>JALJCO010013981.1:0-34307 GCA_023101725.1 Atherinomorus stipes | reverse complement strand
TGTGGCCGTTGAATTCAAGTTGCAGTTTTTTCCCTTGTTTAGATGCTGAAACCTGCAAATATTTGCTGTTTGTCTCAGTTTTTGTTTGAAACTGTTGAATATCTGCAGAAATGTTCCAGTTTATCCATCAAAAACATTTATACGAGCCATTTCTTCTCTCTGTTATACCTGTACAGGTGAATGACCTCCCAGAATTCCTGGACTCGAAGGACAGGGAACGCTGTCAGCACATACGAATCACCTACATCGCTGAAAATCCTGCAGGAAAGGGACGTGAGCGGTTGAGGAGAGGGAAGGGGAAGGACGTCTTCCTGCAGCCCTGCCCTCTCGTAGAGCCAGCCACTGTCCTACATCAACCAACATTTTAGAAGGTAGAGAGAAAGAAGTGTGTGCGTTTAAACACTATCTTATTAGCATGAATCACACAGCTGTGATCCTGCTGCAACCTTTGACACTTAAAAGTGGGGCAGAAGATGTTTTCTAAGAACAGTTTTACTATATCGCTTAAAATTCCCTTCACAAATTTAAATGCTCTAACACAAAAATAAAAAACTTTAGTCACATGTGGAACGGACAGAACTGAAAAAACACCATCCAATCTTTGTAACCAGCTAGTTCTAAACGACTGAATGACGACATGTCTATCAAACTCTGAGGAAAGAGGTATAACGTTAAAATGTAGCTTGCTCGAACAGTTTTCCAGGATTTCCTACCGTACCTTTGATACCTCCCATACGGTTTGACCACTGTGGCCCTTCAGGTATCAAAATGTTCAGCACATGCAGCAGATGTCTGCTATGTTGAGTTTATTCGCGTTTGTGAAGACATACAGTCATGGAAACAATTAAGAGACCACCCTTGTTTTCCCATAGTCTGTAGTCTGCTGCTTATTCCCTGCTATCTTGCGCACAATGATTTCTGTGACAGGCGAGTTCGTGATGGATACAGCGCCAAACGGAGCGCGGGTTTGGAGGGTGGATTTGGAGGCTTCTTCTGAGGCTTTAGAAGTGGGACCTGCCGCTGTGACGTATGCAGCCAACGAATCTGCACTTCAAAGTGCATGGACTTCCAAATGAGACATGGCTTTTGACTGGTTCCAACATGCCACAGTGGTCTAAGGCAGGGTTCCCCAACTCAACATCTTTGAAAAGAAACAAGCGATCTGAAAAGAAGCTCCATGTTAACCTTGTCCAGAGTTGGTGTCACATGGATTACGGTCAAACCAATCAGTTTTCCAGATAAGCTGAAGTTCTAATTTTACTCAAAACTGGAGATCTTCTTTCTATTTTGACGTCTCAAAAGCTTTTAATAGACGCTGCTTTTGGACAAAACAATCATGACAACAATCACCTCATTATCTGCCCTAAATGTGCCAATATTTAAAAATGCGTTCCAACGAAGTCTGAGAAGAAAAATTATGCAGTTAAATAAAATTGAATTGATGAGATAAAACATATAAATATTTATGGTTTATAGAGCACAAGAGATTAAGTTTAACCAAGCAAGACATCTGCTCAGTTGCTCTGATTTCTTTCAGTGCTCCCTTTATAATATTTTCACCTGAATTTATCAGTTACTGACGTTACTTTATTGAGAAGTTGTGCCTTATTTCAGCTGTAGAAAATCAGGGACCTGACCCATGTAAAAGAAGATGTGAGACTCATGTTTCTTTGATTTCTTTGTGCTGAAATCTTTACCTGTTATCCTAACCATCCTGTAACTCTGTCTCCCCCCACAGCATATCCTGCAGAGAGGTGAGCGTGCACACACACACACAGTCCTGTTTCCATCACTTCAGATCACACAAACTCATATCCTGTTAACCTTAGCTAAAACCTTTTAAAACTGAAATTTACTCTAACTTGAAAACAATTCTTCATTTAAGATTTAATGTAACTTTTTAGGTTATTTTTGTCCTTGAAAGGATGCAGAGACTTGTGTCAGTGTATCAAGTACGCTCACATCCACTCAGATGTCCTGTTTGCCAGATGATCCATGAAAGGAAGCTGAGACGGGCTGTGGTTGCTCTTACTTTTCACTAGTAAAGAGGAGTACACTAACAAAGATCTAACCTGCACCGCAAGCTATTCTCTTCTTCTTCACTGGTTTTCTGTGGCTTTACCATCATCCCTCCTTCTTAGTTTAAGGCAATTAATGAGGAGAAGGACAAAGCATTTAGTCCCTGGAGTCAAGGAGACAGACAAACTGAGCTGTAAAAGCTTTACAACTGTTGAGAGAAAAAACAAAAGTGGAGCTTTAAATGTTAGAGTTTGAGGTAAAAATACAATTTTTTTGTGTGTGTGATGGTTTAATTAAAGATTGTGATCTCATTTTCTGAGGTATAAGTGTGTTTAATAAAGGCTGAGCTGCTGCCAGAGTGTAATGACCCACAGCAGCGTCTCGGATAGCTCATGATTTATTTACATGAGCGAGACAAGTTCACCTCATTAACACTGCACAAGTGACAGCAACACACAACAGCACAGCGTCATAATGCTGCATCAGTCAGTGGAGTTGTTATCCCCGAGACTTTCTCTCTTAGTTCAGCTACTTTAACTGTAGTTATTGATTTATTTAAATTATTCAATTGTTTGGTCTTTTTAGGGATGCACAAAAACCATTTTTTAGAAACAGATACCGATAACCGATGAATTTCAGCTTCTAAAGACCGATATAGATAACCAATATGACACATACATACCTAATCATGACATCAAAACTATTAACAAAACCAAAAAGACTTCTCGGCCCACGTCCAATTCCTGTTTTCATCCCTACCTCATGCATCACAGTAAACTGACATCATGCGGCTGTTTCCGGAAGAGTTTAAGTCCCCCTGCCTGCAGCTTGCAGGAGACGGATATTAGGCGGCACTGGACATCCATTGGGCGTGACCAGACAGTGAGGTTAGGGTTAGGGCTTAGGGATAGGGGAAGGGTTAAAATAAACGACTGTAAACTGGGCAGAGTCAGACGTCCGACCCCGCCCAGTATCCATCTCCACCTCGTCCAGCAAGCTGCAGACGGGACCTTCTCGAAGAGTTGCAACGCCGTCTGCAGCACTGAATTGTCAGTAAAGATTTGTTTAAAAAAATGCCGTTTGCAGCAGCAATAATCCCCCTTCCCTGGGCAATGGGATTATTCTTTCGACTTTGGGCTGAAAAATGTAAAAATGAAAGGAAAAGAAGCTCAAGCTTAACGCGACGTTACAGACGTGAGCAGAGGCACGTAATATTCCAAAACTAACGATTTTTTTCACATTTGTAATAAAACTGTATTTAATACAATAAAGTGACCTTGAAATGGTGATTTTCATATTTTATTTAAGGAAATGACTCACATTTGTGTTTCTTTGGCTGCTGCCGTTGATTTCCTCCCCACTTTGCCTGTATTTTGCATGAAATTGTGGGTAATATCATAGCACTAGTTTTCTAGTGTGTTCCTGGAAAATCTCAGTTTCAAGGGCCAGATACCCCTACCAATCCCCCCTCCCCCACGGCCTGAACCAGAATCCACTACTACCCCTTCACATGAATGCACAAAATGAAGCGTTAGGGCCACGGGGGGGGGGTTGAATTCACCCAATTCAAAACTGGGATTTTCAACTTCTGCATGTCTGATCTTTAAAATTCCAACTGTAGAGGGTAGCTGGTGTCTGAAATAAGAAGGGAAAGTGGTTTGGAAGCAGCTTGGGGTCTCCCTCTGTGAAGCAGCAGGGTCTAACTAGGGACCCTAGTTAACTAGGGTCTAATGATTCGGTTAAACAACGATTGATTCACAATTCATGGTTTCTGATTTGATTCATGGACAGAATTGGTTCATTTAGAACAATACGATCCGATTCGGTTCAGTAACTTGAAATCGAATCAAAAACCATGAATTGTGACATGAATCGAATCGTTGTTAAACCGAATCATTGTTAAACCGAATCGTTGTTAAACCGAATCGTTACACCCCTATCCACAACAATATGTTATCGGGACAAGTCATCATGATATCGGACTCATCGGAATGACATAATTTCTTACGGCTGAGGCACATGGCTTGTGAAAAATTTCAGGTCAATCCGTCCAGAACTTTTTCTGTAAAGTTGCTGACAAACAGACAAACAAACCAACGCTATCAAAAACATCACCTCCTTGGTGGAGGTATAAAGTACTTCCAGTTGCACGCTTTCAAACTACGAGCCACGAACGTGATGTTTTTACCACATTGCTTTTTGCATTCTTCCTTGCTGACGTCTCCAGGGATTTTATCGCTCCTGTAATCCCTCGGAGCATCAATCAGGAAACAGTGTTGACTGTCGAGAGACAAGAAGAAGGAAATGCAAACAGATTTACTGTCACCAAACTCTGAATAGTTGCCTGGTTACAACAGCAAAACTGATGCGTGAGATGTAAACAGCAGAAAGTGTGAACGTTGTCTCATGCTTATCTGCCTCGCCGCTGGGAGGTCATTAAACACACCAAACCTGCAACACCTGCAGTTGTTGATGTGTTCACAGACCAAAATGAGCGTGGGTGACAGCTGGAATCATTTCCTGTTTATTAGCAGAAACATTTGTAATAAAACAATGAAGGAAAAAGTGAAGCGTAGCAACAACACACTGACAGTAACTAACCCCAGAGATGCTACACGAATTCATTTCCTGAGAAACAGGCAGAGAAACTTCATCTCTTCTTTTTTTCCTCACAGTCAGTGGATGAAGGAGTTCCTGCCGGTGCTGAAGTCCACCCGCTCTGCTTCCTGCCCAAACCCAGAGACCCTGGGCCTCCCGAGGGTCCCACACCCTCCCTCTCAGCTTCCCTCTTTTTACTCCCCCTCCACTTCATCCACCTCTCCTGCACTATCACAAGAAAGTCTGATGACACCCGACAGTGGTCAGGTATGGATGTGCTGTAACCTGGAGCGCCACAATTTAGAAATAGCTCATTTTCACCCGTTAAATTAGAGCTGTTGTTTTACGCTGCTCGTTGTTTGATTTCTTTGTGTCTTCTGCTCCAAAAAGTACTGTATGCAAGAGTATGTTTGGGGGAGTGGTAGCCTAGTGGTCACAGAGGTGGGCTTTGGTCTGGGAAACCAGGGGTCAAATCTCAGGTGTGAAATCAAAATGAACCACTGCGGGCTCTTGAGCTAGGCTAGGTCCTAAGGACCCCCGGTTGGAGAATCTTCCAGAACCATGGTACTGGATATTCTAGAAACTTTTCTGTCTTTATCTGTGTAACAATTTTACTGATTCTTACATCTGCATTTAAAAATCATTTTCTTTTTAATGCAAAGATGTTGGTTCATGACGACAGAAAATATTTTGATTTACTTTTGCATATTAAAGGTACAGTATGTAAGAATTACTGACATCTAGTGGTACCTTTAAACAATTAAAAATGAACATATATTATTTATGCTATATTGTAAAAAAGGTCCCTATTTTCTGTAAACAATTTTATAAAGAAAAACAAGGTTCTGGGAGATGGCTCTCTCCCAGATGGGGCAAGTTTTATATGATTTTCTAATTTCATGTCCATGTGACGATACAGACACCACGAAGTATTGGCACGTTGCTGTCGGGTCTGCTGAGGCGAGATGATGCAGATGGCATTGAGGAGAAGGAGGCAGAGCTGCATCTGTACGCCATTTCACAGACGTCCAGACTTTACCTCCACCTGCAGAGTGTGTGGAACAGCTTCATTATTGTGAGTTAACACGCAGACACACCTGGAGAGTGAGTCTGGTTGTGTTTGACACCTGTTGTTTAAATGAACATATCTGTGTTCAGAGATCCACTCTGATGTTGGATCCAGTCTACAGAAAGAGGTATGCTACTTCTGACCCGCCTGCTAAAGGACTCAGGTAACAAAACTCCCCTTTGCTTTCTTTATAATAAACTTTACAGCCCAAATTCAGTCCTTTGAAAGATACCATAATAAACCGTTTTCACCCTGCTTGAGCATCCGATACCAAACATCACGAGCAAATGAATCAGTGATCATTTTTACCCTCACGGGGTTTAATTGTGTTCATGCAGTACAGAGCGGATGGCTCACCTGTTCGGTCAGCTGAGCTCAGAGCTCCTGCAGGATGGGATCAGTGTGGAGAGCTTGTACCTGCTGCTGCAGGAGCTGAAAACTGCAGCTCATCGCAACGTGATGCTTCGCAGACTCTTCTGGAAGGTGAGACGATCAAAGAAGTGATGAAATAAACCTTGGTATTAACGACTAATACAATGTCTTTTGAGGTTTTCTGTTTAGTGAGAGTGTTTGTCTTGTGTGTTTCAGTCCAGTGAGGTGTGTGTTTTCCTGGTCCAGACTCTGGAGAGTTGTCTTCATGGCTGTCAGAGTCTCCATGGAGTTTACACAGCAGATCAACTATTGTAAGACCCTGTGTGTTCGTACGTGTGTGGGAGAATCAAATACTGACATCTAGTGGTCAAGATGGGCATAGAAATGACCATGCAGGCAGATCTGCTGTTTCCATCATGCGCATCACAAGCTGGGTTTACAATACACTTTTTCGAAAAATAAAAGCGATATTTCTTAAATTTAGAAAAAGTACAATAGCGATATGTAGGTGTTTCCATTTAATGGTACAAGCTGTAATTCTAGTAAAATCCCGTCCTGTGAGACTCCACTTTGAGGAGGATGGAGATATAAACATGTTGTGTTTCAGAGCTGCTCCTCATCAGGAGATGAAAGCAGTGGATGATGATTCAGAGGTAAAACCATATGTACGGAGCCTCTGATGCCATCAGCAGGGAAAAACACTTGTGGCGACTTCCAGGATAGACGCCCGAAACGTAACACAAATGAAAAAGCCCTCAGGATCAACTTCTGGAGTGTGGATGTCATTTCCTGATCTTGTATTCCACTTTTATCCGCACCAGTACCTGAATGATGTGATGATGCAGCTGTTGATACGAAGGTGCAGTCATACGATGTTATCTGTGGTCACGTTTTATTTAACCCTGGTGACGTATAATTAACATGTGGGAACGAGATAACCGAGTCGTGGTGTTACAAATGTGTGCAAATGACACAAACAGCTGGTGGCCAGTCATTAATACATGAAGAACTTAAACCATCTGTATAATGTCCTAAATGAACTCAGCTTGCTGAGTTACAGCAATTTGGGGACTTTTCATATATGTGACTGAGAAAACTTCCCCCATCACTCCGATTTCACAGTTAATTCTTGTAAATGATCATATTCATCATAATTAAGAAGGAAAAACTGGATTTAAAACCCCCCAACGTCACGCCTGATGGCGAGTAATTGCGAAAAAAGTGTTTCTATTAGTTATGCGAAAATTGTTTTATCGAAACGTCTGAATTTACGCCTCACGAAAGCATAAAAACTTTTTTGCGATATTTAAAGTTTTTTTTAAATGTAGGTGTTACCATTTGTGGTTTTTAATTGCGATATTTAGGTTTTGCGCAATTCCAGGTGTTATGGAAACCCAGCTACAGACTGATGGTGCAAGGTCAGCACACACAAAAAAAGAAAAGGTTGGCAAACAAAAAATCTTCATTATCTCAAGTTTAAAACTAATATTTTATTATTCTCATGGAATGATGAAGCCTTTGGCCCAACTGTGGGTCACAGCAGTGTAAAAAGAGGAAATATACTCTGCAAACAGCTCTAACAGCTGTTACATCAGGTCAGTGGGGGCTCGACTGCAGCAAATTAATATTTTAATCTTAGCTCAACTCATTTTGTGAACACAGAAACAGACTGGCTAATATATAACATGTCACGACATGAACTTTAGCAACACAAAATAACCTATTTGCTGTAAAAAAAAGAAATAAAAAAAAGTAAAAAGGAATATTCCACTCTGGAACGGCCGTTAAATGAAGTAAATCTGTAGAAGTCCTTCTCTGCTTGTGCTCACATACCCAGGAAACCGTTGGCAAAGATTTTATGAAGTTACCTTCCAGCCATGTTCAGACTTTAGATTTATGTTTTTACTAAGTGGTGCTATTAAAGGGGAAAAGTTTGGGATTATGTCATGCATAAGTCACATCCAATTTTTTTTTTTTTTTTTTAGTTTCCCAGAGGAAAACTTTACTTCTCAAAGCTTTCTCTTTTGCATCTCAGGAGACAAAAAGGAGATCTCATCCCAACCTCACTCAGGTTTCAAATCGCTCTCATGAATGTCTCTTTTGTTTCTCCTAAAATTCACGAGGAGAAATAGCTGAAACAACAATAACAGGAGTCTTATTTGAGACTTGGAAGTGAGACTAGGTTGAGTTTTTGTGCAACTTTTCTATCTGGAGACGAGGTTGAGAAACAGGAGAAATAGGCCGTTGTCTCATTTAGCTCTCAAGTGGGTCTCATATTTGTCTAAAAGAAGTAAACGAGACCTTTATGAGATCTTCTTTCCAAAACTATTTTCCTCTGGGTTAAGTCTGTAAACTGCATTTCTTTTTATTCACTTTATTTATTTGTTGGGCACAACGCATAGGACAGCAAAATCAATAAATACAGTGAAATAAAACAATATTAATGCCATTAAACGAGCAACAATCCACGATAGGAAAACTCATAACTATAAAAAATCTCATTGATTAACCTACTACCTTATTAAGATGTAATAGATAAGTCAAACTGAGTCAAACCTACAAATAAACACAGCATGACAGTTTCATATTAAAGCTCCTGTTCGTGACGGCCTTCAGACTGCGCTGAAGTCATCATAAAACTCCTGTTTGTCCTCAGACTGAGCACGATGATCGTCCAGACGCTCGCCATCATGTTCAGGGAGACGGAGGTGGAAGCAGCCAGAATCAGCCTCCTCTCTTCTGAAAAGTAAACATCACACCTCTCTGTCTAAATGTGACCGTGTGCTTCATGTCTTCCTTTTTCTCTGTTTGCTGCTCAGTTTCATGGACTTGAATTCATTTTCAATGTAAAGACACAAACAGATTTAAAGATGAAATGATAATTAAAGTAACTGCTGTCGCTCTTTTAGTGTATAAATTGAAAGTGAAATCGGCTGTAATTGTGTCCCAGTGGTGCTCTGGCCTCCAGGATGCTGCTCGCCCTGATTTGTGACCCTCAACGCAAAAAAGCCAGCAGGAGATCTCTGGCTGGCTCTGAGGTGAGCTGCTGAGAAGCCGTCAATAAAAGCACACCATAAATACCACAAACCCCAAAATTTTTTTTTTTTTTTCCTTTTCTTCTTTCCTCCCCCTCTTCCCTTCCCTCCTCCATTCCCCCATTTCTTTTCCTCCTTTTCCCTATTTTTCCCCTATTCCCTATATTTTTTTATATTTTACCACCTCACCTCCCCACCACATTATTTTTTTTCTTTTCTCCCTCCCGGCCGCCCCCCCTTTTTTATATTTTTTTTATCCCTCCCCCACCCTTCTTCTATTATTTCCCCATTACTTCTCCCGCCCTCTCGTCTTTTTCCCCTCCCCCTATAAAAATCCATTTTTTATTTTTCCCTCCCCCTCCTTATTTTTATTTTTCATCCCCCCCCTTATTTTCTCCCCTCATTCTTCTCTACCTGACCTAGCACCTCCACCACCCCCAATCTCCTCACTCCCCCCCCACCTCTTACATAGCACTAGGCATTTCTCCACCCCCCCTCCTCCCCTCCCCCCACTTCTCTCTTTTAGACGATGTCCCCCACCCCCCCCCTTTTTATTCTGTTGCCCTCTTATTCCCCTTTTTTATTTCTTCCTCCCCTTTTTTTTTCCCCCCCTTCCAATATTTATTTTTCTCAACAACTTACATCTTTTCCAAACCCCCGATTCTTTCCACATGTTGTTTTTGAAATGAGAAGCACCTCTTTTCACCCTTGTTATATATCTTTTTCCACCTGAAAGATATTCCCCATGCTAATTTTTTATTATATGGGTCCCCTTTATTTTTTTTTTTATATATCTCTGGGGCCCTTTTTTTTGCCAGGCAGTGTATGTTTTTCATGTATTTAACACCGTCTTTTTATCAGCTGCAGGTGTTACTGGTGGAGTATCTGGATGCCGCCTGCTCTCTGCTCTTTGAGCTGCTGCTTTTAGGCCACGAGGTGAGTTCAGACAGCAGATACAGTCGGGAACTAACAGAGACGAGGGGAGTCTGACACTTTTATCCATCAAGGAGATTCTTCCTTGGTTCTTAAGATCTAGGCCTGGAGGACTACAGATGAATAATAGCCTGTAGGTTAATTCAGGCATTTTAACTCCTGTATGTCATGAACTGAATAAACCGTTGTTTAACCGAATCGTTACACCCTCGTTATAGTTATTGTGATTGGGGAAAGAAAGCTGCTGCTTCACAGCAGAGACCCCAAACTGCTTCCAAACCACTTTCCTTTCTTATTTTAGACACCAGCTACCCCCCAGAGTTGGAATTTTTGATTTGGTATGAATGCGTGTTATTAGTTGTTAGTTATCTGTATCGGTCTTTAGGAGCTCAAATTGATCAGTTATCACTTTTTCTTTTCTTTTTTTTAAAGGGTTATCGTGCATCCCTATGTTTACCCAGTTCTCCCTATTAAATAAGAAAACATCATAAAATATAAAGTTTAAAAATTGACATTTTTTTCAAGACACTAATGATTGAACAGGGTTAAATTAACCCTAAAGGTTAAAAGTAGGGATGCACGATATTGGAATTCTGGACGATATCCGATATATTAAAACTCATATGGCCGATAACCAATATCGATATTAAAGCTAAAAAATAAATGATGTAATATTCATTTCCTATGCAAAATTAGAAAATACGTCAACTTATGTAGAAAAAGTCAAACTTAATGACAGTTGTTCAAACAAAACTAATAGTATATGTGCGTTATATCCTGGAACCACCTGGATTTTCTTCTCCCTAAGAAGAGAAAAAAAAAACCCCAAAACAAGGAACATTTGGTTATTTACACAAATGAGCCTGTATAAACTCTGTTCACACAGATTTCAGAAACAGCTGCCTGTTTGGTTAAATATCGGTGGGGTGGCCGATGTCGGATACTCCGTTTTAAGGCAGATTATATTGTGCATCCCTCGTTAAAAGCCATCTCTTATTTGACGCCTCTTGAAATGTTGATTTTATTCATTTATCTATTTTTTAATTGTTTTTATTTTGCGTCTTACATTATGCTCCACAATGTGTTATCCTGCTCATTTCTGCTTTTAACTGTGATTTTGCACAGCACTTTGGTCCTCTGTGGCTTTTTACATGCTAAGAAATAACGTGATATTGGGCTGGAAGTCCTTGTCTGCCACATGGAAAAACTGCATTTTCTTTAAAATCTGCTGTTTCAGACCAACAGGTGTTTCTACACAAGCAAATTCCTGTCTGTCGGTTGGACCCTCAGAGTCCTGCAGCCGCATCCTCACCTGGTAACCATCCGCTCCTGAGACAGACGACTATTTCTTTTTCATAAAATGTGTCGTAAATCGACACATTTTGCTCAATGTGTCCTCCTCAGGTGTCCTTCATCAGTTACCAAGCCCAGCAGGTGGTCCTGGTTCTGTCCCTGCAGGATTCGCCCCTGAGCCCGGCTCAGGCCGTCCTGCTGTTCCAGCGCTGCCGCCTGCTGCAGGTCTGTCTGCAGCACAGCAGCCAGCTGGCCGAACACCTCCGCTTTTACTACAGAGAAGACTTCAGGTTTGCCGCTTCGCTTCTTCTCTGCTAGTTTCAGCCGTCAACGCTCATCAGCTCATTATTTATCACAGTGGTACCAGCTCAGATTAAAGGAAAATATCCGTGTTGTTTCCCCGTTTCATCTTCCAGATTCCTCGTGAAGCCGTCAGACGCTACAGGGAAGCTGCCACCTTATTATCCCATCAGCCAACCGACTCTACAGCTGCTCGACTGTATTCTGACACTCATAGATGATTCATCCGTCATCTACGAGAGTCAGAACACAGTCAACTTTCTGTAACGTCGCCCTGAAAAGGAACTCTCACTGTTCTCTCGCTGCTGTCAAGCTTCTATGCTCACCCTGCTGAAGGAGTAGGGCTTGTACAAAAGACAACATGTGCCTTTAACAGAGTAAGTTTATGGTTTTTGCAATAAAAACTCTTGGAGCTCTAAATGTTTCTGCATGATTTTATTATTTATTATTATAAAACAGATAAAAACCATCCCCAAAGTCTGTTGTCCCATAAATCTGATCTCTTTAGTAAATGTCACGATGCTGAGAAACACGTTTACGGGGTATTAATGAGGGATGTTTTCATGTAGGAGAAATCCTATTTTCATACATTTTCTACAACTAATGCAGGTTGGAATTCAGCCCTCATTCATACACCTTTCTTTTAGGTTATAGGTTCAACAGTTGGCACATGGGTTTTCCTAAAATGGTGCAGCCTTGAAGAGGTTTCAGGCATACATACGTGGAATGTGCATTTCTGCTATGTTGGTTGTTTTTACATTTTAAAAAATGAGAAAAAAAACCAAACAATAACAGAATGAAACATGTGTTAAAACAACGTTAACTCCCCAAAACAGAAATAGAGCTGGACATTTATAAATATTTGTTCATATATGAAAATTACTTTCCTAGATTTGAGGAGATGCCTGGAAATGTCACCACACCGTCAGTGGGGGCTCTGGTTAGACCCACACTGACGATGATCAGGCTGGAGAACAATCTGGAGCCATTCACAGCTTTGCTTTCAGCATCTGGCTGCAGTACAGATGTTGCTGCAGGAAACTCAGGATCTTCCTCCAGGAGTCTTCCTGAGCATCCGAGTGAGGTTTGGTTTGTCCTCCCCACAGTAACACCACTGCAACACATGACTTTTTATTTGAGATGGAATTACTCAGTAAAAATGGCCAAATACTCAACATATATTTAAGCTCACCTTTTTCTTTCGTGCTGTGTATTATAAAGTTAGTAGCTCTGAAATGAGGTGTGTAAGGCGGTTCAATCAGATGACCAGCATCCGGGTAGTCCAGCCGGGTTAGCAGATGCTCCTTCCCTGCTTCACGCATCATCTTGGCTATCTGGGTTGAACAAAAATAACTGAATGAGCCTGAAACACGTCTTTATGGGCTTCAGTTTTGGTCAGTACTTAATATCAGTACCTTTTTTTTAGGCTAATAATGCAGCTCATGCAACATTTGTTCTCCATGCTGGACCAGAAAATACAGAGCAAATAAGACGATGTGAAAGATACAGAAACATTCAACTAATTTGATTTAATGGGGACTTAAATATGAGAAAATAAAGGGGGAAAAGAAAATATTTTTTCTTGTTAGCACTAGTTATACTTGGTTTTTGGTAATTATGATCCTTGTCCATACAACTGTTTATCACGTCCAAGAAAAAGGAGTTAAACATTTGAGAAAAGCTACATGACATCATGAATTAACTCATGTATTTACAAAGTTCCCTTATCTTTTCTCTCTTACATCTTTCTCTCTTTTCGATACCAGCCAGACAAAATATCGGATTCAATACTTTTTTGAGCTTTAAGATACGACTATATAGATGCAAAACAATCTCTTATTGGGCAATAAAATAATATGTGAAAGCAGATTCTAGATTCTGTGTAACTTGATGGTGTTAGCCTATCAGAGCTCATGATGATGCTGCCATTGTTAGTGATGATGTTTTGTTATTTTTCAGTGGTTTTGTGGAGGTTATGATACATTATGTTTTGCTACATTTGGAATATTACAATAATCTTATATTTGAAAATTTTCCACTGAATAAATTGAAATATCAACCTGTTTTTTGATCATTTTTTTTATATTTAACAATTTTTTATATTTTATAATTTTATTTTAAAAAATTATAATTTAATAATTTTCATAATAATTTGATAATTGTAAGCTTTAAATCTTATTTTTATTTAATATAATTCATTATTGTTTTAAAAACATTTTTTTCAAGTTCTTCCATTCTCAGATTTTACTTACAGTCACCCTCAAAATCATTAATCCCTTCCATTTAAAGAAAAGGCTAAATTCACAATAGTAATTCAAATAACAATAAACTAAAGAAACTAATATTAAATAAAAAATTTACAAAATTATAATTTAGTGAAATAAAATGTTGCTATTGAATTGTGGTTGAAAATATTGATAAAAAAAAAAAAATTGTGTTGCAAAACAAAATTTTAGCTTTGGAGCCCGATCATGCTTTTTTACTTGTTTTATTTTTTGTGCATTTATTTATTTCGTTCAAACCACAATTCAAACTCAATGTCATGATTTTCATGGAATTTTTATTTGTTATTACTTTTGTCAATTTCAACTTATTTCACTGACAGCTTCATTTTTCCCTCTTTAATTGGAGGGTATGAATAATTTTGAGGACGACTGTATATCTAATATTGCCCTTGCATTCAAGATATTAATGCAAACTGTACAATCATGTGATTTTGTATCTGTATCTGTATAAATATTGATGAAAAACTACCATAAACTACTTGTATTGACAGGAAAAATGTGGGTGTCGCCCATCCCTAATTAATTATAATTGGTAAAATACATGTAAAGTTTTACTGTCTGTAAACTTTGTACAAAATCAGTTTCCAGGAAGATTTTCTTCTCCACTAAAATCCTGATTTTGTAACTGCAGCTAAATTCTCCATATAATTTAATCATGGTGGCTGTTTTTTTATTGTAAATTTTACCACAAATCAGAAAATTAAAGATAAAAGAACGCAGGTAGCCGCTCTTGGGGGATTGGGGGGTTGTTAGATGAAGGTGTTTAAATGTTTAAAGACAAAAACCAAATATGGCAACACAGAACATGTGAGCTCACATCAGCTGCCGTCTCCACTGCAGGCCAGTTCTGGTCGTCACAACCGTTGACCAGCAGCAGGGGACAGTTTATCTTCCCCACCTAACACAAAGAAAACATTAAACATGTTTATCAGTAACAGCTGGTGCTGATGGGAAAGCATCACGAATCGTCAGGTTGTCATAAAAGAATAAAATCATACTTGCATTCATTTTTGCTGAGGGCACGTGCATAAAGTCTAGATTTGCATCTCTCCAGATCTGCTGGTTGTTCTCATCCCAACGGATCTTGTCGCTGCCATCACATGAAAACGTTCAAACAGGTAAGTCCAACTGGAAGGTTTCACGTAGCGCTGCCATGTTAGAGATCAACGTCACCTACATGGAAACCCACGCCCGAAACCCATTCAGGTACTTCCCAGGCGGTTTAACGTGGATGTTGCTGATGCAAATGATACAAAGAGGCTGAAACGGCAAAAAAATCTAAAAGATCAAAAGTCATTGTGCTTCTGTAAAAAATACAGTCCAGCAAATACGAAACACAAATGCTTCAGCAAGAATTAAAAGGCCAGCCCATAAAAAGAGCCTTTTTTTTAATGTTTCGTAGCTTAAATGACAAAATGTCACTAAAAAAAACCACACTAAATTAGCCTTAAATAGAAATGTGTTCAAACACAAATCCCCCTAAAACCTAATTAGCAGAGACCATTTAAGGGTTCAGCCAAAAAACTAGAAGCTGTTTCTCTTCCAAGGTTTACCTTGGCATCGATGCTTTCAGTTCCCATGGAGATGGCCACAAGTGATCCAAAGGAGAGACCCATAATTCCTATTCTGTCCGACATCACTTGAGGATGATTCTTGAGGATATCAAATGCCATCTGTGCAAAGGAAACAAATTTTACATTTACAGTGGGTACGGAAAGTATTCAGACCCCTTTAAACTTTTCACTCTTTGTTTCATTGCAGCCATTTGCCAAAATCAAAAAAGTTCCTTTTATTTCTCATAAATGTCACTCAGCACCCCATTTTGACAGAAAAAAACAGAAATGTAGAAATTTTTGCAAATTTATTAAAAAAGAAAAACTGAAATATCACATGGTCATAAGTATTCAGCGCCTTTGCAGTGACGTTTAACTCATATGCTGTCCATTTCTTCTGATCCTCCTTGAGATGGTTCTACTCCTTCATTGGAGTCCAGCTGTGTTTAATTAAACTGATTGGTACAACCTAGTCATCGCAATGGGAAGCAGTGTCACAGTGTCAACATGCATAATAAAGGGTGCTCCATGGTGATACAGTCATGCAGATGCAGCCTCGTCTCTGCAAGGAGGAGGAAGCCCGCAAGGCTCACGACCCAGGCCCCCAGCAGCCACCCAGAGGCCCAGATCCCAGCTACCCCCCCCCAAAGAGCGGACATGCATCCCCCGAAGGGCGGCAAAAGGCGGCCCCAGCCGGAGCCCCCCGCAGTCTGGGGGCCCAGGCCCCAGCAGACCAAGACCAGCAGCTGCCGACCCCACCGGGCGCCGGGCGTCCCCCGGAGCGGAGACAGCGCCGGGCCCAGGGCCCAAGCGCCCAGGAGCAGCCACCTCCCCCCGGACCCGGGCGGCCCAACCTAAACCCAGGAGGACCGGACCCCCCAGACGACGCCCCCCCAGGGCAGGCCAGCCCCCACCCCAACGTCCCTGCCCCACACACCTGACACCAGGGCGCCACCACCTCTACCACCCCCTACCCCCGCCACCACGCTCACACACACACTCCCCACACACCTACCCCAACACTAGGGCTGAAAGATATACCGTCACCACCCCCACATCGAGACACGGGCACCCAAGACATCAATACCGCAAGAGCAACCACATACAAGATACAGATCCCACCTGCGCCCGCCCCGCACAAAAAGCCCCGGAAGCCACAAACAAAACCGCACCCCCCACCAAAGCGCCCGGCCCCCAACCAACCCGCAGCCACACCGCACCGCACCGACACCAAGATGCCCGGCACGAACACCGAGATACGAACCTCCGCCCACACCGCCCAGCCCTACCCAACACCTCCACGTACCCCCCCCACACACACATACACCCACCCACTCCGCTCTCCGACCTTACATACCCACACTCACTCCTCCCTCCACCCTGGAGGGATGACTAGGTTGTACCTCTTCTCTACTTCCCATTGCGCTGACTAGGTTGTACCTCTTCTCTGCGTAGTTCTGCATGTGTCTGCGTGTGTTTGTATGATCTGAGGATATTTAAGCCACCTGCAGGTCCTCCTGTAGGGGATTGCTTGTTTTGTTTTCCAACAGAGACCTTGGTTGTTTAGGGATCGCGGTACAGATGTACCAGTGAACTGTGTAAGTGGATTCATGTTTTCTCTCCTCTCTCTCTTCCTCTTCCTTACTCCTTTCTCTCTGTTTCACTTTCTATCATTACCTCTGTTAACTTTCATTTCTCCCTTGTCAGGCCCAGCAGTATGAAATGGAATGGTGTAATAGACAAATGTTTAAATAAAGAAATAAAATGAATAAACATGATATCAAGTGGAGCCTTATGTTCATAAAGCTCCGCTTGAAACAAAACTGTTCAACAGAATAAAGCAATCAGATTTCCATTCTGCTTGCTTCGATGCTGGACAGGACAAGTAAGAAATTATATAAAAAAAAAATTAAACTGATTGGACTTGATTAGGAAAGGCACACACCTGTCTATATAAAAGCTTCCAGCTCACAGAGCATGTCAGAGCAAACGAGGATCATGAGGTGGAAGGAACTGTCCAAGGAGCTCAGAGACAGAATTGTGGCGAGACACAGATCTGGACAAGGTTACTAAAGAGTTTCTGCAGCACTAAAGGTTCCTCCATAGTCCTTACATGGAAGAAGTTTGGGACGACCAGAACTCTTCCTAGACCCGGCCGTCCAGCCAAACTGAGCAATGGTGGGAGAAGAGCCTTGGTGAGAGAGGAAAGAAGAAGCCAAAGATCACTGTGGCTGAGCTCCAGAGATGCAGTAGGGAGGTGGAGAAAGTTCCACAAAGTCAGTATCACTGCAGCCTCCACCAGTCGGGGCTTTATGGCAGAGTGGCCCAATGGAAGCCTCTCCTCAGTGCAGACATATGAAAGCCCGCATAGAGTTTGCCAAAAACACATGAAGGACTCCCAGACTGAGAGAAATAAGATTCTGGTCTGATGAGACCAAGATTTAACTTTTTGGAGTTAATTCTAAGCGGTATGTGTGGAGAAAACCAGGCACTGCTCATCACCTGCCCAATACCATCCCAACAGTGAAGCATGGTGGTGGCAGCATCATGCTATGGGGGTGTTTTTCAGCTGCAGGGACAGGATGACTGGTTGCAGTTGAAGGAAAGATGAATGTGACCAAGTACAGAGAGACTCCAATAAATTATGAGTGAAGGAGAAAAACTCACCCTCACATTAATTGCTTCTAAGCTGAACAAGCTTTTCAAAAGTCTTCAGCTAATGCAAGACGGTTTAGAAATAGCTTTCTATGCATTATTTAATGCATAGAAAGAAATAGCGGTAGAAAAGTTTGTGCTTTTTTTTCCTCATCGGCTGCCTGTTGAATCCAGAGCAGAGCTAAATTATTAATCTTTGAGTTAACTTGCTGCATTGGATCTTAAAGATTAGATTCCAGTTTAATATGTTTCTACTGTAACACCAACTCAGACTCAACTGAATGAAAATGAACTGAATTAATCTGTCAAGTACCCCGACTGAATACAAATTTAAACCTCTGAGAAAGCTCTGAAATTAACACATCACTGTGTGAAGTTATGCAGAAATGATGAGTTTGATCCATCAGTAGATGGTGAATCTCTGAAGAGTCGTTAATCAAAGCTGTATACACTAATTCTAATCACTGGTCAATAGAGATGCAGCAGTCGGGTGCAAATGCACCTTACTGAGGAAACGAGATAAAAAAGGAGAACTGATAATGTTCATTTTAATCAATTATTAATCAATTAATTGACTTTATTTTCTTTTTATTAATCGTATACAAGGGAATTCTGATTTTTGCTCTTTTTATTTATTGAATAAATCTTTTATTTCATCTAGGGATGCATGAAATTGGAATTTTGGCCGATATCCGATATTCCGATATTTTAAAACCCATGTGGTTGATAACCGATATCGATACAAATATTAAAGCTGAAATAAATAAGCAGTCATTGAAAATAGCAGTTTTGTTTCCCGTTTTCATGAACCTCAACACTAAAAAATAGTGGTGGGAAAAAAATATCAATACTCTGGAATATCGCAATATTTTCATATGCCAATATCAAACCAATATTTAAAAACGCGGTATTGATCTATTTTACTTAGAAATCTCGCAAGATTTCATCGTTCTATTACAAAATCTCACGAGCTATTTCGTGAATTCTTGCAAGATTTCTTAATAGAACGATGAAATGTCATGAGATTTCATTAGTAAAATAGATCGATACTGCGTTTTTAAATATCAATATGATATCAGCATATGAATATATTGCGATATTTCAGTTTTTAAATAAATATTTTTTCCCACCCCTAGTCTTTAGAAGTTTCAAGTCTTTAAAAAAGAAGTTTTTGAAGAAAAAGAGGAGAAGTTTTTTTGTTTTTTTTTTTTACTTCAGAAACAGTCGGTTGATCGTTTAAATATCGGTTAAATATCAGTGGGGTGGCCGATGTCCGATATTCAGTTTTAAAGGCCGATATCGATAGGGGGCCAATTATATTGGGCATCCCTAATTTCATCAATGACAAAAGCTTCAGTGGGTCAAAATAAACACTCAGTGAGTTAATAAAAATGAGTGCTTCTTAAAAATATTTGGTATTTTGATGAGAAATCCATCGAAGCTGATAAATCTAACTTTTTTCCTCAAAACTAGCTAATTAAATAAAACTAATTTTTCAAGATGAGTTACCAAGATGATAAACATCATGAAGTAAAGAAAAGCTGCTTAACTTTGTGTCAAAATGAAACTTTAAAGGTACAGTATGTAAAAAATCAAAGGTCAATGGCAGATAAATGTGATATACAATTCAAAACTGTGTTTCTATTTATGTGTAATCGCCGCACTAGAATAGCTGTTGTATGTTTATTTTCTTAGAATGAGTCATTTATATCGACTTGCTGGGCGGTACACATATGGAGGCTGCCATGTTTACTACGGTGTCCCTAAATGGACAAAAATACGTGTGAAGTAAGAACTCTCTGAGCTTTAAAACTGCTGTACCAGCTTTGTTTTATGGGAGTTAAAGCACTGTTAGGGATCAGTAATACCATTAAAAGACAAAAAAAGTAGTTACGAATAGTCCAGTCATAAAAACATATTTGTGTCTGGGAGAATTTTGGCCACTAACAGCCACCATACATTCCCAACAGAGCTGGAATATGAAGTCATTTGAAAGAAAACATCTTTTCTTGCAAATACCAGTCAGTCATTTTTACATACTGTACCTTTAAAACAAACGCCTGGTAAATGACACCAACCTCAAAGTGCTCCAACTCAAGATTAGTTGACTTCGTTTCACCGATTCGGATGTATTCCAGCGCCAGAGAAGCGTATCCATGAGACGCCAGCAGAGCAGCGCGGTACTCCAGCAGTCCTCCGCCACCCCCCCACATGTCCAGGATCCCGGGGAAGGGTCCCGGACCTGAGAGGAGGAGGAAAGAAAGTGCTTCTAGCACATGTCCACCTTCCTCCGGCAGTCACGGAGGACTCTCGTTCATTCTGTAGCAGAAAGGATTCTTTTTTTTTAAACCGAGACATACCTGAAGGTATAAACAGGGTCCCTCTCACTCCTTTCTCATTAACATCGATCCTCTGGACCCCCGGAGCCATGTACCACCTCTCTGTGAGTGATGACGCCAGAGGAGTCTGATCCCTAAAGTCCTCATGGCCGCTGTAGACCGAGATGCTGACCAGCATGGGGGTGCGCACATTCAGTTTTCTCAACCTGAATATATATACACAAGAATATCAGGAAATTTGAAGAAAGAAAAGATAAAATCCAACAATGTCATTATTTACTGGAGGAAAACTGATCCAGGACAGAAGCAATGTGAAAAGCCCATTTTTCTAATGACTATTTACAGTTTTTTATATCCTTGCAGTCCTCTTGCTGCATATATATATATTTTTTAATTTTCTTTGATAATATTTTCTTTTAATATTCTTTGACAACATTTTTTGAATATAATATTTAGCGTGTTCACCTATAAATTTTCGGTAGGTGTCACCAATGATACTTTTCCTTGATACTACATTTCATAATGACGGTTTACACCTGATGTCATGTAGGAGCTTTGTGGCTGTACTTACAGTTGTGTGAAAAAGTGTTTGCCTCCTTCCTGATTTCTTTTATTTTTTTAGCATGTTTGTCACATTTATATGTTTCAGATCAAACAAATTTAAATATGAGACAAAGATAACACGAGTTAACACAATTTCTTGATGGAGAACAGGTGTGGCTATCTTTTTAGCCTGGCTTTTAGCTAAGTTTTATACATTTAAATTAGTCTATATTTATCCTTATATGCAATAAAGTTTTGTATTTATCCATCCCTTATCTTATACCTTTAAACATGTTGGTTTAATTTTATTATGGATTTGATCTTTATTCAATTATTGTCATCACTCCAGTGTTTTTCTCATTTCTCTTGTTTGGGAGGTTGGGGCCCAGCGTGCAGCCTTACGGTTGTGGCGTGGGCCCTATCTGCCTTGGAGGGCTCCCATGGTGGTGGCCTGGGTGGGGGTGGCTGTTGAGGTGGACGGACCCACCTCAGGACATCGTTTCCTCATCTGGTATCAAGCTTGTTTCTTTAAACTGTTCTTCTTTTGAAATAGTGAGGTTTTAAAGGGGCTAATGGGGAATGAGCGGGTATAAACTGTTTTATTGTGTTAAGTACTTTAAGAAAAGTGCTAAATAAATAAAGTTTGATTTGAATTGATTTACCCTGGAAATAGGGATACACGATACAATCGGCCCCCTATCAGTATCAGTCTATATCGGCCTTAAAACTGAGTATCGGACATCGGCCACCCCACCGATATTTAACCGATCAGCCCGCTGTTTCTAAAGTCTAAAAAAAATAAAACTTCTTCCTCATCTTCAAACAATTATTTTTTACAGACTTTAAAACTTCTAAATACTAGGGGTGGGGAAAAATATCGATACACTGAAATATCACAACATTTTCATCTGCTAATATCATTTTGACATTTAAAAACACGGTAATGATCTATTTTACTAACAAAACCTGGAGATATTTCATTGTTCTGTTACGAAAACTTGCGAGAATTCACGAACATTTTGCAATATTTTCATACGCTGATATATTGACATTCAAAAATGTGGTATCGATCAATTTTACTAACGAAATCTTGCAATATTTCATCGTTCTGTTATGAAATCATGCGAAAAATTAATAAAATATTGAGATTTTGTAACAGAACGACGAAATCTTGAGAGATTTTGTAAGTAAAATAGATAGATACCGCAATTTAAATGTCGATTTGGTATCAGCATATGAAAATATCGCGATATTTCAGTGTAGCGATAATTTTTCCCCACCAATATTTAACAAAGTGTCGGAAACAATAACAAAACTGCTACTTGAAATGACTGCTTATTTTTTTCAGCTTTAATATTGGTATCAATATCGGTTATCGGCCACATGAATTTTAAAATATCGGCATATCTGATATCAGCCAAAATTCCAATATCTTGCATCCCTACCTGGAAATCATAATTGTTACATCTCAAGTCAGTAGTTTGAAGAAAGTCTGGTTACCTGAGGCCGGGGCGGCTACCTGGGACAGGACGCATGCTCCACAACAAACCCATTGGCTCTTTTCCAGTGTAAGTTCCCCCCAGACTCGCATCTTCTGACACTGCATGAACAACAACAAAAAAAAAAAAAAAAAAAAAAGGAAAAGGGAGCTGAAACCTAATCATAACATCAGAGAAAGTCAGATTATTTTAACTCAGCGTCATCAAAAGTCTGCTAGGGCTGCTCAATTATAGAAAAAGTCATTATCATGATTAATTTGGTCAATATTGAAATCACAATTATTCAAACAATTATTTTCTTAGTCGCAATGCATGAATTGTGCATTTATTTAGCATTTCTCCCTCTGTCAAAAAAAAACTATTGAAAATTTCAGCAAAATGATGAAACCGGGGGGAAAAAAAGGTTTAAAATATGTACCTTACAGCTGTTTTGCAAAGTATAAAACATTAAATGAATAAAATAAATGTACTTTAAACATCAAATAATGCATAGAAAGCACATATATCCAAAATAAACTATGTATCCGGCTGTTCTGCAATTTCTCTGTATTTAAAGAATAAAATAAATATACTTATTCATAAAAGAAATAAACCAAAATAAACATTAAGCTATAGTGCAATGTTACAACGTTCCAAATCTAATATTTTTATTAATAATACCCAACAAATTACAGGGTGAGAAGCCACTGAAATTAACTTTAACTTCAGAATAACTCAGAAAAATGGTAAATGAACTGTTTCAGGTCGATTATATGAGTTTGGAGATCGTTTGACATGAAAATTGAAATCACAATCAAATTTTGATTAATTTCACAGCCCTAAAGTCTGCTGGGATCACATAGATACTTCCATGTTATCCTCATCTGCTCTCTCTGCAGAATCATGTCATGTGTGAGGACAACCCACCAGACACGGTTCCATCCTGGCTGCTGATGTAGTGCCCATAAGCCTCCCAGTCGTCCTTGTCCTCAGAATGGTGGACGGAGCGAATGGTGACGGGACATCCTGGAGGCAAATTTTCCACCAAGACGATGAACTTCTCATCTACCAGAGCCCGAGTGGGGTGGACAGAGACGATGGGAAGAGCAGCCTGAGACATGACTGATGGACGTCTGTGGGGACATGAAAGCAAACTGAGTTTAACTGGAGCAAAGAAAACAACCGTGGTGGTTTTCACAGACCTGCTGCAGATGGAAATGATGAAAAACATTTAAGAGACCAGTCATTCATTCTCAAATCAGCATATCTGAGTATACTACCAAAAATTCTATGCCTACAACTAGGGATGCACAATATTGGAATTTTGGCCGATATCCGATATACCGATATTTTAAAACTCTTGCGGCCAATAACCGATATCGATATTTAAGCTGAAAAAAATAAGCAGTCATTGCAAATAGCAGTTTTTTTATCCATTTCCAACACTTTGAAAAAGAGGGGTGGGAAAAAATATCGATACACTGAAATATCCCGATATTTTCAAATGCTGATATCAAATCGATATTTAAAAATGCGGTTTCGACCTATTATACTTACAAAATCTTGAGATTTCATCGTTCTGTTACAAACTCTCATGTTTCCTGAATTCTCGTGAGATTTCGTTAGTAAAATAGATCGATACCGTGTTTTTAAACGTCAATATGTTATCAGCATACAAAAATATTGCGAAATTTGTGAGTTCTGTCAACATTTCATAACAGGATGATGAATATATTGCGAGATTTCATTAGTAAAATAGATCCATACTGCGTTTTTACATGTCAATATGATATCAGCATATGAAAATATCGTGATATCAAGTTCAAATCAAATCAAGTTTATTTAATATAGCCCTTTACAGTACCCATTGGACACACAAAGTGCTTTACAGCAGGGGTAACAAAAAAAGAGAAATATACTGAAATATCGATATTTCAGTATATCAATATTTTTCCCCACCTCTAGTCTTTAGAAGCTTTAAAGTCTGTAAAAAAGAAGTTTTTGAAGAAAAAGTTGTTTTTTTTTACTTCAGAAACAGTCGGTTGATCGTTTAAATATCGTTTAAATATCAGTGGGGTAGCCGATGTCCGATATTTTAAGGCCGATATAGGCTCGATTATATCGTGCATCCCTGAGACAAGTGTTAATTGCGGTGTGATCCCTCTCACAAGACTTCTCGTTCTCTATCTCTGCATTCGTCGGGTTCTGTCGGGTTCTGTTGGTGTCCGGGCGGGAGTCCACCGAGGCGCCCCCCTTCACGGCGGGAGTTTGTTTCAAGCCTGATAAAAACGCGAATCGATGAAAATCCTCCTGCTCACAGCGCCAAATGATTTTTGTAGATAAAGGAATAATTACCAAACAGTGAAAATGATTAAATGTTTAACAAAAGGAAAATACTGAAAAGAGAATGAAATAAAATAAGCACAGACTACCTTCAGTCATGCTGTCATCAGTATGTACACCTTGACGTGTAACATACAGATTCTGAGTGCCTCCTGATACATAACCTGATATCCTCAATGTACATGACAGATACAGTAGAACTGGGACACAGATGAAGTAGCATTAACATGCGAAAACTCTGCTCCCCAACTCTTATAGCAGGACAATCCTCCATGACACACAGCTAGGGGAACCAAGGTGTGCAACCCCCGGCTCAGCCCCTCTGCTCTGGCTCTAAATGAAAACAGTCTAATTCTGCATGGATGTATAATTTATGCTCATTTACAACTTTATTTATGCCAAGAAATGAGCAACCAACAAAGAATGTAGCATTGAAAGACATTTCCAGAGCAAACACACAGCGTTTGCTGTAAAGTACCAAACTGGAGACAAATGACAAAAAGCTATTTCAGAACTTCTGTAGAAAGCTGATGAGGGCAAACACTCAAGAAGTGCATCAAATCCCCAAAAGTCAAACTTCTGCTGCAGGAATTACGGCAGCATACGAGATGGTGAGGCATGGAGAGCTTTTTGTAAATGGAAAATGCACAAAAAAAGCATTCATTTCTGTATATCAGGACTTAAACGAATGTGAAATAGCTCAGAAACTTAGTTTCTCTCTGCAAACACAGTCAAGGAACTCAAACCGATTCAGCTCCAGCAGACTATCAAGCCATGCAGACCAAATTAAGCAGACAGTGCTGTTGTGTGTACATAAACACTAATGGTGCAGAGGAAGGATGCTGTTTTCTTTTGTCATGTCACACAAAAAAGCAAATTAAAATTTCAACAATGTTCTTTATCCTACGGTATTTTAAAGGCCAAATAGGTTTTATGGCTCTAAACTCGGGATGGGCGTATGGACTAAATTATGTATCACAATAATTTCTGGTTTTTATCACGATAACAATAAGTGATTATAAAAATTAGGGCTGGGAAAAAATATCGATACACTGAAATATTGCGATATTTTCATGTGCAGATTTCATATTGATATTTAAAAACGCAATATTGATCCATTTAACCACAAAATCTTACGAGATTTTATAGTTCTCTTAAGAAATCTCGCAAGATTTCGTAACAGAACGACAAAATCTCGCGAGATTTTATTAGTAAAATAGATCGAAACCACGTTTTTAGATATCGATATGAAAGCATATGAAAATATCGTGATATTTTAGTGTATCCATATTTTTCCCAGCCCTAATAAAAATACCAGTCTAATCGTTTGTATTATAAATCTACATTCTACCTGGAGTCCTAAAATAATACTAGAAGCCATTAAACTACATCAAATTAGTTTGAATAGAACCAAATTTGACATTTACTCAAACGGTGCAAACTGCAAAAATACCTATTTGCTAGGGCTGGGGGAAAAAAATCGATACACTGAAATATCACGATATTTTCTGATGCTAATATCATATCAATATGAAAAAATGTGGTATCGATCTATTTTACTAATGAAATCTCGCGAGATTTCGTTGTTCAGTCAAGAGATCTCGTGGGATTTCGTTATCTCACGAAATCTCGTGAGATTTCGTTGGTAAAAAAGATCAATACTGCATTTTTGAATCTCTATATGAAATCTGCATATGAAAATATCGCGATATTTCAGTGTATCGATTTTTTTCCCCCACCCCTTAATAACTGTACAACCTAATGAATTGAATTTATCATTTTCGCTGTGAAATGACAAATTATTACCGTGGGGAATGTCTTTGATGATGTATCGCGTTGCACCTTCTCTACCCTGATACACTGCGTTTGCATTGCGTATAGCGTCACCACATGCATCTGGTCCTGTGTTTGGTCCGCTTAGCTTCACACTGCATACGAACCTGACCAGGATTCGCTTGCAAGCGAACCGAGACCCACGTTTTCAGGAGGACCAG
This sequence comes from Atherinomorus stipes, assembly GCA_023101725.1. NCBI lineage: Eukaryota > Metazoa > Chordata > Actinopteri > Atheriniformes > Atherinidae > Atherinomorus > Atherinomorus stipes. The sequence goes on along the minus strand of JALJCO010013981.1, from coordinate 7,498 downwards.
AGTTCGCTAGTTTGGTCCGCACCAGAGTTCGGATGGGCTTTCATGCCCAAACGAAGCGGACTATCCGAGAAAACGAACTCTGGTACATTTAAAGTTGACCAAACAGCCCTGGTGTGAAAGCGACCTTACATGGCAACATATATTCGTTCAGCCCAGGTATCGGTATTTCAGACTGGATCGGGAAAAACGAGATCAGTGCATCTTTAGTCTGGATGAGGGATCACCAGATTAAGAGCCTGTCATGGCCATCTCCAGACCTGAACCCTGGTGAAAACCACTAGAATGACAATAAAGGGAAGACGGATGGTCACAAACTACCAAGCAGCGCTGACAAGTTTGATTTTTTTTTTTTTTAATAAAAGTTACCCAACAGCAACTCAGCAGACTGAACTGTGGTCTATTTTTTTCATTCATTCACTTGAATGTCACTGTCAGATGAAACTTTCTCTGGTCTAATCCCAAAATACCAACTATGGGAAAGTAGAAAAGAAAAGAAAAGAAAAGAAAAGAAAAGAACAGCCTGTAAAAGCATAAACAGCTGATTTTACTGCTGACAGGCTGCAGGATACATTTAACCGCTGTTCAACTACGCGGAGCAACACCGGTGTTCTTCGGTTCAGAAACTAGTGTCACGTAAAAAAGTGACCCGGTGAAAGGTCACTGGATGTTAACTGTATGTTACTATTACAATTATATTCTAGACGAATAACGGATAAAACACAGCCTGCGTACGTTAGTAGTTTAAATCATGACGTCCATGAATCAAAGTTAAATACTAAAAACTGGGTTCACAAGTTAGCAACATATTAGCCGAAAAACACTGATAAAAACAGAAACTTCCAAACCTCAGTGGTCGTCTTCGCTCAAACTACGTTATAAAAGAAACATATCTGGTATCATAACTTTTTAAGTCAGTAAAATATGATTAAAATATCACAACATGCAACTTCTACAAAGACTACTTTTACTTCCGCTTCTTCTTCTTCGTCTTGTTTTAATCAGGCATGCTCGGCGCAGCGATGGCGTGTTGCTGCCCCCTGACGACAAAACTTTACAGATAACAAACGCTCAAATAAAAGCAAGAAAGCCATAAATAAATAATAGAAAAATGTTAATCAATTAAATTATTTAAGTTGTCAAACAAAAGAATCAAAATAGCACAGAATTACCGTTTTAATAGCCTTTGGGTTATAGATAAACTTAATATAAAGCTTACAATAAAAAGAGGTTTAGCTTTGTCATTAATGCATGCAAAATTAAGCAAATAATAGAATTAAATTTGTTGTAAAATTTTCTCAACAAAGCTCAGATTATTCCTACAGATATTTTGCCATATTTATGGGTGTTTTTACATTTCCAAAAGTCTCATTTCAAGATCTATTCAAACATTAATTCTTATTGACAAATATATAAGCCTTTATTATGGTGATTTTAGAGGCACATATTGATAGATAAGCACAATCCTGAAGTTAAAGTTTTGTGTAAAGAAAACGTTTGTGGCAAACAAGAATTCAATAAAGTGTGATGTAACTTCTCCTTCCCCGTAACCTCTGGAATAAACCAGCAGAGTACAGGAAATCCAACAGTCCGCTCTGTTTATGTTGTTTGCTTTTTTAGGTCTAGGAAAAGATTAAAAACTGAGGACAATTTCTTCCAGCTCTGACAAATGTCTGAATAGTTTCCTCTTCTGGATGTTTTCTAAAGAATATCTGCAGTGAGTGCTCACTGGCATCCTCCATGAAGTCCGACTCATAAAATAACCCCCAAAATACAGCAATTCATTCATCTAGATGAACTCGTCCTCCGGGGATTTGACATTTTCAAGTGATTATTTTTGTTGCATGGCTCAGGAGAACCTGATCTGATTCTTTCAGACCTCACCTGCTTTTCCGTTCCTTTCTGTCCTCACATGTCCTGGCATCCACCCTTCATGGATTCTGAATTAGCATTATTTTTGTAATTAAATCAGTTCTATTCGACTTTCCATTACTTAATGTCTTCAGAGAAGACACAGAGTGCTTACAAATCTCTCTTCGTTTAGTCTCTTCGATCCACCAGAAATCTTCATGGAGCCTCCTTGTCTTAATGGGAACAGATCCAAGCACAGGATCAGATAGCAACATATTTATATGTATTACCAGGAAATTCAAATAAACTAACGGATTATATCTGAAAATAGCATTACCAGTAATTGCAAGATGTGTGTTTTTCTTCTGCTGGGCTTGATGCTGGTGTGGAGGTGACACAGAGTGCAAGACGGCTCATATACAGACAATAACATACATGTTACATCATGAGGCCTTTAAAGACACAGCGGGTTTAAAATGAAAGACTTTAACTGAATGTATTTATATGCAGTAAATCAGAGTATAAAAATGTTAAAGAACTCACGCAGTCCGAAGTCTTCAAAGGCTAAAGTCTGCAGCTGCACGTGAGCTTTCTGGTGGACTTTAAACCTTCTCTGCATGCTTTTCTTCAGCTTCCTGAGGGATTTTCTTCACGCCCCCCCCCCCCCCCCCCCCCCACAATGTGTGCAGTCAGCCCTGATGCAATCACGTCACTGTTTGGCTCAAACTAAAAGATAAGATTTACTCAGTTTAGCAAGTAAACAGAGTTCAAAACTTTTTTTTTCTCCACTAAAAACTTTATTTTTCTTTACATGAATTAGGTAAGACAATGTTTCTGGGTCAAAGGTGCACAGGGGAAGACAGGAGCAGTTAAGAGACAGAGGTAACCTGTGAAAAGGACAAAAAATAAAGAGAAATAAATCAAAAAGACCCAAAACAGTAGAAAAATGACAGCGTATGACTACGCTGACTACAAACAAAATAATGATAAATAACAAGAAAGGAACTTACAGCTTGCCTATACTGTTGCTACTTTTAATCATTTCAATTTAATTTAGCTATTTTATATTATTATTTAATTAAATTAAATGAATTAAAAATGCTTTATTTATCCTGAAGGGAAATTTTAAAAAATAGTAAAAATAAATATTTTTTTGCACCCACCTGTAATGCTTTTAATGTTTTATGTGAAACATTAAAATTGTCTTGTACTGAAATGTGCTATAAAGATAAACTTACCATGTCTAGAGAGAAACAAAAGGATCTCAAAAAGCTACAAAATGATTATAAAGTCAGCCAGAACACTTGCAATAATTCAAAATAATCACTGAAAGGACCCAAAAGACAATAAACAGATACAAAAGACAGAAAAATAAAAGAAAAATAAACATAAAATTACGAAACAAATCAAGAAATATGAAACAATTGACAAAAATGACGCAATCACACCAAAAACAGGAAAGAAAATTTACCATAAATTAGACAAAGCTGCAGTTTCCTCATTTGGCCACATGAGGTCACTGCTTTCAATATAATTCTTTAGAGCCATTTCAACGTCATGTTAATTTAAGAATAAAATAAAGCATTTTTCAAGTTAAAATAAAGCGTTTTCAAGATGAAATAAAGCATGCCTCATAGCTTCTAAAAACGCTTTAACATGTTATATTTATTTTAACCTCTAACCTAAAAAACCTTATTTACTGAAGTTCAACTACATATAAAAAGAGACTCTGACGAGGACTTTTAGTGTTGAAATATTAGTCTGCTGCTTGCACAGCAAAGCTGGAAATCAATCAGTGAAGCTACAGGCCCCTTTTTTTTAATTTTTAATTTTTATTTTTGCAAGTTTGCGGTTTCACAGCTCCTTATCCAGCACTGAATGGTTCATTGGATGCTGATTTCATTGAGCTCTACAGATAAAATTCCTGTTAAGTTGCAAGTATTTGGTTTCCTCATTGACTTCTAAGGAAAATCAGTCAATGTTGCCCTAAATACAACAAATAATCTTACTAAAGTTCTTCAGTCACTCCCACACACACCTGTCTATGTGTGTATGTGCACTGCTTCCTTCTTCTAAACGTCTAAACGTCCTCTGAGCAGCGCATCCATCACATAACACATTTCTTGCATGATGTTTCTGTGCAGAACATGACTTTGGATGATTATTCATTCATTGTCAGAACCTCACCTACTTTTCTTTCTGTTCGCCGGCACGCTGATGCTATCTCTGATGGAAAACCCATTATTAAGATTAACTTTTGTTCCATGAGCCTCGGTGCACCTGCACATTTTTTTTTTTTGTTGTTGTCATTTCTATGTATGAGCTGTCTGGCAAGTTATATACAGTCCAGTACTATACAGGCTGCATGTATGCTTAACATGTCATATCCCTGAGAAGGATATAAATATTTTAAGAAATAATATTCATAAATTTAACCAGGAATGTAAGCAAGACTTAAAATAGAGTCATCGGTTTGATGTTTTCAACTTCTGCATGGTCTAAACTCTGGCTGTAGGCCAGCTTTCAATGGCTGCAGGCCCAATTTTAACTTCTCATTTGGTTTATTTTGTGCAGAAGAAAAGAGCTGTCAATGAGAAAAATTGGACCATATATAATGTGGTGGTAAAAGCGAGAGAGATAAACCACTGTCTGAATGAGGAAATGTGTGTACAGGCCAGTGAAATGCTTTGATTAAAAAAAAAAAAAAGATTCAAAGTTGTGCTTTATACTGGGCTAAGACAAAGAGAGATTCTGTCGTTACTCCTTGGACAACATGATCATGTTGATGTTACACCTTTAAACCAGACAGAACAATGTCTTCATGCAACTTTAATCTCTTTGCAGTGCAAAATAATCATTTTTTTAGTTTTCAGAGGAAAGCTTCAGGTGTAACCACTGGTATGTTAAGAGTTAAGAGTTGAGCCGCAGAGTTGGTCGCATCTGCACTCTTTGCAATAAACTTTCTACAATAAACCATCATGTTATTAGGGGTGGGTATTGTTAAGAACCTCACAATTCAATTCGATTTAGATTCTTTGGGTTGCGATTTGATTTGATATCGATTTGATTCAATATTGATTTAAATGCTTCAATGTCGATTCAGTAAGAAGCTAGAAATGTACACATAATTTAAGTTTCTTTTGGCAATCTTTAAATACAGTTGTGTGAAAAAGTGTTTGCCCCCTTCCTGATTTCTTTTTTTTTTTTTGCATGTTTGTCACACTTAAATGTTTCATATCATAATACAAATTTAAAATTAAACAAAGATAACACAAGTAAACACAAAATGCAGTTTTTAAATGGAGATTTTTATTAGTAAGGGGGGAAGAAATCCAAACCTCCAGGGTCCAAATTTCCCCCCTATAAAACATAAATTAACTGTGGTTTGTCACATCTTTGGAAAGCTGAGTTCAGTTTCTCTATCCACAGCCAGACCTGATTACTGCCACACCTGTTCTTAATCAAGAAATCACTTAAATAGGACCTGCCTGACAAAGTTAAGAACACCAAGAGATCCTCAAAAGCTAGACATCATGCTGCGATCCAAAGAAATTCAGGAACAAATGAGAAACAAAGTAATTGAGATCTATCAGTCTAAAAAAAGGTTCCAAAGCCATTTCTAAACCTTTGGGACTCCAGAGAACCACAGTGAGAGCCATTATCCACAAATGGTGAAAACATGGAACAGTGGTGAACCTTCCCAGGAGGGGCCAGACCGACCAAAATGACCCCAAGAGCACAGCGACGACTCATCCAAGAGGTCACAAAAGACCCCAGAACATTATCAAAGAACTGCAGGCCTCACTTGCCTCAATTAAGGTCAGTGTTCATGACTCCCCCATCAGAAAGAGACTGGGGGGCAAAAATGGTTGCATGGCAGAGTTCCAAGACCAAAACCACTGCTGAGCAAAAAGAACATAAAGGCTCGTCTCAGTTTAGCCAGAAAGCATCTTGATGATCCCCAAGACTTTTGGGAAAATACTCTGTGGACTGACGAGACAAAAGTGGAACTTTTTGGAAGGTTTAGGTCCCATTACATCTGGCGTAAAAGTAACACGGCATTTCAGAAAAGGAACATCATAGCAACAGTAAAATATGGTGGTTTTAGTGTGATGGTCTGGGGCTGTTTTGCTGCTTCAGGACCTGGAAGACTTGCTGTGGTAAATGGAACCATGAATTCTGCTTCTACCAACCACCTGTTAGTGACCTCAAGCTGAAGCACACTTGGGTTCTGCAGCAGAACAATGATCCAGAACACACCAGCAAGTCCACCTCTGAATGGCTTAAGAACAACAAAATGAAGACTTTGGAGTGGCCTAGTCAAAGTCCTGACCTGAATCCCATTGAGATGCTGTGGCATGACCTTAAAAGGCGGTTCATGCTGGAAAAGCCTCCAATGTGGCTGAATTACAACAATTCTGCAAAGATGAGTGGAACAAAATTCCACAGCGCTGTAGAAGACTCACTGCCAGTTATCACAAACGCTTGATTGCAGTTGTTGCTGCTAAGGTGGAACAACCAGTTATTAGGTTTAGGTGGCAATCACTTTTTCACACAGGGCCATGAAGGTTTGGATTTTTATTCATTTCTTCATTTAAAAACTGCATTTTGTGTTTAAGTAACCCAGGTTGTAAATCCTGAGTTGAATTCCCTCCTTTTCATCCGTCTACCTGGCTGTGTACGTTGGCTCCGCAGTCAAATCTCGCGATGGTTCAGTCAAATCTCGCGAGATTCCCGCACGTCCAATCACGAGTTGTGGTTGGGTGACGTTACACGGTCATGTGACTTGCTGCATCAGGAAGTTAAGTACACTGTGGAAAGGCGCATGGTAGACGCTGTGGGACGCCGGTGTGAAGAGAGCTGCAGGTGAGTCTCGGTTGTTTCTGATGGTTTTTGTTTATTAAAGTTACTTGACATTCACTGAGCGCATGTTATAATCGCAGGAGCCGCCTACCGCGACCTAAGCCGGGTCGAACGAGTTGTGTGGCGTTTAATCTGCGGAATTGGTGAGTGTTTGTGTTGTTGCTAAAGTTAGCTTAGTCGCTACCTCCATTCATTCTTATGGGCGCCGCTACTTAGTGGCATGAAGGTTGCGGCTTGTTTCTGGATACCGTAGTACTTATAAGGAAGTCCGTCTGTGCCAAATATTTATGTATTCTTATTGATGACTTATATGAATGACCTTGTGGCACGAATTATTTTATATTTGGTTCTGAATTTGACTTTATATTTGGCTGCTGTCACTGTAGTTGCATTTAAGCTAATATGTGTCGTGAATATTTATTAGTACTTTAAATGTATTTAGATTTAGTCGTATAATTTTCTACTGTTTTGGGAAGTTATTGACTTCAATTTGTAGCACAAACCAGTGCTATTGAATGTGTGCACACTGGATTTATATTGAAATGTTTATTGATTAACTGAAGCACTGGTCCTATTGTGTTAAACAGGCCAGGTGACTTGATGGCGAGCTAATGATGGAGCAGGCCTCGAGCCTATGAGCCACACAGATTGCACTGATTAGTGTGAAGATTGAGCTACTCCTGCCAGGCCGGTAGGGGGCTCCTTGCAGCCCATTAACTTTTCCCCCCTTCCCACTACTTACTTCTCATTGCCCACTGGTCTACATGCCCCTCCATCCACAGACTTG
>JALJCO010013980.1:0-151351 GCA_023101725.1 Atherinomorus stipes | reverse complement strand
GTATCTCGGGGTCTTGTTCACGAGTGAGGGAAAAATGGAGTGGGAGATGGACAGACGGATCGGTGCGGCGTCTGCAGTGATGCGGACTTTGCATCGGTCCGTCGTGGTGAAGAAGGAGCTGAGCCGGTCCATCTACGTTCCTACCCTCACCTATGGCCATGAGCTGTGGGTCATGACCGAAAGAACGAGATCGCGGGTACAAGCGGCCGAAATGAGTTTCCTCCGCAGAGTGGCCGGGCTCTCCCTTAGAGATAGGGTGAGGAGCTCGGTCATCCGGGAGGGACTCAAAGTAGAGCCGCTGCTCCTCCGTATAGAGAGGAGCCAGATGAGGTGGCTCGGGCATCTGGTCAGGATGCCTCCTGGACGCCTCCCTGGTGAGGTGTTCCAGGCACGTCCCACCGGGACCAGACCCCGGGGGAGACCCAGGAAACGCTGGAGGGAATATGTCTCCCGGCTGGCCTGGGAACGCCTCGGGATCCCCCCGGATGAGCTGACGGCTGTGGCCGGGGTGAGGGAAGTCTGGGCTTCCCTGCTTAGGCAGCTGCCCCCGCGACCCGATCCCGGATAAGCGGAAGAAGACGGTACGGTGTAATTATTCTTGTATATATACTTAATATTAGACCTCAATTCCTTATTAAACCTTTAGATTTGAGCATTGTAGCTTTGCTGTGATTGTGTAAGCAGCTTGTCTGTGTCTGTTTCCATAAGTTTATTCTGCTTCAGCTTTTCACTGCTGTACAATCTGCCATTGTCAGAGACTTCAGCCCTATTAGCTTTTGGCCCTGAGACTTTAGTCTGATTTAGAGGTCTTCGGTGCAGACTGTTCTGAGGTCAGCCAGAAAAGCTTAGGTTTCCTGCTGATGAAGCACTGAAGGATAAACCCTCCATCCTCCGATCATCAGTTCTGCTCCACCAATGCTTCAGATGGAGCATCAATCGAGAGATTTCCAGTATGAATTATTTGTAATTCTTCTCTGTTGAACTTCCACTTAATTCATAATTACTTTCCTCTTTGCTGATATCCATTTTCTTCATTTATTTCTATCTTCCTTCATCCTCCCTGTCCTTTCAGTTCACTGTTTTCTAGGCCGATTTGCAGCCAGCTATCTTCTGCCTGCTCTCAGCTCACTCAAGCTGGCAAGTCTGCTTATCACGATTTAAATTGTTTCCCCACCACGGTGTGTGAATGCTTATTTGTATGCAATAAAGAAAGCAAGAAAAAACAATCAAACACACTCAGGGATGTGATAGAGAAAAACCTCATGGCACCTTGAGATGGACTTTATTCAGATGCAGTGCATCATGCAGAGCTTTTTCACGTGAGGATGAGGATGTTTGCTTATCTGTTACGAGGTGCCTGTTGTTGAAGTGAAGCAGTAAGACCTGAAGTAATCTGATTGTAAAACAGAGAAGAAGACCACCATCTTCCTCTGAAAATTTTTTGGACGTATTTCTTTCGGCATTTTGTCTTCACAAAAGCCAAATAGGAAGTTGCTGGACCGTGTCCAGTGTGAACCCATGACATTGTCCAAACTTGAGATCAGCCAATGAGAGCTCCCACTTAGCATAAAACCCACTCTTTTTCAATCACGTTTAACTATTGGTACAGCTGGAAATGTCAAGTTTGGATGACATGGCATCGTTGAAGGAAAAGAGACGTTTCCATGGATACCAAACATGTCGGTACTCAGACAAGCACTGCAGTGCTGCGCTTCAGATAAAAACACAAACTTTGTAGGGTGCATGTGTAACAGACCCAGGTTTTGGGCCTGTTAAGCAGATTAAATGTTCTGTAAAATACAGAAAAAGTGATGAGACAGGCGACGTGAAGTTTCCCTGTGCCTCGCTTCTGCCATATTTATTAAATACAGTATTATGTATTTCCGCTTTGCTTTACAACTTTTCTTCTGTTACATAAAATATGCATTTCCTTCATGTACAGTGTTTTAAATGTCTTCTCAAATGAACTTAATCCAAACCACAGTTCACATACTATGAATTACTAGTTTTTAGCAGATTTTAACCCATTTATCCCTTATTCTGCTTTTAAACAAAATATCTTTTGTCTCAGCTGGACTGCTTTTACATACAATGGTTTTAACATACCACTGGGTAGCTAAGGCTAATGAATTGCATGGTAGAAGCACATGAAAGCTGGCAGACTTAGCTTTAGCTTTCAACAGTTTCATTACAAATCTACAGAACCCAACACATGCATTTCTTACAGTAAACAACATAAAACACTTTTACTATATGTCAGGATATAACAAGGAGCCAAAAAGAAGCTTATAATCGATACACATGTGACTCAACATGACGCCGGCGGCATCGCCTTCTCATTTCCTTACATTTTTCCAATCCCTCAAAACTTAACAAAATGCAGTATCAACCACTGATTTATGTTTACACATCCAGCTTGTTTATCATAAGCAGATTCCGACCTATTTTGTGTCGTTTTACCCCGTTACTGACCTGTAAAATACAGAAAAGTGATGAGACAGGCGACGTGAAGTTTCTCTGTGCCTCGCTTCTGCCATATTGGAGAGCCAGGCCTCTGACCTCACTATTCTTGTCTCACACAGTAACCGCCACCCCGTGGCGTGGAGTAAGCAACTGCAACTTAAAACACAGGTTCCCCAATGATATCCCCCAAAATCATCCCCCAAATCACTCATTTCTCATATTACCAAACACAAATTAATAATGTGACTACACATAAGGGTGTCACACGCTCCCTGACAAATAAAATGGCTCCGACATTCAAAAATTACAAAAATTCACAACCTACCCAAAATCAAATATTCCTGCTCGGTGTGGGGTAGGTGGATGGAATAACTGGGTAAGGCATACAAGGTGCAAACCCTGGACTGAATGACAGGAAAGGTGTGTGTGTCCATGGCTGATGCAGCACATATGGTGCAGTCAGTGGGATACCATGGCCTGTGGTTGCAATGAAGGTTCACCTAGTGACTGGTAAGTAACATTTGTTTAGGTCTTCTGTCTCTGGTTGACCTTCTCAACTCAGTCTGTGGGTCAACTCCTGATGTTTGAGGGGGTGGTTCAAGTCCTGGTGGGTGAGCAATTCACCTCTTTCAGTTTCTTCTTCAGAATGAATTGGCGGTGCTTGTATCACAGGAGCAGGGGGCATCTGTGACACAGGTGAATTGTCTCTTTCTGTCCAGTCATGCTCACTGGGCTCTTTAGCTCTATCCTTGTCTCCAGCAGGTAACAGGAAGTGGTCACTTGCATTCTCAGGGGACGTGTCCTGCCTGGGGCAGGCCAGGCTGGCTACCCTCAGCTTCCTTCTCAACATGCTCTGTCTCCCCGGGGAATCTAAACCAATACCCTCCCATGTTACCCTCAGAGTCTGAGTCACTTGAGTCACTTTTCTGTTCGTTTTGGTCACTTAACTGAGTCTTTCTCTGCCTTTTTTGTCTCTTGTTTGCCTCCTCAGGCCTGGGGGGTGGAGCTTCAACTGGGAGGTCATTGACAAGTAATAGAAGGTTACGGTGCAAAACCCTAGTCCTACTTCCATCACTGCTCTCTGGGCAAACTGCATAAACTGGATTGTTGCCTACTTGCTTTTTAACCAGATAAATAGTCTTTTCCCAGTAAGAACGTAACTTCCCTGGTCCTCCACGTTCACTGAAGTTCCTCACAAGGACCCTGTCTCCGGGCTGTAAAACTACTCCCTTCAACTTTCTGTCATAGTAGGACTTGCATCTGGCACTGGATAATCTACTTTTTTCACAAGCTATCTTATATGCTTCCGTCATCTTTTTTGCCCACTTGTCTGCATAACTTTTGTGTGATACTGACTGTTTCTCCCCAACTAACCCAAACAGGATGTCTACAGGAAGACGCGGGTGGTGTCCAAACAGTAAAAAGTGTGGGGAAAACCCTGTGGATTCATGTCGCGTACAATTGTAAGCGTGGACGATGTGCTGCAAGTGATCTTTCCAGTGTTCCTTCTCTCTCTCACCTAGTGTTCTTAACATCTGCAAAAGTGTCCTATTAAATCTCTCGGCAGGATTACCTTTGAGGGTGATATGGTGATGTTCTCGAATGTCCAGTGCCTGACTTCTCCCTCCAGAATCTTGAAAAGTTCATTCTCAAACTCACGACCCTGGTCGTGATGGAGTCGTGCTGGGTATCCGAAGCGTGGGATGAACTCTCCGAAGATCCGCTCAGCTGCTGTTTTCCCAGATTTGTTTTTGGTCGGATACGCCTGAGCAAATCTGGTGAAGTGGTCTACGATGACGAGGATATATTCGTATCCCCCTCTGCTGGGCTCCAGGTGAAGATAGTCTATACAAACCAGGTCCAACGGCGAGCTGGATGTGATGGTGCCCATAGGAGCACGTACTTGAGTTGTCGGCTTCTTGCTGATAATACAAGGACATTTTCTGGTGACATAATCTTCTATGTCCCTTTTCATATATGGCCAGTAGAATCTTTCTCTTGCCAGTGCTAACACTCTCTCTGCACCGATATGTCCCATGTTGTCGTGGAGATGCTTCAACACAGTCTCTTTGTATTTGGCTGGGAGGACAAGCTGTTTTCTGCCATCTACCTGCCTGTACATGAGTCCACTTTCAACTTGGAGTTTGTTCCATTCCTGTAACATTTTCCTTGCCATTTTACTTACTGTGTTTCTGACGTCATTTGTTAAAACAGTCATCTTCTCCTTTAGTCTTATTATTTCACCTACAGTTTTGTCCTCTTTTTGTGCTCTGGCCAGCTCATCCTGGCTTATTGTGGGGACAAGGGACTGTGGTTCCGGAGTTGCATCTGCAGCGAGGGCTAAGGCAGCAACCCACCAACATCATTCTCTTGGGCTGCTCTGGCACCATTCCATGTTGCTCGAATCACTTCAGGTGACAGTTCTTCCGTGCACTCGTTCACAAACTTATCAATGTTGAGGGGCATTCGGGACAGTGTGTCGGCGTCAACATTTGCCTTGCCAGGTCTGTACTTGATCTCAAAGTGAAAGTCCGACAGTTCTCCGACCCATCGATGCCCCACGGCGTTGAGTTTGGCTGTACTCATTACGTAAGTCAACGGGTTGTTGTCAGTATAAATGGTGAAGTATGGGGGCGTAATACAAGTAGTCTCTAAAACGCTCACACACTGCCCATTTGAGTGCCAGAAATTCTAGCTTGCCACTATGGAAACGATAATTCTTTTCAGCTGGTGACAGTGGCCTGGACCCGTACCCTATCACCCTCAGTTTACCGTTCTGGCGCTGGCAAAGGACGGCACCAAGGCCCTGTTCTGAGGCATCAGTGTGGAGGCAGAATGGTGAGTTAAAATCAGGGTAGAGCCAGAACTGGAGGACTTGTGAGCATGTCAATTAGCCGTTCGAGTACTTGCTGGTGTTCACTAGCCCATTCAACAGGAGTCTTTGATGACAACTGAGGTCCTTTGGCCTTTGGCTGACGGGACTGATGGACTGACACGCCCGGTTTGACTTTCAACAGTTCATAGACAGGCTTTGCGATACGTGAGAAGTCCTGTATGTAGCTTCGATAATAGCTCAAGAAGCCAAGCAGGCGCCTCACATCACCCGACTGTTTGAGGTGTCTTTATCTTTAAAGCTTGCACTGCTTCTAAGTCCTTTGGGTCAATCCTCACACCCTCTGCAGATACAAGGCGGCCTACATACCTTACTTCTCTGCGAAACAGCTCGCATTTCTCAGGCCTCAGTTTGACACCATGTCTCTGGAGTGCTCTCAAGACTTGTCGAACACCCTCAACATGCTCCTCAAATGTCGGTGCATAGCATAAGATGTCGTCCAAGTATGGAATACAGCAATTGTCTCTGAGTGAGCTCAACATCTCCTCCATACTTCTTTGAAAGGCAGCAGGTGCGTTTGAGAGGCCGAAGGGTATCCGTACCCACCCGCCAACCCCCAGGGGGTGACAAAGGCTGTGAGATGGCGTGAGCCTTCTGTCATGAACCCCTGGTGGTACGCCTTGCCCTGATCGAGAATACTGAACCATGAGTGCCCCCCTAGGGTGTCGGTCAGGTCTTGGATCCGAGGGAGAGGGTGCTTATCAGGGACGGTTTTCTGGTTCAGCAAACGGTAGTCTATACAAAGGCGTAACGAGCCATCCTTCTTACGAACACAAACGACAGGTGCTGCATACGGTGATTTCGATTTCACAATCCACCCTTTCGCCAGGAGGTCTTGTATGTACTCTTTCACTTCAGAAAACAATGGCTTTGGGACAGAGGAGTAGGCTTTTTTGAACAGGGATGTCATCTTTGAGGTTGAGGGACATCTGTAAGCTAGGGATACAGCCGATATCATTTGCATCCTTTGCAAAAGCTGCTGACTCCTCATACAACATCTTTTCTACAGTCTCTTGTTGCTGTTTCTCAAGGTGGCTTAAATCTACTGGTGGCTGCCAAAGGGTCTGTGGAGGGTTCGCTTCAGCCTGGGCAACAATAACGGTCTCTGTTTTCAGGTCTCTTTCAACATGTGAATCTGTCTCCACAACTTTCTTAATTGGCTGAATGCTACCTATGGCAGTCTTTCTCGTTAAAACAATGTCATGTCTCGTGTGGTTTTCTAGTGGCACAGTTACATAAGGCACTTTACCAGGCTGGATCTCAAGAAGACCTTCTCCTAATCCTAGCTGCTGTAATTGGGCACAACTCTCTTCTGGCTCAAACAAAACTAACGACTCACTTGGGTCAAGTTGAGATGGGACTCTACACTTTACCCAGGAAGTACTGCCTGCAGGGATTACAGTGTCTTTAAAACCTACTCTTAGGCGGCCCTGGGTTGTGTTCTCTTGACGGGTCTGAACGAAGTGTACTATGCCCTGTGCCTCATCAGCTGGAATAGACAATGCTCCCCCAAGTAACTGAGCTAAGTTAGAAGCAGCCTGCGCTGGACTTCCTTGAATCAGCACTTCCACTACATTAAAGCCTATGAGTGGTGTGTCTAACGGCACTGAGCTAACTAGAAATGGTACCTTTATAGAAAGCTCTGGATCCTCATTGCCAGGTAAGTTTACAGTTAATATTACCCACCCATCAAAAGGTAGACTTTCCCCATTAACTGCATAAACCTTTGGTGCTTTTTCATTGTCCATCAACTCCATTAACTCTGATATTGGGCGGACATTAACATCTGGAATGTACCTGCTTCTCCAAGCCCTGTCGATCAAACTAACCTGAGACCCAGTATCCACAAGAGCAGCAACAGTTAAACCGTTAAGGAGGCATTTTGTTGTCGCTTTTTTCCCGATTAGTTTCACTATTGGCTCTCTGTCACTTACTGTGGCCTCGGGTGTCTCATTTCTGTCCTTTTTGACTGCATGCCTCTTGACCTTGGCTTGGTTTACTCTCGTCTTGTTGCTAGACGCAGTCTCTGTGGTCAAGTGGGACTTGGGAGCTGTCCCGGTCACTGCTTGTCCCTCTGCAGCAACCGGCTCTCGTTTCCCTGTGGCTTTGTACGCTTCAGACATCCAATCGCTCTGTGGCCCTCCTCGCCACATGAGAAGCAGTGGCTGCAGCTCTTGGAGCCCACCTGTACACACTTGGAGCACGCATAAAGTCTTTCAGTCTTACTTGCAGGTATTCTAGTCGCACTGTTGGAACGCTCTTGCTGCACCTTTTCTGCCAGTGAGTCTACAACTTTGGTGAGTGCATCAATCTTCTCTGCTAGTTGTTTTACAGGGTCAACTTTTGGTTTCTGGTCGATAGTGTCCCTCTTTGTCTGTTTTGGTTTTCCTTCGTCCACTTGGGCAACATGAGCACTGACCTGTTTTGTACGCTGAGTGGAGCCGAATCTACGAAGACGCTCACATTCTTCATTAGTCACTTTCATCACACGTTTCAAGATTGTCTCATCTGTAATTGACTGATCTGTAAGCAAAGGCTTCAGCTCTCTCCTGATATCATTGTCCTTGTGCCCTATTCCCTGATAAATTGTATGCAGGAAGACACCTTGAACAGTTTCTGGAGAGTACCTAATCTCAGTTTCAGACTTTTTAGACTCAAAAAGGATACGTTGTTTCAGGCCAATGACTCGGTAGAGAAACTGTTGTGTTGTCTCATTTTCCTTCTGTTTTGCACAGATCAGCTCTTGAAACAACTCTGTGCTATTCTACTCCCCAAGATGTGACTGCAGAAATCCTTTTAGCTCAGCAACGGTCATGTCATCTTTGTTAACCAGCATGTCTTTGAAATTTCCAGGCTTGATGATCTTCAGTACACCCCTAACAATCTCAGATTCTGTGAAATTGTCCTTTATACCTTCGTCGATCTGTCTGCACACACTGTTGTAATTTATATCCGATGTGTGATCCCCTACCTGCCCTCCCTGAACCTTAAATTCCCGTCTTGGAAGGTATGGTAGGTCTTTGAGGGACACAACTGGACTAGAAGAAGGCCTGGCGCCACCTTGTGGGAGTGGGAGCTCTTCAGCTGGTTGCCTTGCAGGGGTTTTCACTAATTCCTGCAACGTCTTACTAACCTTCTCATAGTCGGAAATCATTTGGCGAACCACTTCTTGTGAAATGCTAGGGCTAGTGTTGCTATTGTCCATGGACACTGTGTTGGACTGGCTGGTCTCTGAAGAAGGGGTTGGGACAAGGACTGATGGTGACGTTTCTGTTTCGACAGCATTTGCCTGACTACTGGCGGCTTGAAGGAGGTCATCTACAATGTCCTTTAGCGCTAACAACTCTCCCATCCCACTATCCTCAGCTTTTAGCATTGCCTCACTGTACATGAAGGAGTTGATGTACTCGAAGCTTCCTTCTGCATCCCCACTTGATAACTGTGAAGGATCTTTGCTTGGAACTGGACCCACATTTAAAGCAACTTGGAAGAGTTGATCAGACGACAGTGCGAACAGGCTCTTCCTGATGCTCCACACCAGGCTCTTTCTCTCACTGTCAGCCATGATATCCTCTTTGCCGCTCTGAGATGGGTGATTCTCAGCTGGATCTCTTCCCGCAGTGGTTAACAGCTTCTCCGCTTTACATCAGCTCTCCTCGGGCAGTCAGCTCTGCTGCAGGTCTTATAGATGAGTGAGGATCAGCTCCATAGGTGATGTGGAACCAATCCCCGTACGGGCCACCAAGAATCTGTAACAGACCCAGGTTTTGGGCCTGTTAAGCAGATTAAATGTTCTGTAAAATACAGAAAAAGTGATGAGACAGGCGACGTGAAGTTTCTCTGTGCCTCGCTTCTGCCATATTTATTAAATACAGTATTATGTATTTCCGCTTTGCTTTACAACTTTTCTTCTGTTACATAAAATATGCATTTCCTTCATGTACAGTGTTTTAAATGTCTTCTCAAATGAACTTAATCCAAACCACAGTTCACATACTATGAATTACTAGTTTTTAGCAGATTTTAACCCATTTATCCCTTATTCTGCTTTTAAACAAAATATCTTTGTCTCAGCTGGACTGCTTTTACATACAATGGTTTTAACATACCACTGGGTAGCTTAAGGCTAATGAATTGCATGGTAGAAGCACATGAAAGCTGGCAGACTTAACTTTAGCTTTCAACAGTTTCATTACAAATCTACAGAACCCAACACATGCATTTCTTACAGTAAACAACATAAAACACTTTTACTATATGTCAGGATATAACAAGGAGCCAAAAAGAAGCTTATAATCGATACACATGTGACTCAACATGGCGCCGGCGGCATCGCCTTTCATTTCCTTACATTTTTCCAATCTCCTCAAAACTTAACAAAATGCAGTATCAACCAACTGATTTATGTTTACACATCTAGCTGTGTTTATCATAAGCAGATTCCGACCTATTTTGTGTCGTTTTTACCCTGGTTACTGACCTGTAAAATACAGAAAAAGTGATGAGACAGGCGACGTGAAGTTTCTCTGTGCCTCGCTTCTGCCATATTGGAGAGCCAGGCCTGTGACCTCACTATTCTGTCTCACACAGTGTAATGCGCCACCTCGTGGCGGGAGTAAGTAACTGCAACTTAAAACACAGGTTCCCCAATGATATCCCCAAAATCATCCCCCAAATCACTCATTTCTCATATTACCAAACACAAATTAATAATGTGACTACACATAAGGGTGTCACACATGTAGACAAAGTATGGTGAAATAAACTCCTAAAATGTTAATTTTTGATGTTTTCTTTACACTACTCCGAAAGAAAACGTTGAAAATCTCCCCCCTGAAAATCTCAAAATTGTCCAGGTGATGAAAAAACTGGGCTTTTGCCTGCTAAGCGGTTAATGTAATACGAGGACGTTTAACCCTCTGTCTTATCTGCATCCACACAGTCGTTTATGAATGAAAGGCTCAACGCAAGCAAAATAATGCCCACCCATTTACACTTACTGAGCATGTGCCACATTATGGGCAGACACGTGTCTGACATCAGCAAGTTAACAGGAAGTTCATTTCACTTTCTACTCAGACTAGCGAAGGAATGGCTGCGCAGAGAAAGAGGGATTTTTTTTCATTTGGACTGACGAAGTAGCGCTGTTGCTAAGAGTAAATGACAATAAAACTTCAATGGCTGGGCAAAATGGCGACTGGGTGCTGCCATCTTCGCTTTTGTTCAGGCTACTTTCCTGTGGCGCATTTTATTGTCAGTCTGTGGCGGGTTTTACTGTCGTCACTTCCTTTCATTGAACAACGAAGTTGTCCATATAGGCTGTTTATCTGCCAGCTTGCCATTTACACGACCCCCTTACCCAGAAAAAAAAAATTAGTCGAATGAGGGACTCTTAAACGATGGGCAAATGTGGACAAAAGGGCGTGTCACAGCCTAGTATAGACGTAGCCTAAGAAAGGAACGGCCAGTGAATGAAGGCTTTCCTTCATTCACTTGAAAGTGCCTCAGTTTGTTTTCCTTCTGTGGTTATCACGGCTGATACTATAAAGACTTGTTCACCCCAGGTCCCGTCCTGTTAGAACCCAAATACTTTGACCATTTTGATGGGCTTCCAGTTACTTTCTGCTTCGCTGAGTGTCAACATCTAACAGCGTTGTCCTCCAACATGGCAGATGGGTAACTGTCTTGGGACCAGTGACGTCATGTGGCATGGATGTATGGGGAGCCAAAGTCATGCCCCTTCCGGTGAGCCCCATGGGACCTTAGAAACAAAAAAAATATGAATGTTACAGTAGTCAATGGGGAGAAAATATTTATCTTCTGGTCTCAGTCATTCTCTGTCCTGGATTCCAGATATGTTGGTTGTGGATTTAAATTTAAAAAAAAAAAAATTGTGCAATAGAAAAACAAAATACTGCAAAGAACTTTGATAACTATGAGCGTGTTTCAAAACATCAAGCTGTCCAGTTGTTTCAACTGGAGTTTTATAATGATGATAATTTTGCCTACTTATATTTTCCTTTAATATCTTATATAATGTTATTGGAGTTTTAAATTATTATTACACGCGCGCGTGCACACACACACACACACACACACACACACACACACACACACACACACACACACACACACACACACACACACAGAGGTAACTTAATATTTTCTAAACATAATGATGTTAACATAATCATTCTATACATAGCCTACTATGTACAATAATGACAATACATACTATGTATTTTAATTATTGTACGTATATTGTATTTTCTTTGTATTTTCCTATGTTTTATTATTAAATGGTGGGTGTGTCATCACTGAAAAATTCGAGATTGGGGGGATGTTCATTTAGTAAATATAAATAATCCTACCATTTGATATGAAAATAATAACACCCCTTCTCAAAACATAATTTAATCTAAAAGCGCTGGCAGAATGCAAAATCTGAAAAATTATGATGACAAAGAATGAAAAGTTATCATATGAGAATTAGGCTCCGCCCACTTCCCCCGCCTCCAATCTGACTTGACCGGGAAGGAACCTTTGGAAGGAACATTTCAAGAGGAGCTGCGGGACGAGCGCCATCTTGTGTTCGTCGCTGAGGCAGACGTTGCCCGAATTCAGTCATTTTATTCAAGGTAAAACAAATAAATATCCTTTACAGTTAGCCAGAATGTTGCTAGACTTTGAAAACAAGTGTATTTATTGACTACAAAGTGCAAGTTTGATAAAGTTTAACAGTCTATGTCAAGTTGAATGTAAGTTTGTGTCGTAGCTATCTTATTTGCTTGATAATAACGGTTGCGCGGTTGGCTAACGTATATAATTATGATGATGCATTTTTTCTCGTAGCTTTATCAGTCTTTCTGGGACATGAAATGGCCTGTGGAGGCTGAACATCGTTTCTCAGCAGGCAACTCTCCAACTCTTGGGCCTTTTAGTATTTCTGTGACCGCCACTTGCTTGGGTCTAATTTTTTGCCAACTGCGCCTCAATTTGGGATGTCGACCGTTACCGAACCCCGTTGCATGTGCATTCAGATCGCTCTCCTTTCCCGGTGTGACTCCGTTCGCGTGGATGACTTCTTTGACACGGTCACAATCACATTGGGGCAAACGCGAGTGATTTATTTCCTCCAAGCGCCTCCAAGTAGTATTTTATTGTATTTGTCACAGAGTGAATAACCGGGTGCTGCCAGAGACTGGACTCTGCCCACTAGCTTGGTTTTTAGCATGCTTTTTATGGTTTTTGTGTGGTTTTAACTTTGGTTTTATTCCCAAGCTAGTGGGAGCTTTTAACGAACTGATTGGCAGCACCTGTGGAGAAGGACTTAATTGGAAGCAGAAGGATAAAAGCCGGTGTGCGGACAACAGAAGGGGACAGAGAACTGAGAGAGGAGACCAGAGGGGACGGAGGAGGACTGGGTCCAGGAGGCGCAGCCGGGGGAGGACGTCGAGTCCCCCGGCTGGGGGGCTCGAGAGATGACAGCGGTGGCGGCGGAGACATAGAAATGCGGCGTGGAAGCTGGAGGGCAGCCGCGGACCCACAGAGAGGCCTATGGCCAGAGGAGCGGCTGCCCGGAACCGAATAGTGGCAGTCCCGGGTAGCCTATGGCCAAGAGGGCGACGACCACCGCAAGCCTTTTAGTCCTTTTAGCCTTTTAGCCCCTTATCTTTTCTTAATTTGCTACTTTTTAGTTGGACTTTTAGGATTATTTTATTACTTTTAGTTTAGCAGTTTAATTTATTTATTTATTTATTTATTTCTTTAATAAAGCTTTTGTTTTTAACCACTACCTGCTGGCGATGGTGTCCCTTTCTTTTCCCTCCTCTTGCAGTCGCCGGTATCGGTAAAAGACCACCTCTTGCATGTTCTCATCTGGACTGGTTGGAGCACAGAGGCTCACTGCGAACAGGTGTCTGTCTGTCAGCTCTGCCCTCACAGTCTGCTGCTGGCTGAAGGAAGGAGGGCGCGCCTCCGATATTTGCTCCCAGGCTGCTTTTTACACGTGAGAGGTACAGAATAAACATAATGTCTTTTAAATCAGCGCGTTATTGTGCAATGTATTTAGCCCCTATGTGTTAAGAATCGGCAGCTCAGTGCGTGAACGCGAGGGAGTGAGTGCGCGCGTCGCTGTGACCGCGCGGAGTGGACGTGTGCGCGCTTGCTTGCAATGAGCGACATGAATGTCAAATTCCCAAATGTTCTGGTGAAAATAATACTCTTAGATGTCACTTTGTCATTCTTAAGTTGACAGTGGTTTCAATGTGTTCTTTCTTCCACATAGTTTGCTCTCATTAACCATCCTTGCGTTGGATACAGAGGTTTCAAGGGTTTCCATCACACCAGGTACTTTTATACTAACATAGTTGGAGAGTGACTTTTTGAAACTGCCAACTAGATATTGGCAATATTGTGGATCGACTTTGCTTTCAAGTTGGTGCTAGCCCATCAGACCAGGTGGGGGATGCTCCAGTGGTCCAGGATTTCAATGGAGATGGCCAGCCCAGTTTGATGTGAGGCATTTTTTTTGCCCTAGATGGGGAGGGTGAATGAATGAATGAAACTTTAGTCATTGTTTAATCATTACTATTTTGGAATCAGATTTTATTCAGCAAACTTCATGCAAGACTAAAGACTCCCTATTGGATTATATTTTAAAGGTCAAATTGCTACCTCAGCGCCAAAGCCAAATGATCTGGCAAAAATATGCTGTCTGAATAACCAACTAAATGACTGTTCTAAAATCATATTTTAAATACTTGTGTATATTATCCTTTTTTCAGGTAAATGCTGAGTTCAAGACATTGACGACCCTTCCACTTCAGTCACGTTTCCTTTCTCAGCTGGACATTTTGTTGGACAAACCACTCACCCTGTATCAGAAGAAAAGCGGGCAAATTGGAATTGAGCTGAAATAAAAGATGGAACACTTAACAGATGTAAGGGAAGAATAATGTGTAACCTATAGTTTTGCAAATCGGCCATGTAATGTGTTTATACGAATGATATAATTATTCCATTTTGAGAAATCTTATTTGAGTGAATTTCATTTGTTGCTGAAGTGCTCTGACTTGATCAAAGCAGGTCTGAGAGGACCCTAATAGATTTCTATTGGGTGAAATTGTGTTTTAATGTGGGGTAGACCATTAACTTTGCAAGATGAGTATGTGAATTCACCAAAAAAGATTTCAGGGTCATTGGTCTGTTTACCTGCAGAAGTATATTTTTGATTTGCTACCACCAGAGCTTTTTGATTTTTTGTTTTTCACATAATGAAGTAATTATGTGCTTGTTTTGACTACAATTTCCAGTGTTGCTTGCAGGGTAGTTTGGTTTTGATTTGACATAACTAAGGGTAGTTAATGTAACCTGGCAGAAGCCAGACTGATCTGAGGTCTACACATTTTTAATCTTGGATGTCTCCCATTCAGTCTGTTTGGGGACATTTGTTGCAGTTCTTCTAGAGGGTTGGGTGAGGTGCAACCTTGCATGCATTAAGGCCCTTTCAGATAGAACGCGGCAAGCGCAAGAGGACGGCGGCAAACCCATTCATTGTGTATGTGGTACCGCCGCGGCAGCGCGTTCCGCCATGCCGCGGAGCACCGCGGCGCGCAAGGTGGGCGCATGCCGCCGCGGTGGCGCTGACGCCGCTGCGCTCGAATTGAACATTTTTCAATTCGGGCGCAGCGCGCTGTGACGACATCCTAGCGCGTCCAATAGGAGAGGCCAGTTCAGGGAAAAAAAGTGGTCCTTGTTCAGCCTGAAGTAAACCTGGAAGCGGTCTGTGTGAAAGAATGCAGCTCGCGGACGAGCCTGAACTCCCCACGTTCTGCCTTGTTATCAGGATCAGGTGGACCCCCACCCTTTTATCTGCTGCTGATCTCCTCCTCCTCCCTTGGAGCAAAGCTTTTTGCTGCAACCATGAGATGTACATCTCTCACAACGAAGCGTGCCGCCGAGAAAACACTTCCTGGTCTGTCGCTTAGCAACGCGTGCCTGACGTGTTTGCTGCCGCCGAGTCTGCGCCCTACCCCGCGGTGAACTCGGCGAAAAACGCGTTCTATCTGAAAGGGCCTTTACTCTCAAACAGTAAAATGAACGAATCTTGAATGAGTCATTTAGTTCATTTTTACAGCAGGTGGCACTGTAGCCCTGAGAGCTCCAAATCATAGCTCGTAACTCACAGCATGACAGAATCACTCAGTTCACTCTGTTAAAGAGTTCTTCAAACAGAAACTCTTTAATCGTCCCCACCTCACAAATGAGGAATTCTGTCTGATGCCCCCCAAAGTTTCTTTTTTTGGCAGAATCTCCTCTCTCCATGGTTCAACCTGGCCGGGCGTAGCCTCATAATCATACATGTTTAAGGGCGTAACCGTGGCCGTAATATTTAAATGACAGTGGATTTCAGCTGTGGTATTTATCAAGACTAATTTGTTCGTACGACCAGATTGGACCAATACGAACGTTTTAATCACACGTGGGTTCAATCGTACGACCATTTTTACGATCAGATGTGCGGTCATTTCTACGATCATTTGATAAATGAGGGCCTTCGTGTTTTATTCATAGAATATGATTAAGGGACTAAACTGGAAATTTGTTCTGCATCCAGGTATCCAGCAATGTAGATGTTGGGAGGGAGCATGTTGCATTTTGAAGGCACCGTACATCTATTTGACTGAGGACCCTCACAACTTGATAAAAGAGCATGTGGTGAGTAATAGTTACTTGTGTAGGAAGCATGTCTTAGATCAGAGCCATTAATTAAAATGCTGCAGGGTCTGAATTAAAAACAAAA
Organism: Atherinomorus stipes; assembly: GCA_023101725.1. Taxonomy (NCBI): domain Eukaryota; kingdom Metazoa; phylum Chordata; class Actinopteri; order Atheriniformes; family Atherinidae; genus Atherinomorus; species Atherinomorus stipes. Next base: position 135,191 of record JALJCO010013980.1, on the reverse strand, counting down.
CTTTTTTTCTTTTACTTGTCTGTTCCCTTTAAGCAGCAGACACTACAAACGCTGAGAAAACGTGGTTGTCAGTGCATTGGTGCCATAACTTTTTAAAAGAAACAAAAATACAACTTTTAAAATTTCAGTATCATATAAAAGTTCTTGTTAAATCTGAAGGATTTACTTTTTGGCAAAGCTGTCCTTTTTGGTTTTATCAAATGATGGGCAACCACTATACTTGTACAATTTGGAAATCGCTTATTAGCATGCTGCTAAGGTGTGAAGGTATGGACCATAATCTTCAAGAACACTGTGCCTTTTAAATTGGTGATTTTCTGCCAGTGGGCATGCTTGGGAAAGTGTATTGTGCTTCGTATTTATATTGGTTCTTTATATTGCTGGTTGTGATGAGACTAACTAAAGCCACTCGTTTGAAGAAATGAGAGACAGAGGTTTGTGCTGCCCAGACAAACCCGTGTTTTGTTTCAAAGCTCTGTTCTCCATATCTGCTTGAAAGGTATTGTATATAGCAGCATAAGCCCTTACTGATAAAAAAAAAAAATCCTACAACTCACTGATCAGATAGATTTTCATATACTGACTAGACAACTTGAGACATACTGAGACATTTTAAAACGTCTTTGTATTTTCAAGACATCTTGAGACATCGCAAAACATCTTAGGACCCATGTCCATTACGAGGTTTGACTTGCCAAGACATCTCAAGATGTCTCAACAGATGTGTCTTAAGGCACATCTTAAGACGTCTTGAGGCGCGGTGATGGCTGGGTAGGTAGTGCACCCAGGGGCGTAGCACCAAATTTTGGGCCCTGTACACTCTCAAAGTCAGTGGGCCCCTATACTGTACATGCCAAGGCGTGAGGTGCATGACCTAAAAGAAGGAAAAAAAAGGGGGTATATATTTAAAATAAATAAGCATAAATAGGGTTTAAGCTACAATCAGATTATATTGATGCATTTGGCTTATGTTTTCATTAAAAGTCAAACATAAAGTAAACATCAGATATGCTTTCCAACAACAGATGCTAAGACTCCTAATAATTTGCTATAACTAACAGTATGAATTATGGTCAGCAAGTTGCAGAGGAAAAATGTTTTTAGCCATTTGTCAGCCAGATGGAGTTGTTAGGAACAGCTAGTTGTTTTTCTATGTTCTCACCACCTACATAAATTGATAAGATCCTATCAATTTCAATTTAATATCAATTTGGTTCTTTATCAGTTCCCTTTGGCCCAGTTTTCTGTAAGGAAACAAGCATACAACAACAACATTACAGTGTCAAAAAAACTATCCTAAAAAGAGTCAGCTAAGTTTAAAATCTTTGGCAATCCCAAACAAATGGTGTAAAGAAAAAGATTCAGATCAATAAAATCCTCTGAAACTGATGTAGATGATGAAAAAACACAGGAAATGGAAAATTATCCTGAATAAATTATGATAGAAATATAAATGCTGGACTGACGAGGTCAATTTAGTTGTAAAAAATTAGTCGGAGTGAGCGCTCTGTCCAAGGTGTGTTTATGAAATCTTTGACGCCCCCGCGACTGCAGCTGCAAGACGGAGTTGTGGATAGTTTTCTATCTCTCTCTCTCTCTCTCGCGAACCACAATGTGTAAAATTTTGGAAAGACTCCTGACATAAAGTTAATTCTCTCAGTTGATAGCATCTATATGTTTGAAATAAATGATGACCCCATTTAACTGGAGGGTCGAATTAATACAAAATAAAACGTCACAAAAGAAAAAAATCTGTCCTTTCATGGGCCCCTCTCCATGCTTGGGCCCTGGGCAGTCGGGTCCACTTTTCCCCCCACTACGACGCCCATGAGTGCACCTTGGGCAGCTGGTGAAGCATATCACTCGTGACAAGAGCTGCGGTACACAAAGCCACTAAAACCTGAAATTATCTAAATCTTTGCAAAAAAATTTTCATTTAAATCCACAACCAACTTATCTGGAATTCAGGACAGAGAATGACTGGAACCAGAAGGTAATTATTTTCACCCCATTGACTTCACATTTTTTCGTTTCTATGGTCCCATGGGGCAGAAGGAGATGGATGTAACTTCGGCTCCCCATAGAGAGCAGTATGTAGCCTATATAAAATTATTTTCCTGCCTGAAGGCAACAGTAAAGCGTTGAAGGTTCGGCTGCACTCGTTGCCTCCCTCATTCACTGGCCGGTCACAAGGACATGCTCAACAAGAGTGGCATGGATTTCTGTCTCCTTGGTCTTGGCTTCCTCCTTCTTGTCCTCACCCCCACTCCCCTTCCTTGCCTTCCTGGATCCAATGGGCCTCATGCAAGAAGCATTCGTAGGAACAAATTCTTTCTTAAATGGTTCGTACGAGTGATTTAGGAGAAAATGCTGCATTCACTAATTTTCTCTTATTTCTAATCTTCTGTCAGACACAAACAAATTTCACGAGTGCTTCAGACTTGACGTAGGAGTATTGTGCAATTAGTCTGTTGTTATCCAAACCTGGTTTTTCACTAAAGGACTGTGTAAATCGTTACTCAGAGGCAACTGTGTATTTTAAAATCCAACATAAATTAGACATCATTATGTATCACTCTGCAATTATAAATTGCATTTTTATGCTCATACTGAGCGGCTATCAGCCACTTCACTTGCAGCCAGCATGTTGGTGAAGGGATGATGGGTTAATTTGTTGTCATTTTGTCAAAAGAAAGTGCAGTCAGTGAGCTCTACATGAGATCAAGCTCCTATAAAAATGAAATAACCTCTCGAACAGGAAATGGATAGAAAATTCAGAAAGGAGGTTCAGCAACAGTGACTGCTGCAACTCTTCCAACAGTCAGACATGCAGTCAGTTCACTTCATGACGCCCCGGCTTCATTTGTCAAATTAGAGTTTCACCGTTCATATTTTCATGTGCGTTGTATGAGAGAGATTGAGAGGACGATGAAAGGATGACAGATGTGGTCTAGCTACACGTCGGCTTTTTTATCAAGTTGGAACACAGTACACGTGTGTATGTTGTAATAAAAGGAGATTTTGCAGATTGTTGAACAGTGTTGGTTGATGGAAACTCATTAAGCATTTACATCATATATTGCACCTCTTGGTCTCCACCAGTAGTTTTCAGTGGGTGTCTTGCTTTTGTTGCCTTTTTGACACCATTATCGGATCAAATAATTTTTATTTTTACTTCTGTAACAGTGCAATCAACAGGCGACACTGTATTTACAGCTTTTGTGATTTATTCCCCACTGCTCGGCTTTCACCTCCTTTAATTCTGCTGCTCAGATCTCAGTCAGAAGAACCTCCCTCTCCAAACTGGTGGTAAAGTTTCTCTTCTGTCTTCAATGCCATTTTTCTGAATGAACACCTAACAAGTGTGGGAAGTTGTGTCCTTATATGGAATTATTGGGGCAGTAATCATGCAGATTTGCAATTCTCATGAACGCGCACTCACTTGCGCACAGGTGGAATGCATCATGTTTACGAAGATCATTTACGCAGTTATCTGAAGTTGAGAACGATTGTTAAATCTGACGTGGCGCACTTGTGCGAGTCCACTTTCGGAGAAAAAGTAAGCGAAATTTACAAAAAAAATACAAACATGTTGCATGAGGCCCATTGTTCAAAAACTACATGAACTAATCTCGGGCCCATGTGCATTGGAGCTTTTGATTGGTATGTGAAGAGTTTTGTCTCATTGTGTTTTCAGTCAGGTGTACTGATTGGATTCAGTCTGTGCTGACTGAGTTAATGTCAAAGGCTTGTGCTTTCTGAATGAATGCAAGGTGCAGGCAATGATAATTAGGGTGAATATATGTTCAATTTTGCACTGAAAGTTGAACTGATTTGATTCATGTGTGTAAACCAGTCAATACAATTTACAGTTTTAGGAAATAGGTGTGTCTTTTGGTAGATGACATTATGCACTGGGATATTTAGTTTGTTTGTCTAGTAATGGTGTGTAAGCAATTGAGAGAAACTGAAATATGGATCAGGTGTGTTGCAGCAGGGAAACATCTGAAACTTGTAGGGAACTGGCTCAAAAGGTCCAGAAATGGTGATCCCTGTCAAACTATGAAAACTTTTGCTGTGTATTGTTTGTTATTGTTTATTATTCGGATCCCCATTAGCTTTTGTCCTGACAGACAAAAAAAAGACAGTACAACTAAGTAAAAGAATGATTAATTTGATATAAGCTGAATTATGAACAATACTCAAACTTTTGTGCCTCAAGGGTTTAATACAGATTTATTTGCATGAAATGTTTCTTTAGCTTTTTCTTTAAATTAAATTTTATGCTGGTATGCTTTATGTAATTAGGCAGTGAATTCCATCCTGTAATAGTTCGATAGATAACAGTTGATTTAAGTTGTTCTGTTCTGGATTTTGGTGTTTCGATATAACCTGAAATGGCTTGTCTTGTTATATGATGGTGTAAATCTCGTGTATATTCAATTTGTCCATAGAAGTGTTGTGGTCTTTTATCAATTAAAACATTCCAAAAAAAGACTATTGAGAAGATGCAAAAGTAGTCTAAACTCAACAGGAAGCTGTTATTGTGCCCGAACCACCTCTTTCTCAAAACTGTCCCTCTAAAAGGCAGGGTCACACTTGGCATGATTTGGTTTAATCTCGTTTCAACTCACTGGGTGTCAAAAGTCTAGTACAAACGGCCTCCGGTCACACTTGCAAATTTGGAAATGCACCACTGTGCCTCCATGTCATGTGACAGCATTTGTGTAGGTGACAGCACCTGCTTCACTCCAGTCCAGTGGGTGGTGCTCATAGTTATTTGTGTTGTTTGATGTCCACCCAGACATTCTGATAAGCCTCTGTACCTTCACAGTTTTCCAACAACTGCCTGATGGCGAGCTTGTGTTTGCTGCGGAGCTAAAGACTGCAACAAGCGCTGCTCATGCTTTTGAAGACATTGTTTCTCCTCTTCTTCGTGTTTTCAAGCAGGGACAGGGCTTCTACGTTGGCGATGTCATTACATCTTCGTCACATGGGTGAATAACACAATCGTTCCGAGCCAACAACTGTTGCAGACCACCACCAGAGGTGGGTCTGGGCACTGCGCTGTGACCATTGGCCACACTGAAGTTTTAGCATGAAGCATGTTACCCCCTGCAGTTTGTACCTGGGATATACTCCAACCATGCCAAGTGTGACCAGCACCTAAGTTGAAATCCAACCACGTCTGTCCCATCAGCTTCTGTTACAGTGTGCTCTACAGGTTTTTCATTAGGTTTTTCTCCTCTTATTTAATCCATTTTCATGCATTACTTTTAGTCATTAGTGGTTGTTTCCTTTTATTTAATCAGTTTTCATTCAGTTTTTTTTGTTTGGTCTTTTCTCATGGAAAAAAAAACAAAGGTTAGATTTTAGCAAACAGACATGACTTCAAGCATGTTTGATAACCGGGATTCCGTCACTGGTTGAAATCATGATGATCATTTTTGTCATAATAGTGCAGCCCATTTGCATCCATTTGGTTGTCTGGATGACCGCTACTACTTGATTGTCAGAAGAAAATGGACATATACTGTAACAGCAACAGTGGAACCTGTTTGGGAAGAGCCAACAGGTAAAAACTGGGCCAAAAATAACTAACTGACCTAAAAACTGAATAATATCTATACAGTTCTGTTGTTTCTCTGTATAGGATTAAGTCTTTGTAATATTTTAAAATAAAGTATTGTTTTGATTGATGCATGGAGAAAAAGAAATTATTAAATTGCTTCATGTATCTGGAAGTTCTTGACTTAGCGACGGCAGACAGTCAGGATGGGCAGTCGCACCATTGCGGTGAGCACAGGCACTCCGCAGGGCTGCGTCCTCAGACCTTTGTTCTTCAGCTTGCTCATATTTGACTTTACTGCAAGATTCTTCTGGGGGGGGTGGGCCTTATCAAGGATGACAATGAGTCTGCACACAGGGAAGAGGTGAAACAGCTGAGTTCATAGTCCAGTTCTAACAACCTCTCCCTGAATGTGGATAAGACTTCAGGCAAGCTAGCAAACAGGACCACAAACCACTTTTTTTCAATGGGACTGCTGTGAAGAAGGTCAAAAGTGTGAAAACTTTAGGGTTCACATTGACAATGACCTTACTCCAACCTCTAAAAGCATAGACACACTGGACAGACTGCCGACCGTTGCGGTCGTCACCAGAAAATGGGGTGGAGCTGATCAATCCGCTTCAGTCCTGCCAACACTGTGTGAAAAGTGCCCAAGAAAACATTGATCCGACTCCAGACTTGGGTGTACCTTCTGCGCATGCGCAAAATATGTCGCCATAACAGCAGGTTGTTCTATACATATTGTGGCCCCAAGTATCGGAAATGACGGACCATTTCTCAAGATGAAAACATGTAAAAGCTGCTGCTGTTGTTGTTGTTGTTGTTAGCAGAGAGCAAGGACTGCTAGCTAAGGTCCCAGTACAATTGACCTATGGCTAAGCCCCGCCCCCTCCACTCACTCGGACAAACAAACATTCGGTGACAGGCGCTATGTGACATTTCGGGAGATGACAGCTGTCAACACGGACAACAGACGCATGATCAGACAGAGAGATCATGACAAGATAAATTAAAAAACATAAAAACAATACAAACAAACAAAAAGAAATTGTTCAGAAGTCTTAAACTGGGAGTAGAAATCAGCCTGTGAATCTCTGGATGTGACTCGTGTCGCTCCCTCAGTTTCTTGCACAAACTACTGCACGGCTGCTGTTGCTGTGCCAAAAAGTGATCATCTGACAAAAACTGATCAAACAGCCACGGAAGCGGAGCAGTCTGGCTGCAGCTTGGAAGCCAGAGGCGTGTCGTTACCAACGTTACTACACGACACCTGTACTACACAACAGCGTCTTATGTACCGTTACCACGTACCAAAACTAGCATGTTTAGCTAGCGTTAACCAACTTAAACTAACGTTAGGGAAGGTAACTTCATATTTCTTTCAAGCAAAGTGACAACATGTTGCCTCGAATACGATGTTCCCTTACCTTAGAACAGATGTAGGCATCCTTGTTCATTTTATCCACGTTCAGTTGATGTTGTGGTCTGCTGCATAACTTTGGCTTGATGTGACTTGGTAAAAGGCAAAAAAATACGCCCTGTCACCCAGCCTCTCAGGATACCTAGTATCGGAGTTGCATGTACCCCATGCACACCGTTTGACCATTTTAAACTAAAAAGAACACATAAAAACGAACAAAAACGGACTAACTTCAATGCATTTCAATGGACGTTTAAGCAGAGAATGTCCGAGTGTATGGGAAAGCTGTGCGCACTGTGATTGGCTCATCGCGTTTGGGGGCGTGGTTTAGCCATAGGTCAATTCCAAACGATGTGTGAGAGTTTGCATTATGTCCGCTCTTCATCTGGTTTATTTACCCTCACTTCGGGTCTTTTCATTTGCTGATTCACCAGCAAGGTCAAGCCTCCTCCAATATGATTGGTCAGCCCATCACCGACTGAACGACTGGCCAACAACCATTACACATGTTCAGTCGACTGAAAAAAACGCTGACGGTATTGGCAACCCAGCAGCTGATGACACAGAACACACCAAACTGACTGACGACCCCGACTTCAGAAGACTACACGACGACACCAGACGGCCGAAAATTGGCCTTGAGTGTCTCTGCCTAAACACTTCAGTAGTCCTTGGACAACTTGGCAGCGCTTCCACTCCCTCTGCAGACTCAGGAAAACTGGCCTCCCCACCTTCAGGGGCACCGTTGAAAGCATCTTGATCTATGCCCTCTTGGTTCGGCTGCTGCAGAGCAAAAGACAAGAAGCAGCTTAATAGATTCGTCAAGACTGCCGACCAAATCCTCAGTACCCCACACCTCTGCCTGATGGAGCTGTCCCAGTTACATTGCATCAGTAGGGCCACCTCCATCATCATGGACTCTGTCCACCCCTCCTATCACCTCTTCTGCCATCAGGAAGGAGCATCAGCTACAGGACCAGCAAAAAGCTGAAGAGCTTCTTTCCACAGGCAGTTCAACTCATAAATGGACTGTCTCCCATCCCCACATACACTCCCTCACACACCCTTAATAACTCTCTGAGGCGTAAATGGCTGAAACATCATCTGAGATACACAACAGTGTCTTATTACCATAAAAATCAGAAGGGATTTCATCGCCAACATATAACTTATTAAACTGCACCAACATCAGAGGCGCTCCTCATCCTGCATCCGACGCTTGAATAAATGAACACTGATTAAGCATGACTTCTCCTGGTGTCTGTGCTCTCTCTCCTCCTCTGTCTTAAAATAATTTAAGCATAAACATGTTATTTATGAAATGAGAAATCTTTCGCTCCTGCTTATTTACATATTTCTCACAATAGGCCTTACATGCTCATCATTGTCTTCTTGCAGGCAAGCTGTTTGTGGGGTATGCAGACTATAATTTGATTTACTCTGATGTGTATGTGTGCGTATCTGCAGGTTTTCATGTGCTTGTCATGCTGTGGAGACTGGACCCCTTTTGAGACAGAATTACTTTACCCAAAAGTCAACGGGTCTTGAGTTTAGACATACAGTATAGTAGGCCTATATGTAGATGTGTGTGATTCATAGTGAGGAGTTGTTTTGTATTTGATGGTTTCTAAAAGCTGCAGGGCTTAAAGATCTGTCTGATCAATTTTCTCCTCTCACTAGTAATTTGTGTGGAAGAAGAGTTGGGGATAAGTGTGTTTTCTTGCATTCATCTAGCAGATTGTTACATCATTAAGGTCACATGTCACTGACTCACCTGGCCAATATGATGGCTGTTTAAGTCACTGTCACCATGAGTTATTTATCTGCCTGACCAAAGGTGTTTTAATCAAAAGATCCAATATTTGAAAGGCTGTTAAAGGTGCCATAACCTAGTGTTTTACATACACAATCCTTCTAAAATTATCTTCAAATGAATTTTTAATTACAGTCGGGTGGGAGGAAAATTTAATGCGCTCATTTTAGCCTCTTTTTATCCCCAACTTTTGTTTGTCGCGAGAATACGCACGAGAATTAGACCTGTCTGTAAGCGCGTTCACGAGGCAAGCGTCAAAGTGAAAACAAAGTTTTATCAGGTCAGACCAAGTGAAGGAGATTATGTCCCAACAGAGAAAGACATGATAAAAACGTAACAGTACGGTTGATAGAGAGAATCTGCGGAGTAAAAAGGCTGGACTCTGATGAATATAAAGAGCGGACGTCTGACGTGAAGTTACTCAAACAGCAACAACTGCGTTAGCTTTTGTAGCAACATTAGCAGCTTTTCCCCGTTTATCTACCATCGTTTACTGGTCTTTTACACAAAAGATAAGTTACACAAGCAGCAACACTTACCGACTGCACATCTTCACTGATAAATATAATCCACTGGTCCTTGGTAGTGCTGCCCCTCCTGTTACAGCACTGAAAACTGCCGAAGCAGTTCAGCACGGCAGATTTTTTTTTCCCTCCTCGTCGTCGTCCTCCTCTCTGACAAAGCTGTTAATTAAACTACTCTGTGGCAGCTGATTTCAGGTGGTGCTAAAGAGGTAAGCTTAGCAGCTAGCAGCCTCTGTAGATCACATCATTAACAGAGATAAAACCAAATCGTGTACTGTGGAGAGCGCGCTCTTGTAGCTGATTCTGGTGAGAAGAGACAGCCCGCGCTCAAGGACGAAGCCACTTTCACTCTTCTGAGTTTCTGGCACGTTTTAACTGAGGTCCTATTAAAATACACGTTTTAACATGAAAAGTGGAATTTCCGGGTGATGACTCCTTTAAAAAATGCCTGTGGAAGAGAATGAAGGTGGCATTATAAGTAGATTCACCACCACCAAAGTATCCAACAACACAACGGAGCAATTACAGATCTCATTAATGCACCATAAAGGTTGCATTTCTGTCTTTTTGTTTGCACCTAAATGAAGCTCATATGTTATTACCTCTGCCAAGGAGGTAATGTTTTTGGTAGCGTTGCTTTGTTTGTCTGTCTGTCAACAAAAAATTTATCCGTCCAGAAAAAATTCTGGACGGATTGACCTGAAATTTTCATCAGCCGTGTGCCTCGGCCCAAGGACGGACCCATTAAATTTCGGTGGTGATCTGGATCACCTTCTGGATCCAAGAATATTTTCAGAAATTCGTTATTGTGAGATCGGCCAAATTCAGGAATTTCTGCATATAACTCTATACAAATGGCCGAAATGTTTGGAAAAAAATTACAAGAAAGGATCTCAATGAGTTCTATAATGTTTCGAAGATTGATGCGGATCCAGAGAAAATTCCAGATACTATGATCCCGGACACACAAAAATAAGGGAGTCGTTGGGATTTTCAATGCTGAAGGTAACAAATGAAGATACATGCAACTAAGACCAAATTTAAGCCAAGACTCTGCTGAATAAGGAGTATGTCAACGGAATTGACATATCCTTCAATAGCAATGGAGCTAGAACCAGAAGCAAACCGCCATTATGGAAATATCGATTTTTGGAAATAACTACTGAAGTAATAGTGAAGCATGATTCCAGATGCTATTGGTATGTTTTCATGGTCAAGGAATCCAATGACTCAAAATTAAATGAATGCCGGGGTATAGGAGGTCTGCGCTTTCCGAGTGCTTTTCTAGTGTTTAAGTTAAAATCCTCTTTTAACCACTGTATGCTGCATATTAATTGATTATTCCTTCCTTCCTTTCTGGGGCTCCCTGTTTCGCCTGTGCAGGCTTCAGCCACGTGTGCTACATGGAGGAGCATTAAGGAATACATTAAAAGAGCAAACAAGGATGTAAAGCTGTAAAATAAGTTTTTCACAAGCTATAAAATAAACTGTAAACCTGTTTAACATGTAATAAAAGAAATAAAAAGAGAGGGGTGAGCAGAGAAGGTCAGGAAAGGAAGAGGAGGAGAAGGAGGATGAAGAAGAGCAGCGTTGGACGCTCTTTGGACTGTGGGAGGATTTAGTGTGTTTATGGACCACGACTGATGGACTGCGTTCCTGCTTGGTCAGCAGGCAGAGTATAGCCTGAAATGTTGCACGCTGTTAAGTAATTGGTCCTGCCTGGTACTCTGATGGATGCCTCTTCCTCTTCCTCTCCTCCTGCCTTTCTGCAATGGCCCTCTACTCCCCCTCTTCAGTTGTAAGGTCACTGGAGATGATATGAACAGAGATTTGGATATGTCTGCTGCTAATCTTTCTTCAGTTACTCTTTCTTTTTTCTTGTCTTTTCTCTTTTGTTCCTTTCCACCCCTTTCTTGCTCTTTAATTAAACTTTTCTCCTTTTTCATCTTCTTTATTACTCCTGCCACTTCTAAATGCACTTCCTTTGAATTCCGTTTTTAATTTACTAATTTGTCAATCTCTCTTCTGTGATCTTCTCGTTGCTCTCTTCTCCTCCTCTTTATCTCCTTTCTTAATCACTTTTTGCCTCTCTCAACTCATTAATTTCATTAATTCTTTTCTCCCTATCCTTCCTTGATTGTTTCCTCTCTTCTCTCGAAGCGTCCTTTCTATTTTCTTTTCCTGTTGACTCGTGTCCTTCATCTCCCCTCTCCTCCTGTCGCCTCCTCGCCCAGGCACACACTCCCTCTCCCCCATCCGTCCGCGCCCCCGAGGACAACCCGCGCTCCTTGGCACCCCGCCCGCCCGCGCGCTGTGCGTATCCGTGCGTGAGTGTCTGTATGGACTGCAGGGAGGGGTGGGTGTGTGTGTGTGTAGTTTGCTGAGTGTGTCGGGGCTGGGAGACGGAGAGAGTCGAGCAGCGCAGCAGCGGACAGTTTCCTCTTCCCCTCTTTCTTTCTCACATCAGATATGCTGACGGCCTCGAGCGGCTGGCAATAGAAACGAAGGTAAGACGCGATTCCTTAACTGTTCTGCTCCGTTTGTGCACGCGTTTGTTGTGAGCACTCGCTCACGTGCGCTTGGCTCCATGCGGGCATCACTCGCTGCTCATTCTGGCGGTGTGCGACCATGTGGAGCTGCCGGACTGACGGAGCGGGGGGGCTTTAAAGCCTGGAAAAGGGTGAATGTCATGTTCAGTAATTTCCGTCTCTCATCGTGCCAAAGGAATATCTGCTCTGACAGACAGTTGTGCGCATTTTAGGAAGGATTTGGGTATATTTAGAAGCATGCGTTCAACGCGAACGGGGTCATCTTTCCTCGTGCATCCCATTAACATCTCTGTGTCCCGTTTATCCCCAAGTTTAGTGAGCGTGCGTAAAATGCTGAGGAGGTTGCGGGTTTTTTCTTTTGTGAGATGCGAGTTACGCCAAGCCTCCAGCCCGGCGCTTTCATCCTGAGTGCCTCCGAGTTTAATGAGCGTTATGCCCTGCGTGGCCCCAGAGGGAGCCGCTCATGGTGAATGTAAGCGCTGGAAGTGTGCATTGTGCTCGAGCGCAGCGATCAACAGCCTACTTTAACATTTATGTAGGAGTTGCTTGTATGAGCCAGAGGAAAAGTTGATTTCACACGTCATTACGCGTATTTTTCTAACAACTATGCTGTAGGCTACAAACACAAATACACGGTTATCACGGTGCTTGTAAGTCTGATGGTACTGCGTCTCTCACATGCGAACATCATGAGTGAACAGTGGGAAAACACTTTAGGATGAGCTTTCAAAATGAAGCTGCTGCTGAGCAGGTGGTAGTGAAAGTGTGTGTGTGTCTTGTTACTGACTGGGCTTACATTCTGCTGCTTCTCATTCACCCATATCCCTCTTTATAACTAAAACGTGCAACATCAGCTCCGTCTCACACACGCGTCCTAATCTTACATCCTTAAAACGTTTTTCCTTGAAAACAGCATTGTTTATTTTCCGTTCTCTTCTCTTTGTCTGTCTTGACGCAGCGGAGCTCTTAGCTGGGTTTCTCTCCTGAGCCTCCGGCTCGTCATCCGACTGCCACTTATTAAACTGTGAAGATCCTCTCTTGTCCGCCAGATTGTTATATTTTCATTTTCACGTTTCAGTGTTACAGAGCGTGGGCTCAATCTCATCGTTAATGTCTTGTTTTAGCACCCATGCATGTTACGAGTGCATCTTTGTCGGTTATACAAAACTGAAAGAGGGTTTCTCAGATAGTAGGTCACAACGTTGATATGGACTTGTGATGTATAAAGTGATGCAATCACTTCTGCAGGCGTGGTGCAGATTTGCAGAATGAGGAGAAAAATCTCTGCATGTTATGAATTCAGCTTGAAGTGTGACTAGTTTTAATGAGCAGGACTGCAGCATGCAGGTCTGTGCAGAGCAGAAACGGGGATCCTCCTGCTGCGGCGGGGCTTCCCTGGGCTTTTCCTCTTTCCTTCCCTCTGCAGTTTTTTTTTCTGGGGCTTCCCTTGTTTTCTCTGCACCAGGCTTCAGCCGATCCCTTCCTCTATCCATCTCTACACTCTCGAGGCCCCCCACCCCCCACCCCATCTCTGAGGGAAAGAAGCTGTGGCAACAGCAGATTAAGGAACAACACAAATCTTGCGTGTAGGAACCTTGTTGGGACTAAATGTTACCTTAATGTTTGAGAAATGTTTGAGAGTGAATCATGTTCATCATCAGCTCAGATTTCTGTTCTCCACATTGATGTTTGCCTCTAGATATCTTTGTACAGCACAAACATATTTAACATCTTCTGCAGTATCCAGTTGTGGGTTTACTTTATAGGTTGTCTGATGGATTATTCATTACCACCCATCTCTCTTCCTCCACTCCATTATCTTCCCCCTCTTTCACTTTCACCTCCTTCCTCATCCTCTCCTCCAAGCTCCTGCAACATCTCCTCTTATCCCTGCATCTTCTTCGCCTTCACCCTCTCTATGTTGTATCACATTTCTCAGCCATTGGGGCTTTCAGCATCATCTCTCATACGCAGCCACTTACAAACAGAGAATCATACACTATGTCCCCATTTTCTGCTTCTTTTAACCTTTATTTACCCTGAGGGTGTTGTGCAGCTCTTTCATCACCGCCCTCCTTGCACTCATACATTTACAAATCACACTTGGGAAAAGCTCGGGCTGAACCACAGCCCTTCATTGTCAGCTGCTGTGACAAAGCACAGGGCTTTTACACAACATTATTATTTCTAATTCAGCTGTTAGTGGTAATAGCATCATGTCTCTTATTGGATCTGTATGAAACAGTAGAAAGCCACATCATAAATCCTCTCCCAGTTGTTGCTCACATGTGATTAAATGATGAACTTTGTGTTTTTGTAATAGACTAAAGAAGACGTTTGTCGACAGAAGACGATCTGCAGGAAAAAATGCAAGATTTTTACATATCACACCAGGCTGCAAACTATGGAAGAGGATTTGGGCCATTAAAACAAACATAACAAAAAAACAAACAAACAGAATTGGGGGTGGGTGTCAGAATTCTGACTTTGTTCCAGAACAAAATAAACAGAACAACAACAGAAAAAAATACAAACAAAAGAAAATAAAATCAGGAGATTTTTTTTTTCAATTTCTGAAAAAAATGCCATAATTCTGACTTTTTTCCCTCAAAATTCTATTTTTTTCTTCAGTGTCTCTTATACTCTTCCGTAGTACGTACATTCATCTTCACTAAAACAATCAAACAAACAGAAGGGTCATAAAGATGTGAACATTGTCATTGTAACACCGACCCTTGAAGCTTAGAGACTGTGGAAAAATCCCTTGAACACTTGACGTTTCATCACTAAGGTTCTTTTAGTTGTTCACAAATGTCTTAACAGTCTTGGGCCTTCTCATTTATCTAACCTGTTTTTAAAGGGATACGGTGTAACTTTTACCCAAAAATGAGCCTAATGAAAGTAATAATAGATGATTTCTGGGGTCAGTATACAGCATTTGACGCATGATGGTGCTCTTTAACTTCCCACGTGTGGCCTGTGGGAAGTTAAAGGTTTGGTGCCCCTAGTGGCCAAAAGTTACACACTGGCCCCGGTTACATGATGTTTTTCCATTCGGAATTAATTATTCCGAATTAAATGATTAGGAATGAAATTATTCTCCTTCATGTTTACATGGAAATAATGATTCCAAATGAAGGTTTACATGGAAAACACGTTTATCCAATTCTTGTTTTGATCTGGGGGTGGGAAAGGGTTCTGATTGGACAGGGGGCGGGCGTGATGTATTTACATCCATTTGCGTCTACCCGGAAGTAGTAGACGTATCATCAATCCACCGTTTGGAAACCGGGACAGGACGCAGATCACAGTTTATCCTCTACCGTCTCCGTGGAGTGAAGAGATTCAGCGGAGTCTCCTCTGTATTTCCCGCGCCTGCTGCACGTCAGGCGCGTTAAACGCCAAAACGCTGTAGTTACTGTAAACGTGATCGGATCGGCTTGCTTGGATCTATTTTGAGGACCCCGGTCAAAACCGATAGGGGCACTATCGGCCGATTGAGATCGGTTGCCGATCGATCGGTACATCTCTATTTTTTAAATCGCAGAAGGAGTTGGAGGTGAGTGGATTAAAGCTGTTAAAAACGTGGTTTGTCAGCTGTTTACTATCAAGCTAGCGAGTTATCCACTCTGCTGTTCTCGTTAACCTGCTCGTAAAACATCGGCACACACATCCCTGCGCTCTGAAGGTGTGGTTTCGGGTGGTGTGTTTTTTTAAACTGTCGCTTGCTCAAACTGTTTTTCCAACATTGCCAACCCTAGCTTTAAGGGTTTACATGGTCTTCTTAAAGTGAAATTCATTTTATTCAGAATTAAAGAGGAATTAAAACTCTCATGTAAACAGGGTCAGTATCCTTTCTGAACTCTCGCAGACCCCGAGATCCTTTAGTACTGGCCTTTTAGTTGTCCCTAAAGTTAAAAACCCACAGTGAGGCCTCTTTCCACTATTACAATCCTCGGAACAGCCTGCCAGAGAACCTCAGGCCCGCAGAGATTGTTGGTATCCTTAAAAAGAGGCTCAAGACCTACCTTTTTTACTAAAGCTTTTAATTAATTTGCCATTTTTCTGTTTTATGTGTTTATTTAATTATCTTTTTTTAAAATTTACTCTGTTTTTATGGTTTTGAATTTACCAATAGAGGTCCTCCACGCTGGAAAAATGTTGTCGTATTGTCATTAATAGAAATATTGTTTACTTTAATATATAAAGCACTTTGTGCTACTTATGTATAAAAAGTGCTTTATTGATAAAATTTCTTTCATTCATTCATTGAATGAAGCATCTGTCAATCCTGTGCAAACGTGACCGATAAGACCCACAAATAAAACAAACAGCCAATTAGTGGTCTGTAATACCAGGAAGGTGGTTGAACCCTATTCATTTGGTTTTTAAAAGTGGGGTTGTGTGAAGTTTTCTCTAAGTAGTTGATGTCTTACCATAACATATCTTCCATCAAAGTCTATCTTCTTTAGTATCTGATCAGTCTCCTCTTTAGTCCTTCTTTTCCCCTCCCTTGTCTGATTACTCTCGTGGGACACATCCAGGGCTGTTTCCCGTCGCTCCAATCGCTCACTCAGTCTCTTCTTACAGTTTTTAATTACACAAATGATGGGGTTGATTGCCTGTCTGAGTGGAGAGGGGACACAGGATGGTTAATGGAGACGAAGGGATTCTCTGTTGTCAGGCAGACAGACAGTTAATGCTTGGTGAGGATAAATCTGCAGTTTTCTTATGAACATTGTAAGTGTGTAAATCTGAGAGTGCTGTTCTGAGGTGATCGCTCCCTCCAGTTTAGCCAAAGTAGTTACATAGTACACAGGTAATCAGTAAAAACAAACAAACAAATTAACAACAAGTTATCAGTTAAACCTGCAATTTTTACTGAGGATGGTTAAAAGTGAAAGAAAAAGAAAGAAACCTGTGAAAATAACTTGCAGAGAGAAGGGTAGATGGACACAGACGGAGCCTCAGCATCACCAATGTCCAATAAGATCTGAGAGAAAACGGGCAAGAAGAAAATTGTACAGAGATCAGATAAACAGATTCTTTGTGAAAAAAGAAATAAGAAGGATTACAGGAGGAAATGCGAACATAAACACATGAAAGATGGACATACATAGATCAGATTGTCTCAGATTGAGCTTTTCCCAACAGATAATCTCACATTTTGATGTCTTTGCAATTAAATCATAAGTTTTTCTCGAAAGATTGAAATTCGTCTACTGCTCATATTTGTCTTTCTGTGATGATGCCATAAATGTTTAAAGGTTGAATATGGAATACAAACAGAACAGCGACATCACGTGTGTCTAGGTTGTAGTTGCAACGGCAGAAAAACAACTCCAGCCGTTTGGGTGCCAGGCTCGCTGCCTATACGCAAGTGACCAACAGTCTGCAGCATGTCCAACAAGTAACGCAGCAGAGTTTATAACTGACAGCTAATGTTAGCCACGTTAGCAAACAAGCTAGCTTACCGATCCAGGAGGAAAGTCGCCATTTCCGTGTTTTGACGCCGTGGAAAACGTTTATGTGGGTCCATTTAGTGAAGTCTTCACCTGAATTTACTCCAGGTTTTGTTCTTCTCAGGTCACTCCTCCTCAGAAACAGATAATGGCCGCGTTTCCCAGATTAGTTAAGACACTCTTAACGCTGAGGTCCTCCTTAAGTCACTTCTTAAAGGTGCCTTGTTTGGACGTTGCGTTTCCCAGATGCGCTCTTAACTCAGTAGCTTCTTTATTTTCAGGAGCGGCCAGACCCACTCTTTCGACCCTTCTTTAACGTTCCCCCCTGCTAAGGGAACAACAGGCCCATCTACTGGTCACTTTTGGAAACGACACTATTTCCCGTGAAAAAAAAGTAGAAAATGGAAATTATTAAAAATGGACCTATTCACGGATCAGTTGTTGTATTTTGAGTCATGTTTTCTCACTCATGTCATAATGTCAATCATCTATGATGGAAGAAAACTGTAGTTACCGAGTGAATGACAGAAAATATTGTGGTTAAGTTTAATCATTATGGCAAGATAGGCCTCCCTATACTTACGTTAGATAAAGCTGTGGGTATCAACCACAGAAACAAAAACATTGCGGTAGGAATTGTACGCAAATTATACGCAATCTATGAGGACTCACGTCATATTTACGCATTTGTCAGCTGTTCATGATGAGATGCACCTGCTTCGCTCCATAAAAGCATGGCCATTTACGCATACCCGTATCAGACATCATGGCTGCTTTACAGCAAATTTTGGTAGCAAACCAACAGCGTCGCCGTAGACTGAGTGACACTGTGTATGTACATGCTTTCATGCGCCAGCATTTCAGTCCTCTTGGTCTGGCTCTGAAATTCCTGCCATTTTTTTCGCACCGCAACCCAGTCGCGCACACTGCAAGGGCTGGATGGGGACATTTTCAGCGCTATTGATTGCCATGCCCTGGCCTTTGCTTCTATGTCTTTTTTCCCCTTTGTCCCTCCAAAGAGAATGCTTTTTTTACCTGCCACTTCTTCAATCAGAATCGCCATCTCCTCTGGCGTGAAGGCCGGAGAGCGCTTCATCCTCTTGGTGGGGTTCCCTTCAGCCATTACGTCAACAAATAGCGTCAGAATGACCATTATTTATAGGGCATCTGTAAATTTCCAATCGCCTACACCTGTTTAGCACAATTTGGCCAATTACACAATATACAATGAGCTTTTCAATGAATATTTGCAATCACTGGTAATCACATGCATATTTTTAACAGTTTGTCTTCTTGCACAAACACATAAACGTATAAATGGGCTCAATATCAGCGTCGGAAAATAACCTCCACACTAAATGAATGGTGTCGATCGATATACCTGACCTCGATTGCATTTTTTTCAGCACCCCCGGAAGTGGATAGCTTCTGTTAGGACCTTCTAAAGATGTAGCGTAGCCAAGACGTTTCTCAGGAAATAAGAACGCGTGAAAGAAGCAATCTGAGAAACGGGCGTATCTTTGCGATCCTTTGTTGGGAAGAGCTTCCTTGAGGCCTTCTTTAATCCAAAGAAGAATCTTAACTGGGAAACGCGGCCAATATCTCCAGGACTCTGAAGCAGCTGCTTCACTCGCCGTCTCAACTGTTTTCCCCTGTACCAGGCTAACTGTGCCCAAAATATTGTTGCCACACTGAGATCGTATTTGGCAACCCGCAATGGCGCCGTGTATTGGCTTATATATGTAAATATAATGCCATTATTGAACCTGTAAAAAAAAAAATTTATAATTATTTTTAGGCTAAATATAATTTTTCTAGGAAATGTTGTACTTTCATTCTGTACACCCCCAAACGACCTGTTATAGCTTTTAATAAAAATGTGTTGCTTTTATGCTTTTATCATTGGTCTTTTTAACCGAGTGCATATGAACTTTTATGTACATTGGTCTTATTTGCTGTTACTGTTTTGGGTTTTTTAGGTATATTTGATCTTTGTTTTCAGTTATTTTTAATCACTCCAGTGTTTTCCTCATGGAGGTCCTCCTCCACATCAGCAGCTGCCATTTTTCTTTCTTTTTTTTTTTTTGAGTGACTGGCCTGGCGTCTGCTCCAATCATGAGCTTATTCCCACACAGCGTCATGCCCTTAGCTCTGTAATTGGCTGGCGATTTAAACAGAAATCTCCACCCAGAAGTGTCCCAACCACAACAAAACAAAGCTAAAGAGCGAATTACAGACAGGGAGAGAGGGAGTTGTATTCAAACTCACCATGGCACGCGAGTAAAGGCCTTAAGGTGCGGTTTGAGACGGATTTCACTTGCACAAGTGTAACATTTATTTTCAGGGGGGAAACTTTGAACTCTACCTTTAAAGAAGCTGAACAAACTGATCAAGTATGCTGGTTCTGTGTTGGGGATCAACCTGGAGCTGATTATTCAGAGAAGAATGCTGCACAAGTTCTCTCTGTGCAGAGTTTGCATGTTCTCCCTGAGCATGCATGGGTTCTCTCAGAGTACTCAAGCTTCCTCCCACTGTCCTAAAACATGCATGTTGGGCTCATTGGTGTGTCTAAATTCTTCTTGGAATAAGCATGAGTGGTAGTTTTTTTTGTTGGCTCTGTTATGGATGTGTGACCTGTTCAGGATGTAAGCTCTCACCTGATAGCTTCTGGGATGGGCTCTGGTCTCCCTGCAACTCTGCATTAAGCAGGTATAGCTGGTGGATGGACATACTGTAGTGACATAGGGGTGCAGTTTGTGGCTCAAGAGCCAGATGTTAACTTCAGGAAAACTGGATGAGTCTGTTAAATAGAGAATATCTGCTTAACATCATTGCACTTACAGCTTGTTTCACTGCATACAGTACTGTACGGCCAAAAGTTTAGACACACTCCCATTAAAGATGGAAAAAATCAGCTGTCGAAAAAATAAGTCGAAATTGACAAAAGTAGTAATAAATAAAAATTTTGAAAAAAATCACATTGATTTTGAATTGTGGTTCAACAAAAATATTTAAAAGAAGTAAACAAGCATGATGGGGCTCCTGAACTAAAATTTTTATTGAGCAACAATTTGAGGCAATCACTACAATCAGGTATTTTCTGTAACGTCCAATCAGACTTCTTTCCCTGTTGACAGGTATTTTGGTCCACTATTCTTGAGCAAGGTGCTCTAATTTGTCTGGGACAGTTTTTTTTATTTTAAATTGTTTTTTAAAACAACTATTCAAAATCAATGTTTTACTTTACTAAATAATAATTTAGTCAGTTTTTATGTATTATTATTTTTTCAGTTTCTTGTTATTTGAATTGCTATTGTGTATTTAGCCCTTTCTTCAATGGGAGTATGTCTAAACTTTTGACCTGTACTGTATGTCCAAAAATAGCTTTATGTAGGTAAAACAAATAAAATTTCTAGGGATGTCCCGATCCGATCCCGTGATCGGAAATTGGGCCCGATCACATGGTTTCAGACTTGATGTTGCATCCCGATCAGGTATTGGAAAAATGTTTCTTTTACACTGACATGGCAGCAGTGGGCTGCCGTGACCGACGTTGCCCCTTTCTTTGGCTGGGTATGCGCCCTGACGGCAACATCTCTTTTTCCTCTGCGTGATTTTTCCTGTCAGTTACAGTATTATGACCAGCGGTTGGTTTGATTCTGCCTCATATTAGCCGCCGGAGTCCTGCAGCAGCTCAGTGCTGTATGATGCAGCATCACCGGGCAGTACAGGAGTTAAATGTAACGCAGCAGCAGCCTGTTATTCCAGACGTTAACTACAGTGAAGGCGGCTGTAGCGCTGAACTGAGCCGAGCTCAGAAAGTTTGATCCATTTGTCAAAGCATACAACAATAAACTCATCATAATATGTAACACAATGTTCATATTTGGCCACCCAACGCGGTGATTTGCTGGTGTAACGTTACTGGCACAGGGCTGCTGTGTGACGTGACCCACGACAGGCTGAGTGACAGAAAAAAAAAAAGAAAAGAGTGCCGGTTAAACTTTAACATTACTTAGTGGGTAAAATCAAAGCAGGTATTATATTATCTGTTGTTTCACAGTTTGTTTAAAATCTACTGTGTCTGTTTTATTTGCTGTCCAGCAGAGAACGAACCGAACGTTCCTGTGATTCAGAGAAATGCATAAATAACCAAATAGTTTCCTTTGTGATTTCCACAGACATTTACAAATGATCAACTCCTCATTAATTTGGTGTTGGTGTATAAATGTACGCTAAATATCTTGTGTTAAAAATGTGATTGAAAGAATGTAAATGATTAGAGGAGGTGTCATAAGTAATTAGAATAAGAATACATAAAAGGAAAAAATATATAATAAATGTCACATCTCCTGACTCCCCAATTCCACCTTCAAGCTATGATTTAATTTTAAGAGGATTCAGAATCAGATCAGGTTGGTGTGTTGATGACCCCTCTCTGACCAGTGGTAACACCACGGCTACAGCATGCTGTAGGGAAACACTGAAGCTATCTGTCTTTTTCTCTTCAATTTTTATTTTATTATAGAAGTATCGGATCGGGACTCAGTATCGGCCGATCCTCAAAATCTAATGACTCAGACTCGGAATTGGGGGCAAAAAAACCTGATCAGGACATCTCTAAAAATTTCAGTCCTGGTTGATTTGGCTGGGGTTACTGGCAGAAACTGCAAGTATTTTTTCCAACAGCACAGCATATTTGTAATTCAGGTAAACAAACTTCACGTTGAGAACTCATCAGATCTCATCGTTTCAACAGATGAGAAATTCAATCATCTCCATGCATCGAGCAAAGTTGATCTCAAGAAGTTGCTTATCTGAGGAAACAAACGCATCTCATGGAATAGATAAAAAATAAAACACATCGAGTTGTGCGAAAAGGATGTGAGGAATAGGCACGGAGTAGGGTGTTATTTATATGCATGACTATAATATCACTGTACATAAAGAAGTCCCTTTGGATCCGCTCACTTTAAGTTGGATCCACAGATGAGGCTGAGGTGTATTTTCAGACACCGCTGTGCATTATGTATTAGACTGCTGCCACATGTGACCACAGTGAGCAGAAATACTCACCTGATAATGTGTCTCTTCTACAAAAGTAAGATAACCAGTATAAACTGGGTAATACTCCCAATTAGGCTGATTTACACCTGAAGTTGTAGCCATGGTGATTCTTTTGTCTTTTACGTCTCGCAATTTGAAGCATTTGTTTTTCTTCTCTTACTTGTGTGGTGTGTCATCTGTACGGTCATGCACTCTACAGTGCAGCTGTGGCCACAGCAGCTGCAGGACTGTCTGAGCATTATGAGCAGTACAGTATATGAATTATACAGTATCTGCACAGCATGTCTTTACAGAGTTGGTGTGTGTGTTTGTAACTGACAATAAAAATAGTACACAGGTTATCAGCTGAGAAAATACACAGATACCATTTAGTTGCATCAGAATAAAATCAGAATAGAAAATTAAATCAGAATAAAAGCCACCTACAGCTCTGCTCCTACGACACGACCTGGAGGCATGTCCGTGAGTCTAAGTCGGCAGGTTAACAGGCTGATCGCACAAATATCCCATGGAGTCCTGCATAAAAACAGACCGGGACACGCAAAAGACTGCTGCATCATTTATGAGCTGACAACACTCAGTGTGTGTGCGGGTGTGTGTGTTTGTGCTGCAGTGACCGCCTGCTGAAAGGCAACCTGTCAGTTCTCTGCTGTGACATCACTGTCTCTCTTAATCTCATGGATTTGTGACAGATGAGCTTACGTCTCAGGAAGAAAATGTGTTTTGTGTCTTTACAGTGGTGCATTCTGGGTTGAGTCTTTTGTGTCGTCGTCTTGGGGAGTTTCGCTTTCTGTGTCACAACCTTACATAAGCAGCAGAGTAGCTGTGAAACATTTCTGCTGTTGTTGGAGGCCTCTAACTCTCCTGGCATCTGAACAGTCTCTCCAGCTCTTTCAAGTTTCCTCCTTTCCATTTCTAAACCTTGCCCTGAACCTTGGAAGCCATCTGTGTTTCTCCCTTTGATTTACACTGAATTAACATAGTATGCTGCTCTCACTTTATCTTTTATATGGGTCAGCCCATACTGACTCACTCCATCAGCTCATGTCCTGGACTTTTGTTAAAACTTTTACATGGAAACTTTTAAATCTGCTCCAAACAGTTTTTAATTAGGGAGTTTTTGGACTTAAAGGCAGGGTGGATGATGTTTTCCAGGAGCATTTTTTACTATATTGCTGTATCATGCTTTTTAAACGTTCCAAAAGTAAAATACATTTTAGTTTTTTTTGCGTTTAATTTCCAACACGGAAGTAAGATGTCTGACTGTCCTGAACCACGGAACTCTCGACCAATTGCAACATGTTTTACGCCCATTTCATGACGTCGCCCAGGAAGAGACACTAGTTCTGAAGGGTCACAGAATTGTTTTTAACACCGGCAGCTCACATGGATGTTATTTGTAAACATTGATGGATAATCTGACTCCGATCGACGGGATAAAATGGAGCAGCCTGTTCTGGAGCTGTATGCGCTCGACCCAGCCCTCTGACATGGAGTTTGAAGTACCACAGAAGTACCACAGAATTTTCTGCAGTGTTTTACTGTGCAGTGTAAATTAATTAAATAACATTGAACTAAGTCCAAGTGAGTTTAGGAGTGTTTTGTGTGTACTGCATTGACTCAGGCTTTATGTAGAAGTTTGTTTCCAAGAGGAGAGACAGCTGTGACACTGCTCGTTTACATTGTCACTTTAAATTTGTTTGTGGGTTTGTTTTTCCATCTGATGTGGGGTAAACAGATACTAAGCGTCTATTGGGGCCTTTTTTGCCGCCTTTTTGCTGCCTGCATCATAGGGCTGAACGATTTATCGTTTTAAGATCGAAATTGCGATTTCAGGTCACGCGATCGCCAAAGCTGCGGTTTTTCCAGCGCTCCTGACTGATCCAGGATCTGCTCTGTCAGCTGTTGTACACACGCGCTACTTGCCGTCTCTGTACCAGCCAACTACGCTCACCAATCAGAAGCGGAATGTTACTCATGGACAGGTCAGCTAACCAATCAGCATCAGGGCTGGGATGGGCATCTCGTGCTGTTTAATCTTTACACTAGATAACGGCTTCGGTAGAACTTCATCCTGTTTCTAACTTTCCATTCCGTTGTTGGAGAGAGGCTGCAGACCTCTGCTGCAGGTGTTTGTTGATCCGCTTCATGCAATGAGGGAATTTTATATTCAGTAAAATATAATCCTGAACTGTCTGCGCCATCAGAGTTCATAACTCAGCAGTTCAGTCTCCAGCAGCGATCAGCTGATAAGACAGTCTAGTGAAAAATGCCGTCTGATCTGTAAAATCAGATCAAATCATTTTAATGGGAATAAAAGCGCTGCTGAATTCCAACCAGTTTTCTTTTAACCTATAAAGTTTTGGGCTTTGCACTGTGGACACGAGCGCGATGCGGGCGGGTAAATTAATGAGCCGTATTTAGGTGGATCTGAGTAAAAGGAGACGAATAATCAGCTGGACTCGCTACGTGAACGGGGCGAACCGGGGCAGCACACAGAAGCTTTGTCCTTGTTATCTGGGACATTACTTAAGCCACACAGTTAAGTCCAGAAACAGGAGGAAAGTTGTTGCTACTGCTTGTCAAGCAGACATGAGAGGATGAATACGAAACACCATTGTGGCCAAAAAAGTGCGTCCAAACGTCAGAAATGCAACTTGATAAAAACAATCAGGGTAAAACCACCTGATCATTGATGATGTAGTCTTCTTTACCTCAAGTTCAAGTGACAGAATGACATAAAAATGAAGTCAAATGTAAAACCAGATATTTTAGATTTATTTTACAACTTAATTACATTTCAATGCACATATGAATCCATGATAAATTCCCTGGTTTGTATGTTTCACTTAACGTAACCTCCATACAAGAACTATAAAAAGACAATATGTTGAATTCTTATTTGGATATTTTTCAGTGCATTGTAATGAGAAATAGTTCAAATATTAAAAATAGCACACTTTGTGCTACTTGTCTTTTTTACACTGGACATTCAAGTGTGTAAAGCAACATGCAGATTACCTGATTTGAAAAAGGCAGTAAGTGGGGTGATTAACTGTGGTAGAGGGAGGAGGACTGCAGGGAATCTGAAAATCCCGGAGTTCCAGTGAATGTACATGCATTTTTTAACAAATGCCTTTGAAAGTGAGTTAAATCTCACCTTTATTTGTCATCCTAGATTAAGAGTAATAGCTTTTAATGTTTTGATGGCATAATGGAATTTTCTGTCATGTTCATATATGGGATTGTACATTGT
The DNA here is from genome assembly GCA_023101725.1 of Atherinomorus stipes. Taxonomy (NCBI): domain Eukaryota; kingdom Metazoa; phylum Chordata; class Actinopteri; order Atheriniformes; family Atherinidae; genus Atherinomorus; species Atherinomorus stipes. The sequence continues at coordinate 109,531 of JALJCO010013980.1, read as the reverse complement.
AAATATTGTACTGAAGCTTGATTTGAAGAAAATTGTGAATCGAATCGAAATCGCAATATTGCCCAGAAAAATCGCAATTAGACTTTTTCCTGAAATCTTTCAGCCCTACTGTATCAGATAGGGCTGGACAATATTAAAAAAAAGATTATCGATAAAAAAAATCTATATTGATCGATATCGATATTTATCAAAAAAAAAAAAAAGACTATCAAAAGCTATTTTAGGTGCAGCCCTGGCCATTTAAGCTTTTTCTGAATTACCTACTTATAATAAAGATCAAATTAAAGCCGTTTTCAGACTTGCATTGCGGAACATGAGCGGTAAAGTCCATCCGCTTTTTAAACAGACTCGTCTTTTCAAACATGCCGCTTCCTTGCAGTCTTATCGTGTCCCGGCGCTTTCATACATCACAAAATGCTGCAGAAAAGTCAGCACAGCCCCGCTCTCCCTTCAACTCTGTCCAGAACATTTTCTTGTACTTTCAGCCAAAAACACGTGCCGCAACATTTCCGCTCTTGTGACATGTAGACCAGCCGGTACGTGTCCGCTACATCTCCGAGGTAAAAGACCGGTACACATGTCTGAATGCAGCGTTATAAAGGACAGAGTTCACAATATTACCACTTTCCAGTGGAAGTCTGAAAGGGGCATAACACTGAATTTCAATTCAGCCTTTGCCTGGGTCTGCGTTTGTGATTTGTTTGGCGGAGGAAGTGACTGTAGTATCATGCTATCTGATAGGCTTCAGCAGAAAACTGCTTCTATATTGAACTTTTGTTGACCCTCTTTTTTTTTATATTGAAAAAACCTCTATTGATGGATATATATTGATATTGAATTATCGTCCAGCCCTAGTATCAGAGATCTTCTTGGAAAATGAACGACAGCATTGAGCCTGATGGGATGCCACTTCTTGCTCCATATTGAACCCTTTCTGTGCCACCAGCTACATTTCTGTCCTCAATGATTCCTCTCCTTTCCCGTCATTTAATCTGGTTTTATTCTCCAATTCTTTTCCCACACTCGACTCTTTCACCTGTCAGTGCTGTCTGTTATCTATGGCTGTGATCAGACGTGTTGTGCCATGTGGACTATGCTGTATTGTTTGTGTGGGAAGGTGTGGGTTGGATAAGCTCTGAGTGGGCTGGCTATTTAAAGAGCAGTGATTTTGGGGGCTCTCAGTTCTTCTGTGTTTATTTATTGCCGCACCAGAGATGAAAGGTGCCCATTTGATGGCCTTATCTGTCTTAATTCTGTGTGTTCTGCTTTGTCTGACTTCTGAGAAAAAGGGGTTTAAGTCTCAAACCCTCTCCAATCTGTTAAATATCCACGGTTATTTGATTACAATGCAAAAACCTGAAATTCAACAAGATAAGAAGTGCACTGCTGTGCTGCAGATCTGAAGATGAGGCAGGTATGGATAATAACCTGATCTTACGACAAAACATTATACATCAACATAAATTGTGCTTTTTAAGGTTCATAGTTATATTTGAATCAGTGGTGTCAGGAGATAAACAATGAATCGAAGTTTAAGAGAAAATATTTGAAGTAATTGAAAAATATTTGCAAATAAAAGATTTTTTTAGATGCAAATGTCCTGATTACAAATGTACACTGAAACAGATTTCTTTAATCTGGGCAGTATTTTACTGTATTATCAACTGTAAAATACCTTATAATATGTATAGTACACTGCTGTTAACTGCATAGGGTTAACTGCTGAAGCCCGAAAGTAAAGTTAAATACAGTAGTTTTAGTTCTTTCTTCATCCACTAGGGGTTGGCCCCAAAACAAAACAAATCCCCATAGACTCCCATGTTAAAAAGGCCAACTTCACAGCAGAAATAAACATGTCACAGCCTGTTTCAAAACATAATTTTAGGTTTAGTATGTCAAGTTTACCTTCATGTCAACTGTGTGGGGGGTGAATTTTTTTAATAAGTCATCTGTTTAGATAGCAGACAGCGCAGTGAAAGGGAAAAGAGAAAGGAGAGGCTTCTAAAGGGGGATTACACGACATCTCTCGCCGCGAGCAGACGGATATCACCTTTTTATTGACAGGCAGCAGACAGGGTGCTGGTTTTAGCCCAAATCGCGCTTGGTCTGAACACACCGTAATAGTTAGCTCCCTGCTTGCTCCCAGGAAGGCCTCAGCCTGTAGCAGAGTTGCACAACGGTGGTTTTTAGCTGATTAACAGCAAGTCCGAGTGTTTCTTACCTTTAAACGTCTATCTTCGTTCGTTCCTGTTCACTTTGGATTAGCTCAGTTAGCATTAGCTTGGCTGTCAATCATTTGCCAGCTTGGAGTGGCCTTGCCTTTGCCCATTTTATTATTTTCCAGGAGTGAGTGACGACACACGTGACACGGCAAAATGGCAACAGTGGGAAATGCCCAACTGGCTTCACTTTTTCCTCTTCAGACGCGACTGGATATTACGTCTATTTTTTTTTAGTCTTTGGAAAATTCACATTCACTGCTGTAATTGTCCTGTACTGTAAACCAAAATACAGTAGTTTAATAATCTGCAAAGAACTGAGCAATGGCAAAAGATTTTTTTTTTTCCAATTTTGTGTTCTGACCGATTAGTATGTTTTTTCTGTTGCCAATTCAGATAAAACCACAGGTTTTTTTCAGATATTTTTTGAAAGTTGAAAGGTACTTTCATATTTGTAGGAATTATAGAAATAGTCATGTAAATGTGGCTACTAATATAATTCCTTTTAAATGCAGTCATGTAAAGGAAAATACAATAGTGGCATTGTAAAGAATTTTACAGCAACTTACAGTGACTTCCTGGGATCTAGCTGCCAGTACTGTAAGTTATTGTAAAATATACAGCAACCTCTTTACAGTGTAGTCAAGGCCTCCCCATAAAACAATGAAACTACAGGTACTCCTCCCAATGCTAAAGCTACAAGTTAAATTCCTCCCCGCCAGTAGGTGGTGCACAAACATTCACTTACTCAATTAGCATTAGCAATGTTACAGAACTGGCTAAATGTTTATTAGCATTAGCAAATGTTTAACTCATATGAACCTCTATTATACCTTCACCCCCATCCTGCCTTCTTTTTGTTTTATTGAATTGGAAAAATATACTGTATGGCAAGGAAGCATCTATATTTCTACACTGAGCAATTGAACTTGCTACTTCTCCTGAGTTAATGCTAATGGCGCAGAATTCTTCAGTATAGACATTGGCATGGTAATTAAATTTAAGTATTGATACATTTTAGAGCCATAAAAATTGATAAAACAATTGTTTGTATACTATAAAAATGTCTTTTTAGCAAAACTAATACTTTAATTCTGTACCCCTCTACACATTCTGTGAATGTATTATTTTAAAAAAATGTATTTGAAGAGTTGCAGCTATCACCTTTAAATATGGTGAAAAAAAATACAAACATTAGAATAAATATTTAAAGGGACTAGAGGCAAGATTAAGAAACGAAACTCGCGACTGCTGCGACTGGCGCTTTAGGTAACTGCAGCCACGAGCCAAGCCGTCACGGGAGCGTGCACAAACTGAAGCTGTTGTTTACTAACCTTTTTCTTCGTAGTTACACTTTTTAGTGTCTTTCAGTTGATCTGGATCGTTTGCTGACAGCAGAAGAATCCATAACTATCGCTTACAGTGTTTCAATTTACCACGACCGTCTTCTTCCTGTATCAAAACTGCAGATGTAGCTTCATTTGACGTCACGTCTGCAGGGCAGCGCGAGAAATTTGGCCACCGAATTGCAGCGCACACACCTTTAAGCACACAGCTTGTTCAAGGCAACGGAGAGACGTGGATGGGCTCGTTCTTTTTGGTATTTAGCGCTTAATCGCCCATAGTATAAAATGAGCTAAAATATCACGGTTTCACGGTATACCATGGTATCATGATTAAAGGGGAAGTTCAGAATTTTTGACATAGGGCCTCATTTACAAGTGAGCCAGAATACTATTTATCACTGAAGACAGTTTTAACATATTCCATCCCGTTATTCTAGTTCCAGGAGGTCGCTGATGCTAACGCTAGTGGAAGTCAATAGGAATCTGCTAGCCTGTCATTAAAACCAATCTTATCCACTTCACAGAACATCCGAGGCAAATCAGCAAGATTATCTGTGTAAATGCCGAGTTAAACTAGTAAACTCTGGTGTTAAAAAAGTAAAATTAGCCTTGTATGACTAATTTTACATTATATATTAAGGAACTATTTTCTTACCAGTTTACTACCTTTGCCAGTGTATTTCGGTTCATAGAGACATGGTGACAGTTAGTTTGATGAAAAAAGTTCAAAATCATCTTCAACATTCAACATGTCCTCATGCCTTTCAAGCGTGGCCGTATTTTAGACTTTATATTTGTGTAATCAGATTCCTTCATGCATGTAGCAGCAGATGATATCACTGCTGCCAAATACAGGAAGTAAAACTTTATAAAGTTTCTCAGCAACAACAATCAAAATGCAACGAAATTCAGGTTAGAATAATGTTACAAATAAAACTATTAACACGGCATTTACACAGAGAGTCTGAAGTTAGAAATGATTTGCCTCAAATGTTCTGTGGAGTGGGTAAGATTGTTATTAATGACAGGCTAGCAGATTCCTATTGACTTGCACTAGCATTAGCATTCGCGACCCACTGGAACTAGAATAACGGAATGAAATATGTTGAAACCGTCTTCAGTGATAAGCAGCATTCTGGCTCACTTGTAAATGAGGCCCTATGTCAAAAATCCTGAACTTCCCCTTTAAGCTCTTAAATATTGTTTTTAAGTGTCTGGGTAAATAAAAACAACTTATTTTGGTTGAACAATGCCCTTTATTGGAGCATCTGTACTTTTTCCTTTGATGCTTAATGGTGTTGGCATTGGCAAGCGATGTGAATTGACCGCTGCCAACTTGGGAGTGTGCGTCAGGACAGGCGTACACTGAAGTTCATACCGTGGTCAAGGTACGAAGGTATGACGGAAAATGTAATGGTTTTCATACCGCTACATTTTTATACCGTGGTATACCTTGAAACTGGAAACCGGCACATCCCTAGTCAGGGTGGGAATGGTCTGATAACAGTTTTTGCTCCAGTCTTGGCTGATGTCTGCAGTGTACTTGAGGGTGGCCAAGGATAAGTGAAATTTGCACCTTTAAGTCACGGCACCTTTAAGAGTAATTTCTTTTGACTATATCTGGAACAAACTTTGAATATTCAGTCATTTTCTATACAAACTTAATTTGTAGAATGTTTAAAGGTGTCATAACCTAGTGTTTTACATACACAATCCTTCTTAAATTATCTTCAAATAAATTTTAATTATAGTTGGGTGGGGTGAAAATTTAATGAGCTCATTTTATCCTCCTTTTATCCCCAATTTTTGTTTGACGCTTGCCTCATGAACGCGCTTACAGACAGGTCTAAGTTCTTGTGTGCGTATTCTCGCGACAAAGTCAAAATAAAGTTTTATCCGGACAGACCAAGTGAAGGAAATTATGTCCCAACAGAGAAAAATGTGATAAAAACGTAACTGTGCGGCTGATAGAGAGAATACGCGGAGTAAAACGGCTGGACTCTGATGAATATAAGGAGCGGACGTGTGACGTGAAGTTAACCAAACAGTGTTAGCTTTTGTAGCTACATTAGCAGCTTGTCCGTTCGTCTACTATCGTTTACTGGTCTCTGACACAAAAGATAATAAGTTACACAGCAGAAACACTTACCGACTGCACATCCTCACTGAATGAATTTAATCCACTGGTCCCTGGTAGTGCTGTCCCTCCTGTTACAGCACTGAAAACTGCTGAATTTCTGCCGAGGCAGCTCAGCACGGCAATCCCCCCATCCCCTCGTTGTTGTCCCCCTCCTCCTCGTCCTCCTCTCTGACAAAGCTGGTTATAACGCTACTCTGCGGCAGGTAATCAGCTGCTTTCAGGTGGTGCTAAAGAGGCTAGCTTAGCAGCTCGCAGCCTCTGTAGTTCACGTCATTCAGACAAAAAAATCCAATTCGCATACTGTGGAGAGCGTGCTCTTGTGGCCGACGTGGTGAGAAGAGAGCGCCCGCACTCAAAAACAAGTCACTTTCACTCTCCGGAGTTTCTGGCACGTTTTAACTGAGGTCCTGTTCCAGTACACACGTTTTAACGTGAAAAAGTGGGATTTCCGGGTGATGACTTCTTTAATGGTGAATGGCTAATGTCTGTCATTCAGGGAGTAGGGTTGTAACTCGACTTTTTCCATCAGATTCTAATGTAAACTGCAGTCACATGAACTAAATGGTACCCGCTTCAAAGCTTGCCTAAGTTGGTCAAAATATTGTACAACAATGATTCAAACTCAAAAACTGAACACACTGAGATAACTTGTTCACTTCAAAGTGATGTGTCAGAGCCTGAACTCAAGCTAAACCCTGTGAATTGTATCAATTTACTTTTTAGAAGTCTGTAGAAAAAAAACTGTTGTTTAATATGTAGATTCGGTCCATCACACAGCCACTTTACCCCGTTTTGGAGGTGCTGTCTGCATATTTCAGCTGATTAAACAGTGTGCTGTCATGTCAGCCGTCCAACCTAAGTAGTCACATGCTGATGATATATAGAGCACACCAGCAGGCTGGAGAAACACCAGTAAACGTTTCCTCAGAGTGGACATATTGCTTTTCATTCAGACCCACAAGTGTTTCATTTTCCTGTTTAAATACTCTGACAAGATATTTAAAGACAGTCATCAGTTAACATCCTCTGATCCAGGATGCTCCCACTCATCTTCCTCACTGTGTGACTGACAGATTCGGTAGCTGCGTAGTCATTCCTCACTCCTCCTCCTCTTCCTCCTCTGTCCTTCATCTCTTCTCCTGCCTTCACACATTATCCCCCCTCAAGCTGCTCTGTTCCCTCCGTGTTAGTTCTGTGTGTGATTGACAGGAAGTAAATGTGTCCACTCATGCATTTCTTCTCTCTCTCCCGAAGGAACAGAAGATGAAAGATGGATATTAGTGGTTAGAGATGATGTGGCACCTTACAACCAAAAGTCAGTCTCATATAGAAACACCAACTTCACTTAATACGATTAATAAGGATGTTGTGATGGTTTCTGTTCCCTGCTGAGATGCTTGCAGAGCTCAAACTAATGACAGCAGTCTGAACCATTCGTCTCTGTTCTCAGAGCTGTTTATATTGAAATTCGTATTTTAATTCAACAAGTAGGGAATGTTTGATAGTTTACATATGGACACAGAAATGTCTTGAAGCGCATAAAGACAGAACCCTTTTCATCTCAGTTACATTGGTTGTGATCATTTCTCATCCCTTTCATTAACATATTTATGAAAAAGAACACACAGTGTCACACATCCTTCAACAGATTGCTGTTCTCAGTTTTGACACAAGGGAGACGCAGCACCCACTGAGAAAGGCTTCATGCTCCAAGACATCGTCCAACACTTGCAAATACACATTGATACACATGATGCACCCCACTGGTCCACCCACATACAGCCATTGGTTTGAATCCAGGAACTGAATCACCAGCTGTCCCCCTATTGGCTATTGTCCTGGTCTAAGATGTGTGTATAAATGCGTGTATGTGTGTGAGATTTCTTTCTTTTTCACATCACATCCAGGACTTAAAGATGAGGGACTCATCAAAGTTTCCCAAAAATGAAATGAAAATAAAAACATGGCCCCACAAGTCGCTTGCAAGTGAAGAACAACATGACCTTTAATGATGTTGGAGGAACATGTGGCCTTTAGAAAACAATTGCATATATAGCTCAAAATTGTTCATCGTGTCTACTTACAAGTAGTTTTGTGTTATCTTTTCAGACATCAATGGTGAAAACGCAAGGTTTGATTTACCTTGTTCGCAAAACTGTCAGATAAATCAAACCTTTTCAAATGTTTTTACTACTGATGTCTGAACCGAGAACACGAAACTAACTGCATATGGTCCAAAAAGTGCTATCCTGTACAGCAGGAGTGGCCTGGGGGATGCCTGGCCTGCTGCGTCCGGGGGGTGGGGGGATGGGGGTGGTGGTGGTGGGGGGGACGTGTTGGGGGCTTGGAGCTCACGGCTCCTTCCCCGGCCCGAGCTACCACTCAGGAGGCACGAGGACATGGGCAAGAGAGAGGTGGGTAGGTAAGAATAATGAATGAGAGTGTGAAAGAGGAAATGTGGGAGGGAGGAACTTGGGCTGGAAGAGGGAGGAGATGTGGGTAAGTGGTTGGAGGAAAGGGGGGATGGAGGAAGGAGTGGCATGCTCGTGAGTGTCTAGTAGGGATGGTCATGAGGGGGCTGAAGGGAAGGTAGGGCGGGAGTGTGATAGGTCAGAGGGATGGGCGGGGCTGGACATGTAAGGGGGGACTGTATGGGGGTATTGGGGGGTATAGGGAGGTGGGGGCGTATGTGTGGGGGGGTGGGGAGGGGTTGGTGCAGTTATGTGGGGGGAGTGCATGTGTGTGTTAGAGGGTATGAGGAGGTGGGGGTAGGTGTGGACGGTAGAGGGAGGAGAGTGTTGGGGGGTGGAGAGAGGAGTGAGTGTGGGTATGTAAGGTCGGAGAGCGGAGTGGGTGGGTGTATGTGTGTGTGGGGGGGTACACGGAGGTGTTGGGTAGGGCTGGGCGGTGTGGGCGGAGGTTCGTATCTCGGTATTCGTGCCGGGCATCTTGGTGTCGGTGTGGTGCGGTGTGGCTGCGGGTTGGTTGGGGGCCGGGCGCTTTGGTGGGGGGTGCGGTTTTGTTTGTGGCTTCCGGGGCTTTGTATGCGGGGCGGGCGCAGGGGGGATCTGTATCTTGTATGTGGTTGCTCTTGCGGTGTTGATGTCTTGGGTGCCCGTGTCTCGATGTGGAGGCGGTGACGGTATATCTTTCAGCCCTAGTGTTGGGGTAGGTGTGTGGGGAGTGTGTGTGTGAGCGTGGTGGCGGGGTAGGGGGTGGTAGAGGTGGTGGCGCCCTGGTGTCAGGTGTGTGGGGCAGGGACGTTGGGGTGGGGGGCTGGCCTGCCCTGGGGGGGCGTCGTCTGGGGGGTCCGGTCCTCCTGGGTTTCGGTTGGGCCGCCTGGGTCCGGGGGGGGGGTGGCTGCTCCTGGGCGCTTGGGCCCTGGGCCCGGCGCTGTCTCCGCTCCGGGGGACGCCCGGCGCCCGGTGGGGTCGGCAGCTGCTGGTCTTGGTCCGCTGGGGCCTGGGCCCCCAGACTGCAGGGGGGCTCCGGCTGGGGCCGCCTTTTGCCGCCCCTTCGGGGGGATGCATGTCCGCTCTCTGGGGGGGGGGTTAGCTGGGATCTGGGCCTCTGGGTGGCTGCTGGGGGCCTGGGTCGTGAGCCTTGCGGGCTTCCTCCTCCTTGCAGAGACGAGGCTGCATCTGCATGACTGTATCACCACGGAGCACCTTTATTATGCATGTTGACACTGTGACACTGCTTCCCATTGCGATGACTAGGTTGTACCTCTTCTCTACTTCCCATTGCGCTGACTAGGTTGTACCTCTTCTCTGCGTAGTTCTGCGTGTGTTTGTGTGTGTTTGTATGATCTGAGGATATTTAAGCCACCTGCAGGTCCTCCTGTAGGGGATTGCTTGTTTTGTTTTCCAACAGAGACCTTGGTTGTTTAGGGATCGCGGTACAGATGTACCAGTGAACTGTGTAAGTGGATTCATGTTTTCTCTCCTCTCTCTCTTCCTCTTCCTTACTCCTTTCTCTCTGTTTCACTTTCTATCATTACCTCTGTTAACTTTCATTTCTCCCTTGTCAGGCCCAGCAGTATGAAATGGAATGGTGTAATAGACAAATGTTTAAATAAAGAAATAAAATGAATAAACATGATATCAAATGGAGCCTTATGTTCATAAAGCTCCGCTTGGTAAAGCAAAACTGTTCAACAGAATAAAGCAATCAGATTTCCATTCTGCTTGCTTCGATGCTGGACAGGACAAGTTAAAAAAAAAAAAAAAGGAGTGTCCAGAGCTGGGGGGCCCAAGTCCGGTTCTCGAGAGCTACTATCCTGCAATTTTTAGAACATACCCTCTCCAACACACCTGAATCAAATGGCTAATTCCTTCATGTGCATGTCATCCAGCTCTGCAGAGGCCTGCTAACAAGCCATTCATTTAATTCAGGTGTGTTGGAGAGAGGATGCAACCAAAATGTGCAAGATAGTAGCTCTCGAGGACTGGACTTGAGTACCCCTGGCCCAGAGTCTGTCCCTGATGGCCACTGTCCTGCAGGTTTTCAATGTTCATTTGAATATATATATATATGATAGTGAGTTTATCTCCTTGTACTGTCCTTAACTCATGGTGCAACTTTAACATCCAAACTGAACAGAATTTCTCAACAACGTTCTCTGAATGACCCCGTTTACATGAGTTTTAATTCCTCTTTAATTCTAAATAAAAGTAAATTCCACTTTAAGAAGACAATGTGTGAAAATGATCATTCTGAATACTTGATTTTGAAGTATGTGGTTGGTCTATTCCTCTTTTAATTCCAGATAATAAAAAAAATTGTGCAAAGAAAAAATAAAAAACTCCAAAGAACTTTGACTATTTAAGGTTTTGCTTGAAGTTGTTTGTGGACTATAGCTCCATCATTCCATCGGTGTAATGAAAAGACACGACATGTCCTGAATTATAGTGCTTTTCATCTCTGTCAGTTTTTTATGTCCTTGAAGAAAGGCAGGAAAAAAAGTGAAATCACCTTGCTAGCAGTGATGCATATTGCTTGTGACAAGAGTTGTAGTCCACAAAGCGGCTTCAAGCAAAACCTGAAATAATTAAAGTTCTTGCACGAAAAAAATTAAATCCACAACCAACATCTCTAGAATCCCGGACAGAGAACAACTGGGACCAGAAAATAATTATTTTCTTGCCATTGACTTCCATTCATATTTTTTCATTTCTAAGGTCCCATGGCTGGAAGTAGACAGGTGTGACTTCAGCTCCACCATGGTGCATGTGAAACAAGTGTTGCTCTTGAGCCAGCTGGCGGAAATGAAATAGTATTTTAGTGTCGAGCCGCTAAACTACAATAAAAATCAAAGTGAAAATCTGTGTCATATTATGTGTTTTCCATGTCATAGCTGAAACAAAGGAGCAGGAACTGTTTTTTTGTTTTATTATAGACAAAGGCTGTGTCTGAATGTCCTCCCTACTCCCCTCATTTACTACACAGGGCTGCATTTTATAGCACACTATATAGTGCACTTATTCTGCTGGCAATTTGGACACGAAGCTGACTACTTTTTCCTCTATGCAGATCACTTGATTACAAGCTGTTACCGTGGCAACCATGACGCACTATCCCAACTTAAATCCATAATTTTGTCTCAAAATATATTTACTTATATTGTATTTTATTCCCCTTTTTATTCCTGCTGCTCGATGTGTTCGCTCCTACCTGGAATGCATTGTGGTCTATATTGACCTGTCTAGGGGCAATCGAAGCTCACTAGTTTTCAAGATGCATTGTGGGTAGGGCTGTGACGGTATGTATTTGTGTTGAACCGATTGGAACGCTACTCTCGGTTCAGCATGACGCTGCACCGAACTGTTGGATGCCGGGTATGTTTATTTAGCTCTTTATTGTTTCATTAAGTCTTTGCATGCCATCGGACATCATTGACTGACAGACCGTTGAATCTTCCCCTCCAGTTGGTTCAGCGTGCTTACCGTCCTGTTTCTAACAACTCCTAACAACATGGCATGTAAGCTAGTTGAGCTAGAGGATGCGCCCCTGTTAAGCCTCAAGTCCACGGCTGGGAGCACCTCGGTTTTGACAAAGAGGGAGGAGGGAAAAACACTGAAACACTTCCAACATGTTAACGCATCGAAAGCGACACCACACAAGTTTGAATGTTACTGGTACGACTAGAAAACAGACAAATTTAGCATAAACAAGTGTAAAAACAGCAGTATGTTACTTATTTTTGCCAGAAGAGTAACCTGCTGTGATGTTTAGCTTTTGTGATGAGGATGAGTGAAATGAAACGGGAGCTGTTTCTGTTAAATGCTGCTCTTAAAACTCAAATGGTGAAATGAAAGCATGCTTTTTAAAAACATTTTCATTGAAAAGTGTAAAAAAACAAATGGCATGATTTTATTTTAAAATATTTTCTTTATTTATGGTTATTTTTTTCTCATTCAAACAATATGGCTAACAAAACAAACATGTTAAATTTTAGTGAACTTGTCAAGAAAAAGTTGTCAGCTTCGTGTCCAAATTTCCATTACTGTACCAAAAAAAAAAAAAAAAAAAAAAAAAAAAACTAACCTTGACTTGTGTACTGATGTACAAACCGAACTGTGATTTTTGTGTACCGTTACAGCCCTAATTGTGGGTAATTTTGAGTGCACTACTTTTTTTTCTTAATGGACATTCAGACATCCCTACAAAATGGCGTAATCCCTAGGTAGGGAATAGGGTGTACATTCGGACACAGCCATAATGTACATAAATATGTCACTTCCGCCTGCTGTCCAATCAGAGCCCTTCCCAACCCCCAGAATTAAAGCGGGACTAAATAAATATTTTCTATGTAAACCTTTCTTTGTAATTATCAGGCCTGGGATATACTTGCTGTGGACACAAACGTTCGTCCAAACGTTCGTCCAAGCGGTCTGCGTCGTCTGTGAAAATACTTGCTGCAGCATGTCACAGCCAAAACGCTGAATACCGGAGGCCACCGCTAGGAGCAGTCCACAGCACTTGGACAATGAGAATGTGAAAAGGTCAATCTGCCGGTCAAATTGTATTTCCGGGGCATACGTGAACAACCCAGGTGTATGTGGAAAGTAGACAACGTGGACAACTTCTTCAAGGAAGAAGAAATGATCATTTTACTTTTACTGCTGCGAAAGAAAAAGAGGTCTCGTTGCCAGTGGAGGTGGTATGTGCGGCCACTTAACCAAAGTCGCGGAGAAAGTCGCACAAGCACCTCTAGTGTTCGAGTCGATATTACACCATGCGCACACGGCACGTTACCTCGCGTCAACGCTAGCCACCTACGTGCCGTAGGTACGCTGGGAATGCGTCAGTGCCATGATGCGGACGCAGACGCGTCGCCAGCAGCAAGTATATTCCAGCTCTTATTTCCATGTAAACACGAAGGAGAATAATTTAATTCTGAATTATTTGAATTGGAATAAATAATTCCAAATTAAAAAACATCATGTAGCCCTGGCATTTGTTGGCCAGTGTCTGACCAACAAATGCAGCTATGTGAAAGACATGTGACCGGCTGAAGGTGAAAATCAGCTCTTCTGTATTTGATCTTTCTGTTTTTTCGCTTCTCCTCCACCAGCTCAGTATTGGTTATTATAATTAGATTGACGTCCTTGTGGTCCACTGTCTCATCAGATCTACTTCACACAAGCTGCTTCTGGATATTGCTTTCTAAAAGTCCTCCATCCTCCACACACCTCCACACAGTGATTCATCACACCCGCACACACAGACCACATCAAAGTCTGTCAATGACCTTTTTAAACCACTAATAGTCCCTCTGAACTTACTGTAGGCTAACCTTATTATGTATATATGCCTATTTGAGTGTGCTGTGGTTTTTTCATTTTCCCACCAGCAGCTGCAGCACTATGCAGGCTGCATGAGTGTGAGTGCAAAATATTTTTAAAAAGAGTTGTGTTTAATTTTGGTTGTAAATGTGCAAGCACAACTTCTTTCTTTTTAATTATATCATTGATGTTTGATTTGTCTGCAGGACTGTTAGATACTTAAGGACCACCTCTGTGTAAAAACACTGTTTCTGTGCAACACTTGCGTATCAGTGCGTGTTCTTCAGTGTATGGACATATGGTCATTAGTACAATGGTTTGTTATTGAGATGATGAGTGCACTGTGAAAGCAATGTGTCCTGTCATGCAGAGTAAACTAGTGTTTGTAAGGAAATGTGCCATGTTCTCTGGATTTTTACTTTGCTTGCTGTTTTGGTGAAGAGTTGTTTAGCTGTGCAGGTTTTATTGTTTGCACAAACCACTTGGTTGAATTTGATGGTCATTCAAGATGTGCATCTTATTAGCAGGAGACACCTGTAAATTTGGTTGTGGATCAGGAATCTCACACAGATTTATTAGATCAATGTTCCCTGATGATTTGGCTCTCTGTAAGCACCTCTGGTTCAAGAGGATCTTATCCAAGGTTTATTTTTCATAATACAATTTCCTTTGCTTAGTAAAGATGGATTATGTTGGCTCTGATGTGAAAATGGTTGTACTTATCTGCCAGATTGTGCTTCTCCAGCATCTCTTAGTCACTGTTGACTTTTCATGTGACAGATTGATATTAAATGCAAAATGATGTCCTGGAGCTCTCTGCCCTGCCAAGCTTTATTATACGGAAGACTACAAATTAGATCTGGATGCATGTTGCAGAACCCTCTGGCTCTAATTATACAACTGTGAGCTCATTGTTCTTGCTGATGGGGTGTTTTGCTTCTTAGGTACGTCATCGTGCCCCCCTCCCACATCCTGCCCCACATCTGATTTTAAATAGGGCTGAGTATTGTTAAGAACGTCACGATTCAATTCGATTTAGATTATTTGGGTTGCGACTGATTGGGTTGCGATTCGATTCAATTCAGTATTGGTTTTAATGCTTCTATGTCAATTCAGTAAGAAGTAGAGACTCCGTTGTAGATTTTTGAATATATATTATCATGCCCATGTGAATGTATTTAGTATGCAACCTTGTATTTTTGGGTAATAAAACCTCTGAAAAAAATGGCCATTTTGGTGTTGTATGATCGAATGTGGCCTTTGTTCATACAACATAAATAACATGCACAGCTCCCCCTATTGGTCAGGAGGTGAATCAATTCAGAGTATTTGTCAATTTGACATTGAATTTCCCAGGGAAGTAATCCGACACATCGATTAATCAATATTTTAACCCAGCCCAAATGTTAAACAATAAATCTTACATTTTGGATATATTTTAGATTTATCAATTTGATTTCCAGGTGTTGTTTTACATATACAGTACCGTAAATTTCGGGCTACAAGCCGCTAGTTTCTTCATGTTTTAAATATTGCAGAATAAACCAAAAAGAGGCTAATCAATGGATTGTTATGGGCATATTAGTTTCATGAAGAATATCGGGGGGGGGGGCTTATCCTCATTTATTATGTCTCTCATAACGCTCAAGCCCTCGGATCAAATCTTTATCATCCACACCGCCCACAAACTGTGTCATTGCGCTTATTCTGGGAGGAAACTCTAAAAATGGAAAATACTCCAGGTTTATTGGGGAGACCCGAAGCCACACATCAACACTCGTGCCTCATTATGTTGGACATGAGCTAAGCCCTAGAGTTCGAATTTTGAAGATTGGAAGTTCATAAGGAAGGTTATGAGACAGTAGCATAAAAACTGAAACTATGAAACAACAAATACAAAACTGAGAAAAGAGTTTTGGAGGCAAAATAATTATTCACTAGCTAAATAAGCAACAAGTTTGTTTCACAACATAACATTTGTCAGAAACGTCTCTTGCTATCTCTCACTCCCTCACTCCCTCCTTCTACTCAGCCAGTTCTGCTTAGGTGCACAAGCAGACACCCCCCCCCCCCCCCCCCCCCCCCACCCTCTCCTCCACATACGCACACGCACACAAACACACGAGCGGAAACACCCTCCGTTGCTGCTTGATCTACTTTCACTTTCAGATGGCGCACTTCGCTGCTGTAATTTAATCCAAAGGTTCGTGTCTTCGATCGATCGTGTCACTTTCTGTCACCGATCACTTTTTCCACAAACTTTCCTCTCGCGTCCTCCACTTAAACTGCTTTGATTATGAGCGGTCGCCATGTTCTCTCCCTCCCACGACAGACTGCAACGGTGTTCATCAGGTGTTCATCCAGTGATTATACATTTGCAATAAACTTCTGAAGTTGTGCACGTGGTGGTGTCTGTGTATTTAAATGCCACGTGTATATTTTGCATTTTCGTACTTACTCACCACCTCAATCTACTGTTTATTGAAACTATCCGTTCAACGTTGCATCTGTGGAAATGCATAAATGATAACTCTCTGCTTCAAGCGTCTCTGTGTAAACCCCGCCTGCCTCAAATGTCCGACCAATCACACAATACTTCTCGGAGCTCCCTGAGAAGAAATTCCTGCTCAGCCGAGGGTTCGAGAACGAGCCTTAAGCCGTCTTCAATCACGTCCGCAAGAACAAAATGACATCAAGAAGAAAGTTCTCGCTTCTCATGAAGTATGTAACAGCCGTAAGGTTTACACTGCAGTCTATTTCAGCATCACACACCCCCACACCACGCACTCCTACCTCCACACACATACACGCCAACACATACTCCACCTTACATATACTTCACCCGCTCCTCTCTCCACCCCCAGTACACACACGCCCACACATACACCAATCCTTGCCACCGACATATGTCTCAGCCCCCCTCCCTCACACATACGTCCACACACAAGCCTACACATATGTCTATCCCCCCGCACACATACACCCATCCAACGACTTTATCAATCTCCCATCTCACACAAACAGCCAGGTTTACTCATATGGTTGCTTTTGCACACCCATGTCATCCTTATCCCCCCACTCTTCCTGGTGAGACATCCCCGGGCAGGCAAGAGGAATGTAAGCCCCAAATATGGCCCCCTACTGCCACGCCCAGCCACAGCTCCGCCCCCCACCCTACCAGAAGCAGCAAACCAGGCACCCCCTGGAGCCAACAGACCCCCAGCAATACAGTCAGCCAATGCACCAGGTCCCACTGCTCCCCCACCCCATGTAGTGCTCAGGAAAGAAGGACACCCTGTTGTCACTAAATGTGATTAAAGCTGAGGAAAAGATTGTTCTAGGGAGCAGCAAACAAGGGCACTTTGATAACCCCCTCGCTACGGCTCACCCAATGTGCATGCTCCCCAAGACCCAATGTGAGTGTGTGAAGTAGATAGGAGGAGGGGAGGGGTCGAGGGAAGTATGACACACACTGACACATTGACTTTTAGGACAGAATCTTTACTTGCTGCAGCTGCTTTTAAAACAAGGTGATCAATATTTTTTTTTTTTTTTATTTTTTTGGTCTTTTGTCTTCTTTTCTTCAACATATTTTTTTGGGAAGGGGGGGGAGAGAGTGGGGGGTTTTATTGCGGCAAAGTGTCCCCGACCGGGAATCAAACCGGGCCCCTCTGTGCTGGGGATCTATCGCCTCTTTTCTTGGGGCGTCTGCTCAACCAACTGAGCTAATCACCGCCCCGGTGATCAATATTTTTGCCTCTTCTGACAATCAGCATATTTGATCACCGTCAAACTCTTACATTTTAAACTTAGAAACTCAAGTGGTGAATTTAGGTCTGATGCTGTCCAGCAATGGATATCTAAAGATGATTTCAGTTTTTGAAATGTATTTGATTTTTAATTAGTATTAGAATTTATTTACTTGAATATCCAGTGATAAATGACTATTCACACACACAAAAAATTTCATAATTAAATTTTGGATCCGCTAGTGTGCATGGATGTTATGTCTCCAGCAGAGAAACTGCGTTGCTCATAGAAAACATAATCAGGAGATAAAATGTGTGATGCTTTTTACGGCTGGTATAATCTAAATGTGTGAAGAGCCTCCTATGGAGCAGAATGTGTTCAATTTAGCTCAATATAATGATCTCAACAGGAAAAGAAAACCTGCAAACACTGAAAATTGCAGCTTTAAACTCATCTTACTTCTCTAAACCTAAATCTTTGTTTCTATTTTTTTTTTCTGGTGTGGTAGAGCTTGGTATAAGATCTCTGCTTTGAAATACATTCATGCTGTGATTTATGTGTTTAGCCTTGCTTTCAGAGACGGTGAAATGCAATGCCCAGGGGGGTTGGTGTATCTTGAGGATTAAAAAGTATATTTACCAGGAAGCATAATCCATAATTACAAGAATTTTTTCTTTCCCTGAGGTTTTGTAAAGAAAAATTTGATCAACGTGTTCTGAAAGACTTGGTGAGAGGTAAAATATAAACAGAGTTTGTTTGTTGTGGAAAATCTCCGCAGGACCCTTGTTTTCTATTTCATTATGTTTCTCAAGTCTATGATTTGAAAAAATAAAGAAATAAGAATAATCTACCGTCAGAATAAGAGGGACTTATCTACCTTAATCAGTTGTTAGAATCTAAAGACTTTTTCAGCTTATTTTCATTAGTGGTGTCAAAAGCAGTTTGAGATACAAACTTGATGTCCTCCTGTGTTGCTGCACTGATGCATCATTGGCAGCATCACTGGAAACTGACAACAAACAGCAAAAGGATTTTGGACTGTTCGCTAATGAACATGCAGCATGATCCTAACGAGGTGGCCGGAGGGAAGGTTGGAGAAAGTCAAAGGACTCACACTTGTGATCTCACCTTTGAAAAGCACTTTCCCTCCTGTTTATATGGCCTTTCATTGCATTTAAGGTCATTTTCCGAAGGAATTTTTTTCAGAAAATGACAAGGTAACCTTGTTATTCTGAATGGAGAAACAAACAAACAAAAAAAGGAACAAAACCTGAGATTCCAGATTTGAAGATGGCTACGTTGAGTACCACCAGTATCTGGTCCACTGTTATTATTTCAAGGTAGTCCAGAGTTTACCCCCTGAAAATAAACACTCGACTTGTGCAAGGGAAATCTGTCTCAACCTTTGGGCCTCTACTCTTGTGTGGTGGTGAATTTGTTTGCAACTTCCTCTCCCCTGTCTGTAATTCACTTTTTCCCTTTGTTTTGGTGTGTTTGTGATGATTCTGGGCAGAGATTTCTATATCGCCAGCCAATGACAGAGCTAGGGGCATGACGCTATGTGGGGATAAGCTCATGATTGGAGCAGACGCCAGTCACTCAAACTCTCGCTAAAAAGAAAAAGAAAAAACAGCGGATGCAGCGAAGGAAAGAAAGAGCTCTGCGATAAAGCTAGTTCCACACTCCACGAGAAGCGAGAACTTGCCCTTGATGCTGCAAGAACAAGAAAAAAGTTTGTTTTCATCAAGTCATTTGGAGGTGCTGATTTTTTCCAAGTTGCCAAACAAGAGTTTATCTGGTAATGACATCATCTACTTACAGGCACTGGGATTTCCGAGAGGACTCAAACACAACATTATTTGCTTGCTGTGTATGTTCAGTTTCACTCGCTCTTTGGCTAGGTTTAGTTATCACACTTCTTGGTTGGGTTCAGTCAAAAATGTGACTTGTTCAAATTGCACATCCCCACCCTGCTAATCAGAGCAGGACACTGATGGAAACAGCATTTCTTTATGTTTACATGCTGTTAAACTGACATTTACAGCTTTCCTCTATATCAACCTGTGACTCGGGGTGTAATGGTACATGTATTCATATTCTTATTTTCCGATACAAACCCTTAGGTAATGAACGAGGGGTACCGACATATGGAAGAGTAACTGTGTTGCATGGCAGCCACACACGCTTCCTCCATAAAGCAACAGAGAGCAGCCTAGCTTCTGTCAGGCGGGAGCTTTGAGGAGAATCCATATCTTGAAGACCCTCTTTCATCGTTAAAATCCTATTTGTGAACACTTCAGCTTTCCACTGAGGTTTGCAAATGGACAAAGACGAGTGAACAGGACCAACTATGTTGGTCTCAAGCTGCGATCTGTGTTTCCTTTATTTTGCCCTGCCTGCACTTAAACTGATTCCAAATTTTTACCCTTTATAATCACTTGTTGCCTTTTAATAGATGAATGATAAAAATCTTCAGACTTGTGCCTGTATATAAATAATCTGTTATAACAGGGGAAAGTATTCTGATAGGCAGATAATCATCAGATCATGCTCCTCGTGACAACAGACTGTTTATTATACCAAGCCAAAAGTGTGACAATTTCATGATTCATCTATTAAAAGGTTATTGAAAAAGTATGAATTTCTGGGTTGTGGGAAGCTTAATTCATTCTAATGACAGAGGGAACCTTATCTGATGGGGATTATGATCCATTATATTGAAGTAAAAAACTGTTACAGAGTATTATTGTTGTTTTATTCTGTATGTTTTTATCTTCTTTAACGATCTTTTATTGGAGAGCTTACTAAAGGATTTTCTTTTTGGGGAGGAGATGCCATTAAAGTTGCTCCTGTTTACACCAAAGATAAGCACTTTTATGTTTTGCATTTTGTTCCCTTACTGTAAAGAAATGAACCGAGCCTAAAGTCAAGGTATGCACCGATCTGTGATTTTGGGATACTGTTACACCTCTACCTGTGACATAACTTTTCTTGACATATTATGATGTTGTAGGTGAGGGAACAGGTTTGCTTTCTGTGCTGTAAATGAGAAAGAATGATCTCAGATGAGCTCAAATTTGCTGTGAGAAGATGATCTTGTGCTGAATAACCTCGCTGGGCCCCTCTAGCACTTCTTCTGTTGCCCCTGCGGCAGCAGACTGTTTGGTTTTGCTATTTTGGACTGCAGCAGGGTCAAAGCCAGGGTCAATCACTGCATAACCTGTGCTCATTGTTTCTGACACAGATTTATCCTCTGCTGCTAACATGCTGCTCACGGTTACAGACATGGCTGTGGGTCGTTTAGAAATTACTTTTATGGCTCTTTCTGAACCATCTCGAGGAAATGTTTTATTAATTAAAAAGTGACGCCTACACGAGTGCATTAAATGCACTGACACACAGTGATGTGTGTGTCAGCAGGAGCGATTGTTTTGCTTTGCTGGTAGTATTGTGTTTGGGGTTTGCCTCTCTTATCTGGCGGCCTGCCTGCACCAACGTCTGGCTGCTCTTCCTGATAACACTCTGTTGTATTCGTTTGTTCTTTTAGCAGCACATTCAGTCAACTCCTCTCACAGTGAGCTCTAACATGACTCTGTTGGCAGACAAAATGGTGCCAGAAGGAGATGAAAAGTTGTAATGCCATAATGGCATTTATCAAATATAAATGCTAATCATCTTCTAGTTCCAGCCTCACATTTATGAGGATTTTATATATATATATATATATATATATATATATATATATATATATATATGTCACTGCAAACTGAACTTTGTTTTATTCAACAAAAAAGATTTATAAGGACATTTTTTGAATTGTGTAAATTATGCAGTATTAGCAGTTTTAAATGCTTGAGGTCATAATTAACTAAAATCTTTGAATTGCAAGGATCCCTCTCAGCTTTTGTTTGCTGTCATATTTATTATCAAGGACTGTATGTTGTGCCAAAACCTCTTGACACTTTTAAAGGTGTCCCTGAATATAGCTTATTTCTTGTTTTTAAAGCAGCATTACTGAACTAAGTTGGATTTAAGGTGGCACCCTCTAACGAAGGCAAATCCAGCATCCGCCTTGCATCCTGTCTCTTCTTAGATCTCTTCAATCAGTAAAAGTCAGTCCTGTTGACCTCCTCTGATCACATGCTTGTGCATTTCTTTTCTGATTCCATGGTGTTTGCCTGTAACACCAGTGTGTTGATAGCCAGTTGCTGGTGTTTGATGTAGTGCTGTAAAGTAAAATGCAGGTGTCGTGTGATGACCCCGGCCTAGAAATAAATTTAGAAGTGTGGTTTTGCAGGACGCTGCAGGGTCCTTGGATTGTGCATGATGACTGTGTGCCAACAAAATGATTTAGAAGTTGAGTTTCAAGTTTAGAAACTTAAAGGGATACTGTATAACTTTTGGCCACTATGCCAATATATTTGTCTTTGTAATATTACAATGCATAGCTAAAATACAGTGAACCGCAACTACATCAGATAGGTTATTTATCATCTTCTAACCACTTGTAAGCTTGTAATATATTCAAACTTATACCAGCTCACCCAAAAATATAGACTGATCCGACGAGCGTTTTGTGTGTGGCGCCATCTTGCGGCGCCGCCATTAAGGTGGGGACAAGTCCCAATTACCTCCTATCTACCAACATGGAAAGCAGCGTGAATATCTGGATTTACAACGTTGGACAGTCGTCTAAGGTCATGATAACCTATAGGTATGTTATCCATAGATCTTTAAAGTATTCTGACATTTACTTATTTGTTTGTTTTTTTTTTGTTTGTTTTTTTTTACATCGGATCATTAATTTAAACTATTATTCATCTTCAGAAACTGGATTTAATGAAGAGCAGCACTGGAGTAATACGTACATTTCATGATTGCTTATCAAAGTTTAAAAAACTACACCCTTTCAAAGGTGGTTACTTTTCTATTTTATCACATATTTGGGTTTTGGTATTGTTTAAGGACTGTACAGACCACGAATCCTTCACATGTCCTTTAGATGAAACTAAAGCTGCAGGACACCGTTTTTTTTTTTTTTTTTTTTTTTTGTTTATTACTTTGTTTGTTCCCCGAGGGGAAATTAGGGCTCTGCATTTCACCCATCTCTGTACTGAGTATCAGAGAGCAGAGGGCTGCTACTTAAAGCGCCCGGGGAGCATTTGGAGGGTTAAGGATCTTGCTCAGGGATCCACAGTGTTTAACCTAGGAGTCGTTAAACAAACAGTCTTCCTGATCCGTTTGTGTTTCTGACTGAACTGTTTTTATTTTCTGGTCCCAACGTTGCCATGATCAGAGCAAATAACGTTATATTTCACAATATCTTCCAGATTAGTCATTAACTCTCAGCAACACCGCAGCTGTCTCTGTTAGCATTAGCTAGCATAATAACGTTATGTGGTGCGTCATTTTCGGGAGCATAGATACGTGAAATAAAGTGTGAGATTAATGAGTGTTCACCATGATTTACGGTGATTTATGGTTTTTGTTGTTGGGGATTAAATCCAGTGTTTTCTCCGCTGTGGCAGCAAGTTATTCCTCCTCTGCTCTGTGTGTCTGATATTCCTCCTGATACGAACACACTGATACACAGTGGATGGAGCAGTGTCCAGTTTTGTCACAGACGGCAGAAATCTTCATGAAATAAACGTCCAGGATCTTATTCACTTTTTAAATTTTTTTTATTTTTTTTATACTGTTTAGATCCCCGAGGGGAAATTAGGGCTCTGCATTTTACCCATCTCTGTACAGTAGTACCAGAGAGGAGTGGGCTGCTACTTAAAGCGCCCGGGGAGCAGTTGGTGGGGGTTAAGGACCTTGCTCAGGCGTCCACAGTGGTTCACCCGTGTCGTGTTAGTGACTCGAACCCGGGTCCTCCGCGCCAAAGCCCACGACACTACCTAGGCTACCCACTCCCCCTTAAATTATTACCACATTAAAGTTTTCCTCTGATGTTCCAACAACCAGGAATGCGACAGTCCCTCCAGATTTCCTCCATGTTGTCAAGAAAAAAGTCTGATTCTCATCTGTTCTAATTACACATGTACAGAAACGCCCCTGTTTCAATGGCGGTCTCGTTGCGGCGTTTGGCCGGATCAGTCTATACTTGGAAAGCATAGAAAGCAGAATTAGCAGTAAACTTGCCACCGACCAAGTGAATTCTGAACAGAACTGAGAGGTTAAAGGCAGGGTGGATGATGTTTTCCAGGAGCAAAATTTACTATATTGCTTAAAGTCTTCTTCACACTCTGATTGCAGCCAGTCAATTAAATGAACTGACACAAAAATGTAAAAAAATTAATCACCCGAGGAATGGACAGGCCTGAAAAACCCCATCCAATGAAATTGTAGCGGCCTGTGCTTATTGATTGAATGATTATATGTCCATCAAACTCAACTGCCGTTTGTCCCCCTCTCACACTCCCCGCGTGCACGTGTGCACGCTCGCAACTTGCTGTGAGTGTCTCACAGTGCACACTATCATGGCTGCTTGCTGCTCTTAGCTATGCCGCTGTTCACTCTTAAAATCCACCGAAAAAAAAACAAAAAACAGATGTGGATCAAGTCATGGAGGTGTTGGTGTTTGCAGTGAGGATGTTTTACACCACAGAAGAAGTTGGCGGTGAGATAATTATCACTTCTAGGAAACGTGGTTCCTCTGCTGTTTACTGGGAAGCTAACAAGCTAGCAACTCAACTGTTATCAGTTATCTTCGATGGCAACCATCAGTGCACATGTTTGTGTGCTCTGGAGGCGTGGTTTCGGGTGGGTGTATTATTTTTATTTGCTTGAACTGGTTTCTCGGGATCTCCTACCCTGCCTTTATGAAAATGAATATCTGTAAATACACCTTGAAAT
Source organism: Atherinomorus stipes (assembly GCA_023101725.1). NCBI lineage: Eukaryota > Metazoa > Chordata > Actinopteri > Atheriniformes > Atherinidae > Atherinomorus > Atherinomorus stipes. The sequence goes on along the minus strand of JALJCO010013980.1, from coordinate 85,431 downwards.
ATATGACTGTAAACTTTATTTCCTCATAACCACTATCGATTGTAACAAATTCCTTTAGAACAGACTGGTATGCTGCTGAATAAGACCGTAAATATCCCAAAATGTAGCCTATGTACGGTATGAACATGTGGGGGGACCGCGCTACCAAGGGTGAGAGAGAGAAAAAAGTCTGCTCTGTATCCCGGAGACATGATACGGGTCTGGTATATGTAATCTATCCTTGTGTAATGAAAAGCATCTTTTGATTTAAAATGAGATGTGAACTCTTAACGTAAGCTCTAACGGAGTAAATGCAAAGGCGGCACCGCTCATGTTGAGTATTTTCTTGCCAGCATGGCGGTGTAAACACAGCGAGTGACGTGACGTCCAGAGCTCTAGGTGTCAGGTGCTAAAATGAGCGAGTATGAGTACAGCAAAATAGGTCAGTATCAGAGCGAGTACTGATACTGGCGTCAGTATCAGGACATCCCTTGTTCCAGGGTGATGTCATGAAATGGGCATACAAACATGTCGATTGGTTGAAAGCTTTGGTGGTTCAGTGCAGTCAGATGTTTTACTTCTGTGTTGGGAATTAGACACATAAAAAAATCTAATATTTAACCCCAGATTAGTTTCTATGGGGATGAAGGGAAAATATTTAGCTTCTTTATGTCTGAAATTGACTTTGGAACATTTGAAAAGCATGATACAGCTCTTTTATCTGCTTCCTTGCTTAATCTGTTTCCCCTCCACTATTCTTGAGGACTTTTCAATCCTTTAGATGCACATCAAGGAAACGCCAGGCTTAGAGTAATGGCACAGCTACAGTATATCCTATGTAGAAGTCCTTTATTAGGAACATTACTTATAATTCCTGCACCTCCATTTGTATTACACATTTTGACATTATGCAAAACAAGCAAAGCTTTTCCATTTGCTTTATTCCCTCCATTGTAATTTTTTACATTTCTTTCACATCCTTACTGGGAAGAGCTGAGACAAGAGGAGATGTATCAATGCAATAAAACAGCCAGTGTTCGACTGCATGTGGAAATGAATGCATTGCATCTAAGTTGGCTCCCAGCTGACTGCCGCGTATTCTCTCACATTCACTGATTCAATCCTGGAATTTATGGAAGAGCTGGAATAATGCTTGGGTAAAGCTGAAATATTATCAAAGACATATTTCAGATACAAAATGTTCATTTTCAAAATTCATGCAAGCTGTAGTGTGCATGCGGTGCCATCTAAAGCATCTTTTCCCTGCTCTGATCTACAGAGCTAGTAAACCAGATGCTCCTGGCTAGATTCGCTTTCTCTGGTAGCAGATATTTATTTCCCAAAATTCTGTTTTACTTGAATTGGAAACAGGATCTTTGTGTTCGAGTGAGTCTTCAGGCATGTTTTGATATGTGTGACCAACTGGGTGCAAATGGTCCATAAAAGTGGGAATAAATGAAACTACGATGGCAGGTCTACACGAGTCTTTGAAAGAGAATATTCTGGATTGCACAAAAGACCATCATAAAGAAGAAAAATGGAATTTACTGGAACATAAAGTGGGAGAAGAAAGGAGGAGTGTCACTAGTGTAATTATAAAAGGAGATTTGAAAAAGGTCTGAACTCTTGCAGCTGTGGTAGAAGCCCATCTTGTAGATGTGATGAGGAGCTGGAGACGGACAGCTCTATTTCACAGCCATTACCACAGGGTCACCAAGTATGTGAGGACGCACACTCAGACACACAAAGCCATTAACTTGGAGCTTTGTAGGGAGCATTGTGCTATTTTTCCACTGCTAAGCCAAGACTACCCCAACCTTTTATATTGATTACTTCAATATCAGATCATCTGGATTCTGTTCAGGTTGTGAAACATTGGGCGTTTTGCAGACTAGCTGAGGAAGTTTTGGAAGTCTGACTCAGTCTACACCAAGGGGCAAACTCCGCCTCAGAACAGTGAAGCTCGTTTCCTTGTTGCAAATAGTATAATCCTCCCTTCATCCGCTAGGGGCTGGCTCCAAGAGCGAGCAAATCCCCATAGACTCCCATGTTAAAAACGCCAACTTCACAGCAGAAATAAACAGGTTTACAGCCTGGTTCAAAAAATCATTTTAGGTTTATTAGGTCAAGTTTACCTTCATGTCAACTGTGAGGGGGGTGAATTTTTTTATAACTCATTCGTTTATATGTTATTTATTCTTCAAATTACACATAATTAAGGGCGTGTCCTTATGATTCACATGCGGCAGACCGGAAGCTCCGCCTGCCGACCGGAGGCTCCTAGTTAGCTCCTTCTTTGCTCTTAATAAGGTCTCAGTTTGTTACAGAGTTGCACAACGGCGGTGTTTAGTCAGCGAATTGCAAGTCTAAGCATGTCTTACCTTAACCATGCCGCTTAGGGGGCTTATCTTTGTTAGCTCCTCTTAGTTTCGTGTTAGCTCAGTTAGCGTTTAGCCCACAGTACGTCAGCTGTCAATCATTTGCCCCGCGGCCGCGCTGTGCCCATTTTAGGATTTTCCTGGAGTGACGACGTACGTGACACGGCAAGATGGCGACGGTAAGACACGCCCAACTGGCTTCACATTTCTCTATTCAGAAGAGACCGGAAGCTACGTCCAGTAATTATATACAGTCTATGGTCTACACGCTTTGTGTACTTATGCACAGGTCCTCTGGGGAATCAAATTTAAGCTCTGTGATCATGTAAAAGCTGTGCAGCCTTGGTTGGCACAAAGGTAAATACAGTCAGTCACAGAAATGAGTACACACTTTTCATTTGATCTTTTTTTGGAGAACTCTAAAGAAATGAAACTGGCCCAGTTTCTGAAGGGAGGGGAGCATGTTCTGATTGAGGGAGCATGTGTTGTGTAGCCTGGTACACCAGCCTGACTAACGCCATGTATGAGATACACGGTGAGTCAGTCTGGATTCCCTCCGCTGAAGACTGATTTCCAAAGCGAGACGAGAGGCGGGACTAACAGGAGGACAGTGAACCGGAAAGAACCAATCAGAAGTGACTGTAGCTGGCGTAGCTTGGCACTCTGTTGCTATGTTGCTATGGCGATGCCGGAAGTCAGCGTTTACATGTTGTTTTTCCCTCTCTATTTAATGTAGTTTTCTTGTGTATATTAACATAGAATGTTTGTTTTTTTTTATTATAAATGCTCTGTTACATGTCAGCATTGTTTATTGCTGAACTACTAATATGAGAAAGCATTTGTGTCGCACGTCATGTGACTATGACCCGGAAGCTGTTAGTTACGCACCAAAACAGAGCAGAAACAGCGGTGGAGACGTCGGAGGAGTTTAACGTTCATCTGTTAATAATTCTATTGCTGCGCTGTGATTGGTCCGGTCAATTTTTTACCGGAGTGGAAATCACTTCCCAATGGAGAGAACCCAGACTGACTTGCTGTGTATCTCATACATGGCGTTAGTCAGGCTGGTGTACCAGGCTATGTGTTGTGGTCTGATGAGACCAAGAAAAACCTATTTGGTTTAGACAGAGTCCAGTGTGTGTGGCGGAAACCAGTTGAGGAGTATAAAGACAAGTGTGTGATGCCTACCTTCAAACATGGTGGGAGTGCCATGGTGTGGGGCTCTATGAGTGCTGCTGGTATTGGAGATCTACAGATCATTAAGAAACCTTGCCTATGGTTATCAAATTTGGGTACCTACTAGGGGTGTAACAATACATTGGTCTATATCGATACATTGATATAGATTGATGTATCGATTGTAAATCGATCCAACAACCTAATATCAACCAAAAATTGATGTCAAACCCACTTTCATTATGAAAATGGCTTTATTTTGAAGGACCTCTGACACAAGATTTTTACAGCAAAATACATGTTTATGGTTGTGCAGTGGATAGATGTGACACAGGGAGATTGTGCAAAACTTACAGTTACATTAAGAAACAATAACCTTGTTTATTACTTGTAATATTGTTTTATATCAATTGGTGGATCCTAAATCAAATATGCAGGCATTGAATTGCCTATCCACTGTATCCATATAATATTGTATCGTGGTCAAACCAGTGACTTACACCCCTTGTAGCTACTGTAAAAAACACACAAAAAACAATCAAACAAAAAAAAAATGATGAAGTTGGCTTCAGAGATGAGACATATAGGCTCGGACCCCTCAGGCTGAAGTGGGCATTTGATTAGGATGCTTCCTGGTTGCCTGCTTTTGGGGGTTCTGCAGGAATGTCAAGTTAGAAGAAGCTCAGACTTGTAACTCTGGAGGGGTGATATACTGGGAGCATCTGATCTGGGAATGCGGAATGATACACATTACCAGTATACTGTTTTAATCTTATCTGTATTCAGTGAAGTAATTTACAGTTTCTTTGGGTTAAAAAGGAGAATAAATATAGCTTTTGACAACATAAGAAATCCTGTGAATGAGATGGATTGTCCTTCAAAACTAAGTTTTTCTATCTAAGGTATTGACATTTTACCAACAAAACACCAAGATCCTCAGTTTGAGTACTTTTTAAAATTCCTGCCTCTACACTGTCTGCTGGTTTGCAAAGGAGAGCAGCTAACGACTCTCAACATGTGTTTGCACTCATGTCATACAGGCTGAGAGCAGAAACGATCTCACAGGCGAGGTCATCAGCAGCATGCAGGTATAATGGAGTTTGTAAGACAAACTAGGACACTTCCTTCTGTATCCTTGTGTTACCTGTTTTGTTATTTTCAACTCCACTACGTGACAATCTCTCAGGCCCGGCTGGCTTGTGATTTATGTGATGCAGAATTATTAATCTGATTTTAATTAAATGATAAGAACCGTGTTGCTCAGGTAAAATTGATTTGTTGAACTGGTGGTATCACAAACTGACTTATTGCTGCTCTTTATGATTTTATGAGCCACAGTACAGCATCTGTTTTATTTGTGCGGCTGAGCTGACTTGTTATAAAACAGCAGCATGAAATAAATGTGAGAACATAAAAGACTGAAAAGTTGCTCCGCATAACTGAACAGAGTGTGAACACTGCTTTTTTATTTGTAGTTGCAGTTCACCAGCAACAGTTTCAAATCAGTTTAAAACAGTTTGATATGAGGCTGGGGCTACATGTTCATTGCTGGTGATGATAAGCACCGTTTGTCTGATATTAACATTACCAACATTTCAGTAGCTGTTTGTAGGGATGCAGGATTTTGGACTTTTGGACGATATCCGATATGCTGATACTTTACAACTCATTTGGCCAATAAATGATACTGACATTAAAGCTGAAAATGATGTAATATTCATTACTTGTGCAAAATTAGAAAAATGCCACCGCTGCGTCTGCTGCAGATCCAGTAGTTGCTGGTGACGTCATGATGTTGCACGGTAGGCGTGGCCTCATGTTGTTCCCATTCCTCACAGATTAAAAGAAGGGAAGCAAACAGAAAAACAGCATTCCCAGGATTTGCCACCAAACAGTGCCTCTAATATATATTGGTTAATTGTATCGTTCGATATCGGGTCAATATTGGCCCATATCGATTTTCAGTTTTAAAACCAATATCATCCGATACTAATATTGGGCTGATTGGGCTCTCTAGCTATTTGCTATTGCAATCCAATAAAAGTCTATAATCTAGTAAAGAAGTGGATGGGAGACACACAAGCCCAAAATGGACCATAGTTCTGGTCCCAGGCCTCGTTAGCTTTTGTCTTTTTCTTAGATTATGATCACATTTGTGATTACAAACACACATGTGATGATTGGCCTGGCTGATTTGTCCATGACTGGCTGGATGACCAGAGTTTGACTCTGTCACTCAGAGTCATTTGGACCATTTAATACATGTGGCTCTTAAGGTATTGAAAGCAGCACTAGGGATGGGTACCATTCACATTTGAATCGATATGGTATTGAGAATTGGTACCGGTACCCAGCGGTACCAATTTTGGTACTTTTGTATGTTTTTTTATCCTGGAATAGCAGATTTATTTCTGATTCTCAACGTTTCATTTTTAACCAGTATATTTAAACAAAATCCAACAGTTTTTATTATAAATGCAGTTGACACCATCTGGGTCTACAGAGGTCAAACTTTTTATAGATGTATTTATTGAGAATGCACAACCAATTGTAAATTGCTGTTATTATACAATTATACATTCTTTTTTTTTAAAAGAGGTCAAACTTAAAAGCAGGGTAGTGGATCCTGGAAAAACGGTTTGAGCAAGCTAAATTTGAAAAAAGTATACACGGGAAGGCATCCGCGACATTTGTCGGCAAACATAACCGCAAACATAACCTGTACCTGTACGTTCCACAGGTGATTCATTTTTTAATTTTTGTGTCAGAACATTTAATTAATTGTCTGCAATCGCGGCCTGAGGAAGACTTTAAGCAATATAGTAAAAAAAAAAAAAAGCTCCTGGAAAACATCGTCCACACTGCCTTTGATGATAAGATAAATCAATAGAATGTTCTCAGACACTAAATTGATACCGTACCGGCATTTTGCACCGAGGTAGCATATGGATGTGGAGTCTGTGACCTTGCTGCAGTGACTTAGCCCAGCTTCTCCTTCATTACTAACTTGGTGCACTCAGTTTTTGCCCTGCTGGATTAACCAAACAAACTTCTTCAGTGAGGTCATTGAGCATTTACTTCATATTGAGTTCTTGAACAGCCGTTTGTGAACCCCTGCTGGTTATTATATGCCCGATTAGATCTATTCTGTCGCCGACTCTCACTTCTTCCTCTTCTCTTCTGGCTGCAGACAGCACGTCAGGAACAAAGCTTTGACAAGAATACTGTGCTGAATTAGGTGCCTCCTCAGATAAGAAGTATTCCCGCCTCTTGTCTTGCATTATGCATCACAAATATTGCAGCGAGCTTGATCTGCATCAGTTTTAGAGAAGTAAAGCCAGACGAGAGTGCTTTCAATAGGCTTTATGCACAGCTCCAGTACTTCCTGAACTTAATACTGCACCTTTGTTTCCTGTGTTACATGATTGGATGAACTGATTAATCCAGGTGTCTGACCTCAGCAAATGATCAGACACACCTGGATTAATCAGTTCATCCAATCATGTAACACAGGAAACAAAGGTGCAATATTAAGTTCAGGAAGTACTGGAGCTGTACATAAACCCCATCAGCTGCTTGTTTGGCTGAACATGGGAAGTGCAGCGACTGAGTCATGCGTGCGATGCAACGTTCAAGTCCACCATAGAAATCATCTTCTCTTCCACTCCTCACTGTTCATAAAATGCATTTACTGAAACATGGTACTGATTGATTTTATGTGAATTGGTACTTGGTAGTACCGACGGAACTCAGTAGATACCAATAAAAGTACTGAGCTTCAGATAATAACTAACTATCCGTACACATAAGCAGCACTACTGAACTTTAATAGGTCTCTCATTTTAAGTGCCCTAGTGAAGGCTAATTCAGCACCTGTCTTGCATCCTGTCTTTTCTCTGAGCTTCTCCAGCCAGAGGAAGTAAGTCCAATGTTGACTCTTTTCTTATTTCTTCTATAACTTCGCTCATTTCTAACAAGATCACTTGTTTTTGAGTATCTTAAAATGTGTAATTTTCTGCATGTGTAAATCCTGAGATAAGCCTTTGTCATTTGTGCGTAGATTGACTGTTATTAGTCAAGAATACTGGACTGTTGTCAGGACAATTAGCTTAATGTATGTATTTTATTAGGGGTGCCAATGTTTACAGTTTTTTTTACACGTGTATTCAAGACTACTAACCGTCGTGTACACGGTTACACGTCAGAGATTAATGATCTTTAGGTTGCAGATGGTGACATCACCTACGCATCCTAACGTACTCCCGCCGTCATACTGAACTCAGAGCAGAGAAACACTGTACTATAGCCAAAGTTAGGTTATGGATATTTTTCATTTTAATCCCTGAGAACTGAAACGATTCAACAGCAAACAATCTCCTTTATTAGGTGCAATTTGAACGGAGCCCCTGCAGAAATTTTCAAGCAGCTACCAGCATCAGCTGGGTCAAAATTCTGCAGCGAATGTTTTAAAGGGTTGGCTCCATCTTATTTCATAGACCTCAATGTCCACACCTGGTTTACTGGTCAGTTTCCAGCCAGAAGATCTAGATTAAACTCCGGGGGTCATCAAGCTGTGTGTATTTGCCGTCTATCATTGAATAAGAATAGAGCGAAACAAACTCAATTACAACTCTACCCAAATATTTACAACATATCTTCCCCATCTAGTGGCCTTTGTATTTGAACATTATTACATTTGTTTTTATGTAATCTAATAGAGACCCCCCACAACTGTAGAAAAATGCTAAAGGGCAAAAGGTTTCCTGAAGTGAAAACCAGCAGCAGAAAATGAAGCAGTCCATCAGCTGTCATTTAAAGGTCATCACCAGGAACTCTGAACACGCAGCTCAGCCAGAGGAAATGAAAAGCTCTGCCGTTGTTGAGTGACAACTATCACAGATACTCACAAAAATGGGGAAAACTGTTATAAGAGCCTGATAGTGGTCAAAACATATGCCACAAAATCTTAAGTTTTTAACTCCTTTTTAAGATTATTTACACTAATTATTGGCTGGATTTACAGTCAAGTGTTTAAATTGGCAGATTTGATCATTTCTAAACTTTTTTCTGCTCTTAAAGGGGACGTGTTATACTCTTAATTCCCAATCTGAAACAATTCTCTGATATCTGAATGACATGTCAGAGTCCTACTTTGGTCAAATTAGCTCATAGTTTGAGTGCAGCAGCTCCTCTCTACCCTCCTAAAACAGCCTCTTCAGGCCTCCGTCTGATGAAAGGGGTGGAGAGCTCAAGAGCAGCAGACTCCACCCATCACTCCACCCTGTCATCTTGGAGGTGGGTCTTTGTCCAGGTGATTGACAGCTCAGGCTTCCATGGTGAAAACAGCTGATTGCAAAAACAACAGACAAGAACAGTAGCTTCTGGTACCAGAGTGAGTAAGAAGCTGGTCCTGAAGCAGCTGGAGCATGAAGACTTCACCGGGATGTTATTGGTGAGAAGTTAGTCTGACAGTAACAGATGTTTGTTTCTAGTTCTTCTAGAAAACCTGCAATCCTAACAGCTTATTTTATATATATATATATATATATATAAAATATATTTTTAGAGAGAAAAAAAGAAGTGAAACAGTCTATTATTACAAAATTAAATTTCCCTCATGGGATAAATAAAGCATTTTTCCATTTCATTTCTTTTTTTTTTTTTTCATTACTATCTGAAACTTCAGGAGCTTCTAAACCAAAGAGCAGGTGGAGGTGGACCTGGTCTGAAGCAGACCTGGACTGGATCCATTTATTCCCCTCATAATGTGTATTTACCATCCACAGAGTAGATTATGGGCCTCCACATGTCAGAGGAACAGAGCAGCTACTTTCTTTATAATATGTAATTTATCACTTGAGTACAAATATTTACATAATATTTCATAATACCTCATTTTATTTAAACAGTTCATCACATTAAACAGTTCTGTGAGACAACAAACAGCTCAATACTTGGACCAAAGTTTTATTTTAAATCATAAGATAAGATAAGATAAAATCTTTATTGTCCCCAAGGGGCAATTTGGTTTGCAGCTGTAGTCCATACATACACAAAAACGAGCAAACAACCAGAAAGAAAGAAAAAAACAAAAAACAAAAAAAAAAAAAAACATACTAACTTGTGGATTACATTACATCATGGACAGTGAGATACAGATATGTATACATACATATGTATACACATGTACACATACAGTGCCTTGCGAAAGTATTCAGCCCCCTTGAACCTTTCGCCACATTTCAGGCTTCAAACATAAAGATATAAAATTGTAATTTTTTGTCAAGAATCAACAAGTGGGACACAATCGTGAAGTGGAACGAAATTTATTGGATAATTTAAACTTTTTTAAAAAATAAAAAACTGAAAAGTGGGGCGTGCAATATTATTTGGCCCCTTTACTTTCAGTGAAGGAAACTCACTCCAGAAGTTCAGTGAGGATCTCTGAATGATCCAATGTTGTCCTAAATGACTGATGATGATAAATGGAATCCACCTGTGTGTAATCAAGTCTCCATATAAATGCACCTGCTCTCTGATAGTCTCAGGGTTCTGTTTAAAGCGTAGAGAGCATCATGAAGACCAAGGAACACACCAGGCAGGTCCGAGATACTGTTGTGGAGAAGTTTAAAGCCGGATTTGGATACAAAAAGATTTCCCAAGCTTTAAACATCTCAAGGAGCACTGTGCAAGCAATTATATTGAAATGGGAGGAGTATCAGACCACTGCAAATCTACCAAGACCCGACCGTCCCTCCAAACTTTCATCTCAAACAAGGAGAAGACTAATCAGAGATGCAGCCAAGAGGCCCATGATCACTCTGTATGAACTGCAGAGATCTACAGCTGAGGTGGGAGAGTCTGTCCATAGGACAACAATCAGTCATACACTGCACAAATCTGGCCTTTATGGAAGAGTGGCAAGAAGAAAGCCATTTCTCAAAGATATCCATAAAAAGTCTTGTTTAAAGTTTGCCACAAGCCACCTGGGAGACACACCAAACATGTGGAAGAAGGTGCTCTGGTCAGATGAAACCAAAATCGAACTTTTTGGCCACAATGCAAAACGATATGTTTGGCGTAAAAGCAACACAGCTCATCACCCTGAACACACCATCCCCACTGTCAAACATGGTGGTGGCAGCATCATGGTTTGGGCCTGCTTTTCTTCAGCAGGCACAGGGAAGATGGTTACAATTGATGGGAAGATGGATGGAGCCAAATACAGGACCATTCTGGAAGAAAACCTGTTGGAGTCTGCAAAAGACCTGAGACTGGGACGGAGATTTGTCTTCCAACAGAACAATGATCCAAAACATAAAGCCAAATCTACAATGGAATGGTTCACAAATAAACATATCCAGGTGTTAGAATGGCCAAGTCAAAGTCCAGACCTGAATCCAATCGAGAATCTGTGGAAAGAGCTGAAGACTGCTGTTCACAAACGCTCTCCATCCAACCTCACTGAGCTCAAGCTGTTTTGCAAGGAAGAACGGGCAAGAATTTCAGTCTCTCGATGTGCAAAACTGATAGGGACATACCCCAAGCGACTTGCAGCTGTAATTGCAGCAAAAGGTGGCGCTACAAAGTATTAACGCAAGGGGGCCGAATAATATTGCACGCCCCACTTTTCAGTTTTTTATTTTTTTAAAAAGTTTAAATTATCTAATAAATTTCGTTCCACTTCACGATTGTGTCCCACTTGTTGATTCTTGACAAAAAATTACAATTTTATATCTTTATGTTTGAAGCCTGAAATGTGGCGAAAGGTTGAAAGGTTCAAGGGGGCTGAATACTTTCGCAAGGCACTGTACATATACATACACATTCATGTACACAAAAAGTAAGAATCAGGCTTCCATGGTGAAGAACATGAACAAGAATAAAAACAGAACTTTGTGATTGACAATATCAACACAGTGCTGATGAAATCAACGATTATCTTCCAACTTCAAATACTTTTTCTTTTCACATTTCATCCCAGCTGATGGAGGATGAAATAAAGGGACAGTGACAGAAATGTCCCTCATCATTTACCCTTCAACAGTATAATCACGTTCCAGGAACGCAGGAGTTCTGGAGCTGCTGCTGGAGCTTTCTAGTAGAACCTGAGAGGTTTTGTCCTCCAGGTCCAGCTCTGTCTGCAGGTCCATGATCCAGGAGATGGATCCACAGGGTCCAGACCCGTCCTGGCTTGAACTTGGATATGAATCACCTCCAGCTTGTCCAGTTGATCAGACTCTAGCAGCTCCACATCTGGGTGATGGATCATGGACGATAAAACACAGAATAATCAGATCCAGGTCCTCCTCAGATTCTCTCATCCAAAAATAACATCACATACAAGCTGCTGATATCATGTTGGAGGTAATTTGGCTGCATGATGTCAGAACGAAGCTAAAGGCCCTTTCAGATAGAACGCGGCAAGCGCAAGAGGATGGCGGCAAACCCATTCATTGTGTATGTGGTACCGCCGCGGCAGCGCGTTCCGCCATGCCACGGAGCACCGCGGCGCGCAAGGTGGGCGCATGCCGCCGCGGTGGCGCTGACGCCGCTGCGCTCGAATTGAACATTTTTTAATACGGGCGCAGCGCGCTGTGACGACATCCTAGCGCGTCCAATAGGAGAGGCCAGTTCAGGGGAAAAAAGTGGTCCTTGTTCAGCCTGAAGTAAACCTGGAAGAGGTCTGTGTGAAAGAATGCAGCTCGCGGACGAGCCTGAACTCCCCACGTTCTGCCTTGTTTTCAGGATCAGGTGGACCCCCACCCTTTTATCTGCTGCTGATCTCCTCCTCCTCCCTTGGAGCAAAGCTCTTTGCTGCGACCATGAGATGTACATCTCTCACAACGAAGCGTGCCGGGGAGAAAACACTTCCTGGTCTGTCGCTTAGCAACGCGTGCCTGACGTGTTTGCTGCCGCCGGGTCTGCGCCCTACCCCGCGGTGAACTCGGCGAAAAACGCGTCCTATCTGAAAGGGCCTTAAAACTCACAACAACCTTTACATGTCAACATGATTTTATTTTCTCTAGAATTTTGAATACACGTGTACAACTATTTAATGTTTATATTTTAACTACAAAACATGTTTTCTAACAATATAACTGAAATAAGTGTCTGAACCATGAATAGAGACTAAAGGTTCTGGTTGAATGACAGGTTTAACCTAAACAGTCCTCTTCATCATCCTCTTCCCATCCTGACATCATCTGACCAGGTTCACCATCAGCAGAATATTTAGTTCTCCTTCATGGTTCAGACATTTTTATGCTTCATCTTCTTAGAGAGCAGCATGTTGGAGAATAAATACTTGAACATGAAAAGTTGTACATCTGTATGCAAACGTTTAGAGACAAAGTCCACCTGTACAGGTTATAGTGGATTTTAGGTTAATTCAGACATCATGCAGATACCAGAATATTTTAACTTCGTATAAATAATAAAACTAAAAAATATAAAACTAACAAATATAAAAAACCAAAATATTAAAAAAATATAAAACTAACAGGCAGATATATGAGAGATATACATGCATAAAATAGTACATTCAAAAGCAATCAGCTAATTATATCTGCATATAATGTATAAATCTAATTATGTGTTTCACACTTCTGTAAAGTGAGAATAAAAGGCTGGTAAAACTTACTGAAGGTTGGCTCCACTTCTGCCTTTCTCTGAAACCTGTTCATCAGGTCTGCATAGTCTGCTGGCTGGAGATGACCTGGGGTCTGACAGCAGGTTGAAAGATGAACACGGAGATGAAGAAGTTTAAAAAAAACATCCTGATGCGACCACACAGTCGTTTTCTGTCTCCATATGAGATGTTTATAATAATCGGCGTACCTGAATGTTTATCAGCAGCAGCAGCTACATGCAGAGTTGCAGCATATCTGAAGATAAAGCTGCCTGAAATCTCTGTAATTCCAGGCTTGTATGTATTTGTGCACAAGCATCTGTAATTATTTCTGTCTATGCACGGTCTGTTGGTGTGGTTTCACGTTTATATTTGGTCAATAAAACAGTTTCAGTAAAACCTTCTCACCCACCAGCAGCTCTGGTAGCTAACAGCTTAGCTTAACCGGCTAACAGACAGCCAAGTTTATGAGTGGGAGAATCTCAAACACATGTCCTGCTCAGCTTCGCGTCGTTTTCCGACTAGACTCGGTGGTTTAACTTAAATTCACCAAGTAAATAAGGCATGATGCGGAGTGCACATGACGTTCAGAGCAGTATCTTCTGCTAGCTTCAGAGGCCACTAGCATCGATATTAGCCGTTAGCATTAGGTATTCAACACAGCAAATATAAAAAAAATATCAGAATAATTCCCCAAATACTTACATTTACCTGGTCTGAAATTAATCTGCAGACTGTAGCTGAGTCTCTTTGGTGTGATGTGTTGTAGAGTCCTGTTAGATCTAGTCCACTTTGTTCATAAACAAAGTGCTGCAGATCGTCAGTTTCTCTTGTTCTTCTACTTTTTTTTTTTTTTAAACCAACTTTTTCTGGAACAATATAAATATAAAGTTAATCCAGACAGCTGTATTTCATCTGACTGTGGGGGTTATGGAGGGACACATGCTCTCCAGTACAATGACAGCAGAACACTGAAGTTTGAAGCTCAGTGTTGTTTGTCCACCTGCTGCAGGCGTGGCCCAGTGAATCAAACCTGGACAAGGGCAGGTTGAGGACCAGCAGGGGAGTGAACTTTCCCCAGGTTTGACGTCTCTCCTGGAGAGATTTTGAATCCTCCTGATTCCAGACTTATTGCCAAAGTAATTAAGATCCTGATTAAGCCACTGGATGGTTATTTTTGGCATTTTAGGTCTGTTAAGAGCATAAAACACCATAGGACACACTCCAAACACTTTGAAAAGTGATTTTTGCACGACATATCCCCTTTAAAGACAAAAAATCCTCCTTTTCTTAATTTATCTTTCGGCATTTTTCTCCTCCGTCACTCTGGGCCGTGTTTTTCTGTTGTGTATTTTGTTTTTTGTGGACGGTGTCCCCCACTCATTCCACACCGGTTCCCTTTCATTTCTGTCTTTTCCTTCTGGCCCTCTCTGTGTCCCACTTGTTTTTACTGTTATTCATTTATCCCATCATCCCTCGCTTCCTCTCAGCCCATTATAAATGGGTCTTTGTTTCAGAGCACTGCAGCCTGACACTGAATGGCACTCAGTCGCGCTCTCTATCTTCATTCACACATTTAATCTTACAAGCTTCCTCTCACACACACAAACATGGAAACACATGCATGTTTACATTTTATCCTCTAGGATTACATTTAAATGTTTAAATTGATGCACATTGCAGTGAACGTCATGCTTTTCAGACACTTTCCAGAAGACATCAAACTGCAGGGACCTGAAGTTACTGAAAGCTTTAAAAGAGCAGAAGTTGGGTGACTGAAGGGCAGGAAGCATCCTGTGCATCGTGTCTTGTGGTAGATAGCAAAGAGGAAGTAAGAGAGAGGAGATTTAAAGGAGATGTGGATGATGTGAGATGAAGTGTGATGGACGAAGTCACCAGAGTACAGCAGCTCCTCGCTGCACAGCTTCAGCTCCACCTTGAAGATTGACAGCTGGGGGAGCGGGGACTCAGCCGTGGCTCCTCACTGCTCTAATTTTAACTTTATTTACTTTTTTATTCACACAGGAAGAAAAATACAGAGCACAGATACCTCTGTCACAGATATTTGGTTCGGAGCGGCTCAGAAACACAGACGCCACATGGAGGTTAAACATTCCACATTTTTTTTATTAGAATCTATTAATTTAATTCCTGAATGTACCTGTGTATAACAGGACGTTCAAGTTAAAAATCAGATGCAAGCGGAAAGCAGTCCATCCTGCCTCTCTGCTGCTGACTGCATCTTCTCAGTTGCAGCTATCAGCCGTCTGGCAGGCTCGTGTAAGATCTTCATCTGAAAACCTGACACTCAATTACAAACAGCAAATGACGATCTGTGACCGTGAAACTGCAACAGGAAACGCGCATGTTGCTTCCTGATTGCTATCTAAGACTGAAATGAAGTGATAACATGATATTCTGTAAACAGGGAAAAAGTGAAACATAGGTGGAAAAAAGTTAAAATGAGGGGAATACATGTTTGACTTTTCTCTGACATATTTATATACAGTATATATTCTTTAGTATTTCACTGGTTACTGTAAGGAGCTGTCTACCTAAAAACTTTGTTGATGGTATGAAGCGGTAGGGCCCATAAAACTTTGGCCCCCTGAAGTCTAGAGCCGGCTCTGATTGTAGGATATAATGTAATGTTTTTTCTCTGTGTCCCAGACCAGAGTTCATATTGTGTAGAGAAATAAAGTGACTACAGAGTAAGACCAAAGTTATTGCTCAGCCTGTATGAATCACAGTGAATGAGAGCGCTGGGAAAATAAAGGTGATTTCATTTGTCTGGCCAATGTGGTAATGAAACAGAGCAGAAATCCCACTGTAGCATCTGTGCATGTAAATTTACTCTTAATGCATTTTTATCTAATGGGAATTCAAAGCTTAAATGTTGTGCTTGTTCCCAGCGCTTAGTTCCTGGAGCCTTAGACAGAGCGCTGCACAAATATGAGTTAAAAGGAAAATAAAATAAACATGGTAATGTGTTGCCAACTCCTGAAAATTTTACTTTTAATTTCTATCGTGCATTTTAACCACTAATCACATCCAGGTGATCAGACTGGAACATGTGGTCATATTCAGCAACACAAATCACAGCAGGATGCAGTGTAGTTTTTGGCAGCTATCTGAGTTTTAGTCTTAGTCTTTCTTTTTTTTTTTTTTTTTTTTTTTTTTTTTTGCCATTATCAAGCTTTTATTGATGTTTTTCATTGCATCTATATTTCCATACATGAACCTTTTTTCTTACAGTGTGACAAGTTGGTACTTTCAAAGCAAAATAATTGTATTTAAGTATTGGTTTACTTTATATATGTTTTATTAACTAAACAAAAAGATATCATGTGGCCAGTTAACTGCATGTATACATTTCCTTTTTTTTTTTTTTTTCCTTCTTTTTTTTTTTTTCCTCCGAGGGGGTGCTGCAGGAGAATGCCGTCGTACCGGGTCTATACAGACCATCGGCCGACATCCTCCCCACAGACACCCCTCCCTCTTTTTATTTCATTTATACATTTTACAATGGTTTTATAATAGTAAATGTCCACATTGATATAACATCAGTAACAGTAATACCATTGCCATTTTACAATTTCAAATACCATTTTACCCATATTGCACCCCCCCCCCCCCCCCCCACACACACACACACACACACACACACACACCACTACACACCCATACACGCACACACACACAAACTCACTCCCAGGGGACCCAACTATAAGGAAAAAAAAAAAATTAAAAAATGAATTATTATAATAGACAATACTGAAAATTAAATCAAAATAAAAAACAACATACATACATAAAAATAGCAGCAAAAAGCAACATAACTTTCTCAAGTATACACATATATGCATACATCTCCTATATAAGTCTACATTATCCACACACATATACATACATGCATATGTACACACAACACAACTTTTTTTCCATCAATATTTCACATAATGCATACTTATTAAAGTCAATTAACCCATATAACATACAAATTCTAATTTAAAGAAAATCATTAATCTCAGAAGGGCTCCAGTTTTAAAAATAATGGAGACCAGAATTCTTGAAAGATATGACCACGGTTATGTTTTTCCAAAGTTAATTTTTCCAAAGGTAAAAACGCTGACATCTGATCCCAAAAAAACTTAAAAGTTGGAGGAGAGTCATCTTTCCAAAGTAAAAGTATACATTTTTTAGCAAAATATGTAATCATAACTAATATCCTGCATTTCTTCCTCTAGCAAGCCATTATCATTTAATAAATACAAACTGCAACTCAAAATTACTTTCCAGAACTGCCTTAAAGAAGAATTGTTTCCAGAAACTTATTAAAAGACACATTCCCAAAACATATGAAAAATTTCCATCTACCTTTACATCTTGACATTTTGGGAGAACCTTTGAAATCTTATGCATTTTTATTGTCAAGTAGAATTTATGAATAAATTTATAATTAGCTTCTTTAATTTTATTACTAATGAACAAAGAATATTTTTCACATATATTTAACCACACATTTCCTTCAAAAACCATCCCCATCTTTTTCCCATATCTTTATATTGTTTGGAAAGATGACAAACCTCCTTTGAGAGAATATTATAAAATTCACTGACTTCCCTTTAATTTACTTGACATTAGACTTGTCCTCTATTTCAGATAACCCGATCGCATTTATTTTCTTTAATAAGTGATAAAACACACTCCGTATCTTAAGTATTTAAAAAATTCTTCGGAAATGTTAAATTCTGATTTTAAGTCTATGAATGATTTTAACTGCATGTTTGGATTTAAAAAATCTTTAAACTGTTTTAAACCAGCGTTTCCACTCCCCTATATTAATGTGCTTTTATTCAAGTCTGGGTTTTATAAATAATAGAGTAAATTGAAGTACAGGTGGTAATACCTATTTTTTTCCTGCAATCCCTCCATGCTAACAGCGTATTAAAAACTGAAAAACATTTTCCATATGTTTTAATTTTTCAAATTTATTTATAAATATGAGGAGACCAAAGGCGGGGTTCAAAAATCTTTGCCTCCAATTAACCCACAGAGACTCCCTCTAACCAACACCCAGGAACCAGATTTCTTAATTGAGCTGCCCAGTAATAAAACTGAAGATTGGGGAGATTGAGACCTCCCACAGATTCCGGTTTCATTTTTGTCATTAAACTAATCCTAGTTTTTTATTGCTCCAGATAAATTTTATATGCAGCTTTTAATGATTTAAAGAATTCCAAAGGAAGAAACATGGTAGCATCTAAAAAGAAAGTTAAATCTTGGAAGACATCATTCTAATAACATTTATCCTCCTAATATTAAATGGTAGAAAGTCCATCTTAATAAATCTAATTTAATCTTTTCTCTAAGGGGGTGTAATTTTCTTTACCAAATTATCCAATTGAAGTTATATTTATTCCCAGATATTTAAGCCCCCTGGTGTCCAATGAAGGACACGAAGCAAGCATTTCTTCAGTTGGTGTCAAGTTTAACAGCATCGCATTTGATTTACTAAAATTTATTTTATAACCTGAGTAATCTCCACCATTTTATTTACTTAACAAGTGAGATACTGAATGTTCCGGGTCTGTAATGTATAAAAGAATATCATCTGCATATAAAGAAATTTTATGTTCATTATTATCGACCTTTATCCTTGAATACTTCTATTATCTCTTATACTCGACGCCAGAGGTTCGATCACCATTGCAAAAAGCAATGGGACAGGGACAGCCCTCCTTGTCCCTTTAGTTAAAGAAAAAAAATCAGAACTCCACCATTAGTAATTACTGCGGCTTTTGGGCAGTTGTAAATTGCTTTGATCCATTCAATAAAATTACACCCAGATTAAATTTTGCAGGACAGAAAAGAGAAAATTCCATTCCACTCTTCGAAAGCCTTCTCTGCATCTAAAGATAGAAGAAGAGAAGGCCCCGGCGATTGTTAAGTAAATTAATTATATTCAAAGCTCTCCTTATATTGTCAGCAGCGTATCTTTCCTTTATAAAACCTGATTGATCTGGATTGATCAGCTTAGGCAGAATAGTGTCCAGTCTCCTTGCTAACAACTTAGTAATGACTTATAATCATGATCTAAAAGACTTATGGGTCTATATGAGGAGCACTGTAAAGATCTTTTCCGCTTTAAGTAGAACACTGATATATGCTAAGTTCATTGATTGAGGAAGTACTCGTTTATGACAGAAACTATTCAACATTGGTAAAAAAATAGGCGAACTCAGGCCAAAATTCCCTTAAAATTCAATTGGGAAACCATCTGGTCCTGGACTTTTATTCATAGGCATGATTTAATTGTACCAAAATTTCTATTTCTGTAAATGGGGAATCAAAAGGAGTCGATCTTGAGGGCTTACTTCTGGTAGATTGACATGTTTGAGGTTATTAATTAGTTCCTCTTGTGAATATCTGCCCTGTGATTGATAAAGATTTTTATAAAATTCAAAAAAAGTTTGATTTATCTCTTTTGGATGATAAGTTACCTTTTTTCCTTAACGTATATTGCTTTAATGACCTTTTCTGCTTGCTCCTTTTTTAATTGGTGAGCTAATAGTCTACTTGGTTTGTTTCCAAATTCATAATCCTTTTGTCTAATAAAGTTCATTTTTTGTATTATATCGTCTGAAATCTTAAGGTTTAATTTTGCTCTGACAGCAGTTAACTGTCTCCAATTGTCTTCTGTGGGTACACTCTTATGGCGATTTTCACACCGTGCTACTTCATTTTCCAATTCTTTTCTTTGAGTTAATCTCTCATATTTTTTAAAAGAAGCATATGAGATAATATGTCCTCTTAACGTAGCTTTTATGCTTCCAAAATAATGTTAGGACCTAGGGAAGAGTCATTATTCTCCTTAATATAATTTGATATCCATGTTCGCATTTTCGATGTAAATTCATTATCTTTCAGGAGAGTGGAGTTAAATTTCCATCGTTTTGAGATAAATATTTCCTGATCAAAATGAATTTTTAAATAAATTCTAGCGTGATCTGAGAGGATAATTGGATTTATTCTACACTTACTTATCATATGAATATATTTTGAAGGTACAAAAAATAATCCAGTCTAGAGTAAGAATTATGAACATTAGAGAAAAATGTATAATCCCTGGCACCAGGGTTCAACTCCCCCACACATCTGTCAAACCACATTCAGAACACAACCCTTGAAGGACTTTGGAAGATTTAGGGTTGGAGCTCTTTCCTTGATTTGATTTATCTCTTGAACACATTGTTAGATTTAAGTCTCCTCCTAAAACTCCCATCCCTTTACTGTTTTCATTAAACAAGAGTATAATTTTTGATACGAATGATGGTTCATCTACATTAGGAGCATAAACGTTCAAGAAAGTAATTGGATTGCTGTTGATAGTGCCTGAGATCAGAATGAATCTACCGTTTGGATCTGTAATAGTTTTTGTAGTATAAAGGGTCTTAGTCTTAGTCTTTCTGACGAAAATGCTTATTAGTTTTAGTCACATTTTAGTAATTTCTGTATATGATAGTTTGAGTCTAGTTTTAGTCAACGAAAATCAAAAAGGTTTTAGTCTAGTTTTAGTCAGTTAGGCTGTTTTAAAAAAAGAAAAGAAAAACTGGCCAATATGGAGGCCATGCTGCCAGTCACATTTGAGCATATAGGTTTGTACAAATATATAAACAGAAAGAAAAGCTATGCCCCATTGCAAGTGAAGACAGTAGTGTCTTAAATCTTAAATAAATATCTTAAATTAAAGGGACTTGAGGCAAGATACAGAAACGAAATTTGCGACTGGTGCTTCAGGTAACTGCAGCGGCGAGCCAAGCCGTCATGGGAGCGTCCACAAACTGAAGCTATTATGTTGTTTACTCACCTTTTTCTTCGTAGTAACACTTTTTAGTGTCTTTGAGTTGATCTTGACCGTTTGCTGATGGCAGAAGAATCCAAAACTATCGCTTACAGTGTTTGAATTTACCGCGACCGTCTTCTTCCTGTATCAAAACTGCAGATGTAGCGTCATTTGACATCACGTTCGCAGGGCAGCGCGGGAAATTCGGACACCGAATTGCAGCGCATTTTGCAGCACACAGCCTGTTCAAGGCAACGGAGAGAGACGTGGGTAGAAACGTTATTTTTGGTATTTAGCGCTTCATCACCCATTAGTATTAAAAAAAATGGACATGCATGTTTGTTTTTCTAAAAATTCCTGCCTCTATTCCCTTTAAGAGCCGTTTGGGAGCCGAATCAAAAGAGTCGGCTCTCTGATAAGAGCTGAACTTCCCACTGTTTCTGACCAACGCAGCCAAGTAGCTGCGTGTCTGACCAGAGTCCTGCAACAGTTCGGATACCCGCAAAAACACTGTTAACTCACTGGCTGCCATTCATGTGTAAACACGTTTATTCAAATCCGAACGTTGACTGCCAATCACGTGTTTACACGTTAATTGCGGGTTTTAATCAGGGAGCTGTTTTAATGTCTGGCAGAGTTTATCAGAGAGACAAGTGTTGATCGTCTTTATTTCTGTAGTTTTCACCTCATCCAGCAGATGGCGTTGTCAGACAAGCTTAAAAAATCTACCAGGAAGTGGTGCTCCGCTGCCATGGTGATGTAAATCAACACAGGAAGTCTGCTCCATTCTGTCGCAGGAGGGGGAGAGAACATGGCGACCGCTCGTAATCGAAGCAGTTTAAGTGGAGGATGCAAGAGCAAAGTTTGTGGAAAAAGTGATCGGTGACACCAATTGATCTAAGACACGATCATTGGTTTAAAATACAGCAGCGAAGTGCGCCATCTGAAAGTGAAAGTAGGTCAAGCAGCAACTGAGGTTGTTTCCGCAAGGGGGGGACTTGTGCACCTAAGCAGAACTGGCTGAGTAGAAGGAGGGAGTGAGGGATTTCTAGGGACGTTTCTGCCAAATGTTGTGTTGTGAAAAAAACTTCTTGTGGCTTATTTAGCAAGTGAATAATTATTTTGCCTCCAAAACTATTTTGTGTTGTATTTGTTGTTTCATAGAAGTAAACAGCTGTTCAGATGATGGTGTTACTAAAGCCAAAAAATATTGGCAACAAAGACACTTTTCCACTTGAAGTGCATTGCAGCATTTAAAGCTTGTTTTCTCGGCTTTTTGTTCAAAAGAAGGCATTTTTGCTGCAACAAACCCATGTTCTACTGCAGAATACTAAAGAATGGAATGGAAAAAGCTAGAAACAAATGTTTTTTTTCTGATAAAAGAAGAGAGTCTAAGCTTTCCTTTGGTACATTCAGTGTTTGCATAGGCATAGTACACAATATTCTGTGGCTCTCCAAAAATCAGTGAAAATGTTTAAAAATCATGGCAATATGGAGCACTCTGCTCGGAAAAGGTCTGGCAGTTATTGAGTTTAGCAGAGAGAAATGACAAAGACTAATATCAAGGTTAAGGTGTGGGCGGATATTTATGTAGTTTGGGCGGGTCGCGGTGAGAATAAGTTTCTTTTTCGTTGAACATAACGTGTTTTTAACATCAGGCGCTGGGATCATTTCCAGCGCAGCCAGAGACACTGATGTGAACCAGGGACGGAGAACACAGTTACGACCAGGGATGATGATTTTTTTTTGCAGGAATCTCTGAATCAAATAAATAAAGCCCCAAAGTGGAAAAATGACAGAGACTACGGTGAATTTAGGAAATTAATGTGCGACGTACAGGTCAGGTTTGAGAGGAAAAGCCATTAGTGGGTTTGGGTTTGGGTTCAGGCGGATACGGGTTGGTAAACCTGCAGAACTCTGATGTGCACGTGGCTGCATGTCAAGTGATGGTCGGCGTGCCCAAACATGAAGAGGATGCAACTACTTTTTAAACTTTTGACAGACAGACAGTTTAATGCAGAATAGGTAGACATTTTCTGCATTATGAACGTCTGACAGACCAGAGATTAGCATTTTTGTCCAGTCTTGTCTCGTCAACAAAAATTTACACACATCTTGTCATGTTTTAGTCGGCATAGAGACATGTTTAGCTCGTCATCGTCTTGTTATCGTGATGGAAAAAAAGGGACGTCAACGAAATGATTTCATCGTCATCGTTAACGAAAACAACACTGGCAGGATGTTTGATGAATAATTTCTTATTTGCTGTTTTGTTTGATGTAACAATAGATTTTGTTTCTTTCAAGGCTGTAAATAAAAATGTTTATGGTGAAGTGATTTTAAATGCTGTCTGAAGTTGACCGTTTAAAATTAGAGTAGTTGTTTTCATTTCATTTCATTGGTGCAGATCCTTCTCCTCCGAGTCCAACATGTTCAACCAGCCTGTCTACGGTAGCCCAGCATGGTCAAACCATCTGTAGAGAGGGAGTTCTGCATTTTTAGTTGCCATCACAGTCTCTGTAAAATCTGACTGAGATGAGTTGGTTTTCATCTACAACTTCACAGATAAAAGTCACCATCCTACAGCCCAGAATGATGCAGTTAGCAGGGTTACACTACTGGAAGAAGGTTGGTAGTTCAAAGCCGCTGCTCTACTG
This sequence comes from Atherinomorus stipes, assembly GCA_023101725.1. NCBI lineage: Eukaryota > Metazoa > Chordata > Actinopteri > Atheriniformes > Atherinidae > Atherinomorus > Atherinomorus stipes. The sequence continues at coordinate 61,764 of JALJCO010013980.1, read as the reverse complement.
AAGCGTTTTCCATGTTTGTTGGCTCCCCTGTAACTTCCTGGGTTTTCACCCACAGCCCGCGATCATACATATCCATTTTCTGTCTACTTTAGTAAATTAGCTTGTGTTTTGTCTTGCAGGACTAGTTTTAATGCAGTGCTTCTCAACCTTTTTTGGACTAGCCTGGTACACCAGCCTGACTAACACCATGTATGAGATACACAGCAAGTCAGTCTGGATTCCCTCCGTTGGAAAGCGATTTCCACTCCGGTAAAAAATTGACCGGACCAATCACAGCACGGGAGGTGGGACTTTACGATACGTCTTTTTTGGCGACTCATTTCTCTAACCATAAACAGTCAGAATGGTGACTATATAACGATGCCCTTTCTGATGTCTTAATGAGCTGCAAATGTCCTTAAACCCGCAACAATTTGCTGCTCTGAAGGCTTTCCTCCATGTTTTTCTCTTAGAAGAAGACGTTTGCACTACCTCCATGTTTCTCTGATTGGTTCTTTCCGGTTCACTTTCCTCCTGTTAGTCCCGCCTCTCGTCTTGCATTGAAATCACTCTCCAGCGGAGGGAACCCAGACTGACTTGCCATATACAGTATCTCATACATGGCAAGTCAGTCTGGTGGACCAGGCTATTTTTGAGCCAGTGCCCCCTGCCCAATATCCAGGTCCCCTACCGACCCCCAACATTAAAATGTAGGATAAAACTAAGACACTGCTTGTCTTAGCACAGTTTCTGATCTTCCGTGGGGATCTGTTTTTGTGATTGTTCATTGTAATGTACACATGACCTCCATCAGGAATCTACAGCCCTGAGGTTGTACATTGTTTTAAACATTATTTACATTTTACTGCATCCCTCTTTCGCTGCTGCAGATTGTGATGTCTGGGTCATTTCAGTGATGTTAGACAGACTGAGGTAACTGAACTCATCAAATATGGATCTGATTTAAGATGAGACAGAAAGCGGACTGGGTCTAGTTTAGAAAAATTACATTTGGTTACATTTGTTTGTAAATTTGTTACATTTTCAGATAAGAGAAAAAATTCATGAAATATATTGGAGAAAAAGTTAGATTTACTGTGTCTGTGTAGAGTGGATGTAGTTTGATAACTGTCCTCCCAGAATGTGTAATGTTGATTATTTTGGGCTACACCATAAAAATCATGCAATGAAACAAACCATTTGAAAAGAAAATTATTAGGTTTACTTACGAACAGCATCACAGACGTCTGATAGAAACCAGTGATGCTGCTGCACCTGAATTACACCTGTTAGTGAGCTCTGATGGGTCTCTACTGGTTGTTTTGCTGGAGGTTGTGCAGATATGGTGATTATTTCACCACTATACACCGGATGCCTAAAACCCACGTAATTACGGTACTTAAAGATTTTGTGGATCCAGTGGTCTTTATGGATGAGGGAGTGATGTACAGCTAAAAGTCAGGATAAAACCAGATCTGTCTGAGCTGAGAAGATGTGGACAACTCACCTGCACTACCTGATGATCTAAACACCGCCCACTGATGCTGCGCTGGGTTACATCCAGAGGATCTGGCTGACTCCCAATGCCTGCAGCCAGCAATTGAGAGGGAAAAAATACTCCGCCCTGTGGAGTTTCCCAGTCGATACCAGCCTGACTGTCGATCTGGAAAAGAAACTGCACAACGCCGTACTAGCTTGGTAAAAACACACACTGCCTCTGCATCAGCTGCGGGCTCAACGGGATGCAGACGGCGCACAAGTACAAATTGAGCTTAACTATCTAATGTGCACGCTTAACCGCACCAAAGCATGTAGCTAACAACATGAACAGAAGAAACACTTTTACTGAGCATTGGGGGGAGAACATAGCACAATTAAAACCACCAAAACTAAAAAAAAAAAAAATCATGAAACCTGTCTTACCTCTCTGTTTGTGGTTAAAACGGATACTCCTGGTAGAAAAACAGGTGGTTTTATTCAATGTTGAAATGAATCAACTAAAAAACCCTTTATCCTCCTTTATTGGTGAAGTTTATGGCATCTTCAAAGCCTTGCATGCGACTCATATCAGGTCCGCGTTTTCTTTCCAACATCCACGGCAGTAACTCGCACATTGATGAGCCAGCATTGTGCTGCATTCACGTGCATAGAGAATGTCTGGCAGCAAAGAATCCTGTACCTACTGCTTCTGGAGCCTCATTAGTTTTTCTAGCGTGAATTTGCGAACTAGCCCTCTTTGCTCCTGGCTCTGATTGGTCATTACAAGTGTCATTTATCAAAATCAACGGGCAATGCCCCCTAAGACCACGTCATCACCCCCCTTTTAAGAATAGAACTCCCAGCGCTCCCTGATGGCCTCTGAACACCTGCTGGGGGGTGGTACCACCCCCCTTGAGAAACACTATTTTAATGTATTTATATGTCCTTTGGGTCCAGATGTTTGAATATTCATTGTACTTCTTTGACACACACTGTATGTTCAGCAATGTACTTCCATGTAAGACAGGAACTCGCATCACCCAACACGCAATTTTCCACTTAATTAACTTATTCCTACATTTACATAAATGTATTTTTATGACGCACATAATCTGTATCGTCCCTATTAATATGCACAATAACCACTGCGTTCATAGCGGGCAGGTCATCGGCTCTTCTCATGTCTGAGTGCTTCTGCTAATTGAGCTTCACTGGATTAATACAGTGGGAGTGTGGAGATAAAGGCTGGTGGCACCAAGAGATTTAACCAATGCAGAGCAGAATCAGAGCAGGTCAGGGGGCAGAGAGCACAGATTTAAGGTGGAAGAGAACAACTGAGCTACCTGAGCAAATTGCAAGTGGCTGGAGATTAAACCGAACAAAAGAATCTGACTCGGTTCAGAGAGGTAATCCTCTGCAGTTTGTCTTTCAGTTATATTTTGCTCTCAGCAGAATATTGGCTCATTTAAGAGAAGTCTAGAAGACTTACAGTAACAATAGCGTTTTTCTTGCTTTAAAAACCACAAATTAATTCAGTCATTTATTTTGCCTTGGTAACACTTGATAAAATGTACAATAAAATGTCCCTTCTTTAATGATGTTTGACACAAAAGTCCTCAGAAAAACAGCCGTCATTGATCTGAGGAGTTTAGAGCTTAGATTTTTCTCACAGGAGGTTTTTGATAAATAGCAGCCTTGAACTAAAATGCAATTTTGTGCAAAAAATATTGAAACAAACAAAATCCTGGTAAAAAAAAATTTGGTAAAACCACATTCAAAGTCTGCCTGCTTACACGTCGCTGCAGTTTCTGCCTCTGTGGCTGTCAGTGTCCCTCTCAACTCAAAACTGCCAGAGTGTGCAGGTTTCCACCGAGACATGCATAATTTATAACCAGGGGGTTCAGAAAAACACGTGCGTGCATGTGTGTGTGCATGTGAGATTCAGGAGTAAAAGTGTAGTGTTGGGTTTGTGTGTGCAAGTTGTCGTGCAGTCCCGGAAATCTTGTTTAACCTCAGTCACAGATTGTATGTTAATGCTTCATTACAGTAAATTAGTCCCATTAGAGGAAGTCTGCATAAATGCTGGATTTCAGTTAACAGATAGGCTTCATTATTTTGTTGCATCTTGCAGAAACACATTTTCTTAATCTAAAACCAGTCAGAGACTTTGAGGATTATGGTTAGTTAGGTTGTATGAGGAAGAGGAGGAGGTGGCATGGTGCAGATATAAAACAACATTCAACACTGCCCTCCTTTACAAGCTGCAGAGAAACTCTCATAATCTTAACTCTTAAAAGCTGAATGTATTTTCCTCCAGTCGTCTGTCATCTACAGTATCGACTCGTGTCAGGGCTTTTGAATTTTTAATGATAGTAAAAGTGTATGTAGATGTTTTACTGGGGTTGCAGACGGGTCAGTCATTCTGAAGTAGTCGGAAGTTATTTTGAAAAATCACTGTTCTGTTTCCAAAAATTCAACTGTAATAATATCAGCACCACCCCCACCCAAAGTGAGGCATTAATTCTGCTGTCTCCCAAAAAATCCTGAAGGAGAATGTCCGGCCATCTGTTGGTGACCTTAAACTGAAGCGCATTTAGGTAACTGACGGACCACGTCTTCACATAGAGGCTGGTGATAACTTTACATGCATCGGCTGTCGTCGGTCTGCCCGGTTTCATGCGAATGCAGCATGAAAAGTACGAGGGAGCTGCTCCCGATTACACAATCCCTTTTTTAACACCTATAAAAATTTTTCTTTCAAAAAAAAAAAATGTAGAAAATATTACCACAAAAAAAAAAATAAAAATCCTAAAAAAAAAATTCCCATTTATTTTATACATTTGCAACATTACAGCATATCTTTAAAAGCATGATAAGCAGCTGTTGTTGCAGTCTTAAGCTCAGCAGCTTAAACAAGCTCGCCATCAGGCAGTTGTCAGAAAAACTGTGAAGATACAAAAGCCTTATCAGCATGTTTGGGTGGGTGTCAAACAGCATAAATGAATATTAGCGCCACCCACTGGACTGGAGTGAAGCAGGCGCTGTCACTTTTGCAAATGTGGTCACATGACGTGGAGGCATAGTGGTGCGTTTCCAACTTGGCAAGTGTGACTGGAGGCCATTTGTGCTAGACTTTTGACACCCAGTGAGTGGAAACGGGATTAAGCCAAACGTGCCAAGTGTGACCCTGCCCTAAAACATCTTAATGACCCATTATAAATGGGCCCATTATGCCCATTTATGTTGACAGAATATATAAAGTTCTTCTGACTCACAGGATTTAAGTTGAAACAGCTTGATTTGAATTTAACTTTACTGAGTATAATAAGTGGTCACAACTTTTAAAAAAGTACATCTCCACCAAATATAATAATTTCATAATAATTTCCCCTCTTAAGTTTGTTTACTTACTTTTCCTGAGGCAATTGATTTCCTAAACCTTTTCAAGTAAACTCAGCTTGCAGGCTAACAATTTTCACTGTTTTATATTACTGATGTTTGACCAGTACAAGGGGGTTGCCCAACCACTAAACCAGCAGCTGGCAACTAAACTTCCTGGAAATCACCTTAAGAAATCCTCTTATGTAGATTAAAGAATGTTCTGAGTGTATGAGATGAGACCAATCCAAATAGAAAAGGGATCAAGGAGTCTCTTTAACGTAACCTCAGCATTGATCTGGCTTTAATCTGGTTCAGCAGAAAAATGAAGCTGTTCTGACCTGAGAAAATGAATATGAAATAGTTAATCTGTAACCTCCTTAAATTCCTTAAAAAGCTACTCTTCCATTCAAACACCCTTAATCACTGTTGACATCGTCTTAAAGGAGTTTTCTGTGGAGATCAACTGTTAATGATGTTCTTAGAAATACCAGCCTGGATGTGTTTGTGCTTCCTGAGTGAAAGAGGCGCCTTTTGAAGCTGAAAGTTAAATCCATGGGTGTTAATCCTGTCATTAGCCTGATTTGCTGTAACACGTTTTTTCTCCCACAAATCTTCAGCATGGCGACGGCCTCTGGCTCATACTCTGTCATCTCATTAAATTAAAAATGGCTGCGTTTGTGTGTGTATGTTGGACTCTCCTACTTGGTGTGCTTAGCTTGAGCTAATAATTGTACTGGTGTTAAGACTCTTTTGAATCAGGAACAAACTGGTTATTATTTTGTGTGTATGTTTGTGCACACTGAATAAATAGGGTCTGGCACAGCGTGTATAAATTAGTCTGCTGGACTGTATGCTGTAATAGTGCATGCTCATTTTTGACAGTGAAAGGTTGCATTTAGTTTTCGCTGCTTTGCAACTTCTTTCCTCTGTTGGTCTGTTCTGCAAGTCACGGTCTGTGTAATGAAGAAGCTCTCTGACATTACTAACAACACACACTTTAGCATCTGTAAAATCAAAAGTTATACAAGCATAATGAATAATGGTTTTCTTTTTTTTCAGTGTAACTCAGAAATTCAGTAGTAGGGATGGGCGATACCAAAATATTGATACCGATACTTTTTGTCCCTAAACAGAAAATCACATAATTGTATAGTTTGCAGTAATATCTTGAATGCAAGGGCAATATTAAATCCAGGTAAAACTTGAAAAGAGAAGTACTGAGAAGAAATGCTTTAAAACAATAATAAATTACATTGATGAGAAAATTAAACAAAAATAAGATTGAAACCTTTTTTCAATTATCAAATAACTTAAGGGGCCCACGTCTCCTTTCCTTTTTTCCACGACTATCCCCTTCTCGTATAATAACCTTTCTTTTTTATTTCTTTTTTTTTTGTTTTGTTATTCTTTTGTTTTTTTTTTTTTTTTTCTCTTCCATTTAGTTCATTTTTGATTAGTTCAGTTCTTATTTTCTCTTTTTCTTTTTCTTTTTTCTTTTTTTGTTTTTTTTTATCTTTTCCTCCTTCCCCCATTATTTATCTCTTCTTTTCCCCTTTTTATCCCTCCATATCCGTACAAGTTAAGATTATAAATTTATTCAGTGGAAAATGTTCAAATATAAAATATAATAGTAATATTAAAAATTTACCAAAACATAATGTGCAATAACCTGCATTAAAGTAATAATAATAAGAAGATAATTTAATAATAAATAATAATAATACTTTTTATTTGAAAGCGCCTTCTCAAAACACCCAAGGACACCGTACAGGCAAATAAAACAAATAAAAACAGGGAGCTAAAACAGTGAAAAAACAAGCATAAGAGGTACCACAGAAAACAAAACTACAGGAAATAAAACAGGGAAAAAACAACACTGGAGTGAGGCATATGGATTAAGTGGAATAAGACTGTCTGAACAGGAAGGTTTTGAGTCCGAATTTGAAAAGAGGGAATGAGTCCACAGTACGGAGATCAGGAGGGAAGGAATTCCGGAGATGGGGAGAAGAGTGACTAAATGCTCGGTTCCCTATTGAGACAAGACGAGCTGGGGGAATGGAGAGCTGGAAGGCGTGGGAGGATCGTAGGGAACGGGTAGGGGTGTTTACTAGGGATGGGCGATATTTTATCGTGTGCGATATATCGTCAAAGAAATTCTCCACAATAACAATTTGAATTTATCGTTTTTATCGTAAGATGACAATTTATCAGTTTGTGTTTGCAGTTGCACAAACACCGTGTTGTGGAGAGGATGGGAAGAGTCCTCCATCATCTTCATCAGCTTGTGCAGCATTCTTTTCTGAACGATCAGCTCCAGCAGCTCCAGAGTTATCCCCAGCACAGAACCAGCTTTCTTGATTAGCAGTGGAATTTGATGTGATGCTTACGGAGGATATAGCAAAGTAATGAAAGATACCAAAGCATTACCATCACCATCTCTAACAGTAGCAGCATCATCATGACATCTGATTGCTACCACCATCATGTGACACAGAAGCCAGTATCTGGCTACTTTCACATCATTTCATTGCCTAAAACTCTCAGAAGTGGAAACAAGTAGCATGTTTTGTATCTGTACAGTGGTATCATGATGCTCAAAAAAGTATTGATTCCAATATTTTGTCTGGCTAGTATCGAAGTATCAACTTCAGGGTGTCAATATGGCCATCCTTATTCAGCAGCCTCTCATAGTTTCTGGATACAAAAAAATGTTTAAATGAAACACTGAAATGTATTAGTATGAGAACTACTATAAAAACACAAAAAACTTTAAAAGGCTACCATTAAAAATCATTGTGGTGGTGATGTTGATGTGAATATATGACAGGCTGAAGCCAACGATATTTAACGCAATTAATTGCTTATGGGAAATGTTGCAAAAGCAACAGGCTGTCAATTTATCTCCAAGCAGCACAGCACAAGGGAGGAGTGGGTGCACAGTAATGCCGAAGGCTAGCTGGTGCGGCAGCTAGGTCAAACCAACCAATTGAAACATGTCTCTCATCCACTAGTGTAGGCCCCGCCCATCAATTGCACTTGAATTTTCAAGCAAAACTTTACAATTTGCGAGCAAAGAGGATGGATTTATGAGCAAAATAGTCGTATGTTTTTAGTTTTCAACATAATTTTTCATTGAAGTCTATGCTCTCTCATATTTTTATTTTTTAATTGGAACCTGTCCTGTTTTGATCAATTTTTTTTTTCAAACTCTCTTTTGCTCCCAAATCTTTTTTTTGGCTTAGAATCTATTTTATTTGATTAAAAGATAAAGAAACAAATTTCTCTTTATATGCAGAGAAATCATGAGACAATCATACTGAATCTCTCCCACTGCCTTCCTGAAATATATTGGACATATTTGCATTGTATAATTGGCAACGAAATGTACATTTGTTTAAAAACTTAATAAATATTAATACTTAATAAATATTAAATTATTTGAAGGTGACAAATCCATTGTTGATTTTAATGGATGTAGATCATATATCATGGGGACTTGAGATGACAGCTGGTTGCTTGTTATTTTTAATTACCTCCATGTATCCCGTCTTGTTACAGATTCTTTTTTGTCACAGCTGGTTTTTCTTCCAGCACATATTTAGCATAATTGCGTATGTCATATTTTGGCTAAATTGTGAAATCTGTCTGGCTGTGGGCTCCTAATTTTGCCGACTGACTCTGCATCATCTGACTTAGGCAATTATCCTGTATGTCAGGATTTAACTTAGGATATGAATTATTATTATTATTATCATTTACTATTATTTTTCATCAATGGTGATAAACTAGAGCAGAACTAGTCTCTGATATTAGCTTTGTAATTAGCCACATTTAAGGCCTCTTGGGGAACTCTTCTTCATAAATGCCGAAGCTGGCTTATTACATACTTGTTTATTATTTCATAGAAATCACAAAGATGCTCTAATGTTAGATAACCAAACAAATAACATTTAGCAAACAATTATGAAACCATAAAAGCTGTATTTTGATTGTATTCAGCCTGTAATTAAATATGAAGCAGTTTTTATTGTCCAACTACATATTACTTTTATTATTTGCTGCATAAAAATCTTATCTGCATGTGTGTAATTAAGTAATTCAAGATTAATTTAGTAAATTTTTAACAGTTTGATGTGTGATGGCCTCATTGTGACTCGCATGCATAAAAAAGAAGAAATGACAGAAAAACAGGAAATTACATGCCATAAAGTTTTCATTTTTGTGGGAAAAGTAATCAAAAGCACAGCTGTATAAACCCGCTTATGTTTCTGGACCACAGCTGAATTTCTGCCCTGGCTGCGACTCTGCCATAAACTGACTATTATTCATCGGAGTGCAGATTTGGACCCGTTTCTCTGGGTCCAGCAGAAAAAGCTGTATTGTCAACTCTTTTCTTTATATTAGAGCTGCTGTTGGAGAGGAGGAGGATTCATGGCTTCATTTAGCTTTTGGCTCCAAACAAAGTGAGATGTGGGCATTTTATTTAGTGAGGCGACGCACAATGAAAATGAAATGAGTTGAACTGAGAGATTAAAATGCAGCTGTCTCAGCTGCTGGAGTGTGATGGAGGAAGAGGTGAAGAAATGGTGAGGTACCTCCAGTTTCTCGACTCCAGTAAGCAGCAGCAGTGTGGTCAGGTGAGATAAGACTTCTTGCTGTTGCAGGATCAGACCTGTGACCTCACTGTTGCAGGGCTAATTCTGTGATTTCTTTTTCTTCTTCTGCTCCGCTTATTCTGCACTTATCTCTCTATTCTGAAATGGTGACCCCCCCCCCCCCATCCATTGACAATGCAGTAAAGGCCTGCCTGCATATTGCCACACCATTATTCTGTTTTGTGCTGACTCCAGCCAGGTTGGCTGGTGCATCTCTACTTTATCAACAGTAAACCATCTGTCAAGACCTTCGCTGTGGAGAGAGAAGGACTGAGGTTGAGATGGGGGGATTCAGAATAGACATGTAGATGCTATTGTAGGGTAAATGAATAAGTGTGGATGACAGGGTCTTTTTTTATTGTAGTGACTTAAAGGGGGAGTTAGTTTTTTTTTCAATCTTGACCTATTTTCTAACATGAAATATGTTCATTTACTTACCCAGACAGTTTTGGTGTAACTTGAATTCCTTCGGGAGAAATATAGATCCACTCCAGATCAGCGTATATCCAATATAATAGAAGTGATGGGGCAACTGTGTGCAGCCTCTAAATAAGGCATTATCTGCCACAAACTCCTTATTTCACCAATGTTTTGTTACGAAAAACATTAGTCGAACCCCCATTAGCTCGAAGCGGCTTTTTTGTGGTGATTCGTCCTTATTTACTGACATTTTACTGCGGCGGCTTTGATGACGTCACTATTATGCAACACCATAGCAAGTAAATGTCTGTAAATAAGGACGGATCACCACAAAAAAGCCACTTGACGCCGCTTTTTTTTTACCCATACACACCCATATTGATTTTTCAGTATGGGTGTGAATGGGCTCAAATCTGGCAATGCGATATGTATTGCGGTACAGGGGCAGCGATGCAATATATTGCAATGCTGTAAACAAGACAATATATTGTGATATTGTGTGTACAGCATAGTAAACACTCAAGCTATGTGTAAAGAATGCTGGGTCTGGTAGAAAGTGGGATGTGCTGCTGCAGCGTCCTCTGTCAGAAAGAGACTCATCCAGAGACTGAGTTATATATAGGATTTATTCTAGGGCTGGACGATAATTTGATATCGATATATATCGATTGACGGAGGTTTTTTCAATAGAAAAAAAAGAGGGTCAATAAAACTTCGATACAGAAGCACAGTTTTCCGCTGTAGCCTATCGGGTAGTGTCACTCCTTCCGCCAAACCAATCACAAACGCAGACCCAGGCAAAGGCTGAATGGGAATTCAGTGTTATGCCCCTTTCAGACTTGCACTGTAAAGCGGTAATTTTGCAGACTCTGTCTTATATAACGCCTGCATTCAGACATGTCTTACCGGTCTTTTACCTCAGTCGGAGATGTAGTTGACATGTACTGGCTGGTCCCATGTCACAAGAGTGAAAATGTTGCGGCAAATCGTTTTGGCTGAATGCACACGAAAATGTTCCGGACAGAGTTGAAGAGAGAGTGGGGCTGTGCTGACTTTTTCCCGCAACATTTCCTGATGTCTGAAAACGCCCGTGATGCGTTAAGTCCACAAGGAAGTGGCATGTTTGAAAAGACGAATCCATTTAAAGAGTGGATGGACTTGACTACTCATGTTCCGCAATGCAAGTATGAAAACGGCTTTAGTTTGATCTTTATTATAAGTAGGTCATTCAGCAAAAGCTTAAATAGCCAGGGCTGCACCTAAAATAGCTTTTACTCTGATAATGGCTTTTTTTTTACTTGGATAAATATCGATATCGATCGATACAGATTTTTTTTTTATCGATAAGCTTTTTTCTATATCCTCCAGCCCTAATTTATTCACCATACAAAAATGGTGTAAAAGAAATTACAGTATAGTATAGTGTAGTAAATGAGCTGCATTGATTCTCCAAGATATAAAATGAAGAATGACTCCTCAAATCACCACTAGATGGCGCTCTACAACAAATGAATCCACTCTGTGCTTTTACAGCTAACCAGTACAAGTACCCCCACCTGTGGCTTGCAGGAGTCAGATATTAGGCGGCAATGGACATCCAATGGGCGTAGCCAGATAGTGAGGTTAGGGTTAGGGCTTAAGGATCGGGGGAAGAGTGAGAATAAACAACTCAGAACGGTTATGTGGGCGAAGTCGGATGTACAACCCCGCCTAATATCAGATTCCGCCTCGTCCTGCAAGCCGCAGGCGGGACCTTCTCAGCCAGAAGGGCAAATCCAATTATTCATTCACAAAATTTAAGGTGTGGAGTTACTCTTCACTTTGTCGTATGCAGTTAAGTTTCAAAGGCACATTAATCATCAGCAATGCTAATACATATCAGATACTAGCAGGTATTAGCCAACATGTGGCTAATCATAATGTTTCTGACAACTTGAACCCACAAATAACACGCAGGTGTACTGCTGTGACATGACTAAAAGGAATGCTGCAATATAAAGCTCTTTCAGAATAACAGGGACTTTTTACGCGCTGGACCGCTGCTAAGGGAACAATAAAGACCTCAATAGACTTTGTTAGTTGAAAAAATATTGATACAGAGCTTTTTAATATCAATACAACATCACAACACAAAATATTATTTCAGTGTATCAATATTTTCTAAAGCCCTGTTTTGCAGCAGCTTTGTGAAAACTCAGGTTTTAGTGTTTTTTCCTTGCAAAAGAAACTGAAATGCATTTGTCTGCTGGAAGTGATGTCAGTGATGTATTTGAGATTATGCAGAGGATCGTTGAGATTTGTCAAAGTTGTATTATGGTTGCAGTGATTATACAAAATTGCTGGATGCACAGAATTCATTAGGATTTTTTAAATTTGCAATAGTTGGGATTGCATAGGCTCCAGCTTCCCTGCAACTCTGAATATGACTCAGCAGTACTCAGGGCTTGAAATTCACTTCTCAAAATGGGGGGAATTCCCCCCTTACATGCTTCACCAAGGGGGGATTTGTATACTTTGGGGGGGGGGGGATATTTACAGGGCGCTTTACCACAGGTCTTACAGCGTCCTACCCGTACCTCAGATTAATAATGAGCATTAATTTGTCTTTTTCGTCCTTCTTAGTTTCCATCTTGAACAGCTCTCTTGTCCCGTCTCCATTCTGTTTATCAGCTATCATCAGTTTTTACCAACTTAATATAAAAAGTATATACAGTATTGCAGTAATCTGTTGCATCTTTCAACTGCATAATTCTAATAAGTGGTTCTGGTGGTTCTTTCTTCCAGCTCTGTTCTGTTCTCTCTTCTCTACGTAATCTCTTGCATTTGATAAAAGTTCTGTTAAAATAAAACTGGTCTTGGGGGGGACAGAGCATCTTCTACATGCAAGGCTAGAAAACTGTCAGAAACTTAATGAATATAATAATAACACATTTAGTAACACCTTTAAGAACGCCCAAAGATACTTAAAGCAGAACTCAGTAACTTCAGTTCGGGGCTCCCCTAGTGGCGTCCTTTCACTGTCGTGTTCAACCCCCCTTACACCCCCACAGCACACAGACGGCTTCTATGCTTGTCTTTCTTCTATTTTGATCGCTGGATATATTTCTAAGCTTTTACTAGCTTGTTGATGCTACTTTGCTGCGTTGGTAGCAGCACCTCGTCTCCCTCTGCTCAAAGCAAAGTCCTGTATTTTTTGAAACGGGATGTTTTACCCGCGATTTGCGGGTAAATATGCCGTGGATTATATTTTTCACTGGTGTTGGCGAGTAGCAGGTAAGAATACTAACTTTTATTTACTTTTTGCGGACGTGACAAGTGATTATTGAGCCTGAAGCAGTGATGCTTCACCCGGCGCCCAGGCAGCGCAGCTACGTGAATCACTCTGGTCCAGCAAAGAGTTGGTTATGAGAGCCAGGAGCCGTGTTTAGGTGGTGTGAAGCTAAAGAAATGTTTTCTTCGAATTAGCGCTGGTAGTCTGGTTAAAATCAGAGCTGGAAGCAGCTCGGTAGATAGGGGACCTGAGTACCGTACAGCGGTTTCTGTTGTCGCAAGTTCTGCTCGGGTCGACGCAGGCAAAGTTGTTTTTAGCTGCTCGCAGGCCAGAGGCCCCGGCGGGAGGGGGGGGGGCACATTGAATCGCTCCGTAAACACTTTGTTTAGCCCCACAGGGATTCCGAAAAGCATTTATTGAGGTAAAAAAGTTACTGAGGTTCCCCTTTAATAGGAAAGAAAATGGAAACAGAGAAAACAATAAAGAAGCTAAGATAAACAAGAACAAGTGAAGAGCGGTGGGAATGTAAGAAAATGATGAGGAAACATTCCCAAAATCAGCTTCTTTCTCCAAAATAATACAAAATTTAGATTTTTAATATGACATATTTAATGCTTTTTAGCCTATAGCCTACGTCAAAATATAAAATGTATTCCTAATATCAAACTATTATTTATCAATATTATCTTTATCTATGAATCGATCTCACATTCAGCTGCTGTGAGAAACGGTGACGCAGCGCTGATGTTGGTCTCATCACACCAACATTAAACTGAGCAGCTCGTGCCTTCGTCATTATGAAGAAACACGAATATTCTGAGCCATTTAGGCTAAAACTTTTCTTTGGGCTGCTTGGTAACGTAACCAGCACAGGCGCTACCTGAGGATCCGGAGGATTTGGGTCGTAAACGAGACCGACACCGGCGCTGCCACAGCGACTGGTGTCGGTCCAGACCGGCTTCCCTCCAGGTGACCCGAAGTTACATTTACGTTATAACACTCCGTGAAAGTATCGTCTTACCGGCGGGAAATCCACCAACTATGGCTGGTTTATCAACAAGAGGGAAGCTGCGACATCTGACAGTTAAGAGAGGAAGAGAGAGAGAAAGGGAGCGCGCGCTTTATTAGAGGGCCGACGCGGGAGGCGACGTCACTCCTTCTGAATGAAAGGAGAAGGAGCGGCGTCGCCTCAATGTGTTGAGCCCTTTATGCTTCGCTATTTTATGGCTCCGATGCAAACGTTCACTGCACATTACGTCGCTGCAATTGCAAGCGGGAATTTCCCGCATTATAAGAGCGAAGTTTGCGGGAATTGATGGTATTATGCGCGATTCCCGCGATCCCGCAGTGAATTTCAGGCCCTGGTACTGAGAATAAATGAATACACGAATAAATTAATATGCGCAAATGAATTTATTCGCATCCAGTGTGAACACAGGGTTAGGAGGTAAACCAAAAAATAGCCATATATTTACAAACAATATATATATATACAGTATATATATATATTTCCTCTGGGGGGGGTGCTCCGGGAGTACGTGGTGCCGGACCCCCTTGTTCGAGCTGTCTGGTCCCTGTATGATTGGTGCCAGAGCTTGGTCCGCATTTCCGGCTGTAGGTCGAATCCATTCCCGGTGAGAGTTGAACTCCGCCAAGGCTGCCCTTTGTCACCGATCCTGTTCAGAACCTTTATGGACAGGATTTCTAGGCCCAGCCGAGGTGATCCAGTTTGGTGGTCTCAGGATCGGGTCTCTGCTGTTCGCAGATGACGTGGTTCTGTTGGCGTCATCAGGCCGTGATCTCCAGCTCTCGCTGGAGCGATTTGCAGCCGAGTGTGAAGCGGCCGGGATGACAATCAGCACCTCCAAATCCGAGACCATGGTCCTCACCCGGAAAAGGGTGGATGTCCTCTCCGGGTCGGGAGTGAGGTCCTGCCCCAGGTGGAGGAGTTAAAGTATCTCGGGGTCTTGTTCACGAGTGAGGGAAAAATGGAGCGGGAGATGGACAGACGGACCGGTGCGGCAGTAATGAAGACAGCATCAGTCCGTTGTGGTGAAGAAGGAGCTGAGCCAGAAAGCGAAGCTCTCGATTTACCTTCCATCTACGTTCCTACCCTCACCTATGGCCATGAGCTGTGGGTCATGACCGAAAGAACGAGATCGCGGGTACAAGCGGCTGAAATGAGTTTCCTCCGCAGGGTGGCCGGGCTCTCTCTAAGAGATAGGGTGAGGAGCTCAGTCATCCGGGAAGGACTCAAAATAGAGCTGCTGCTCCTCTGCATCGAGAGGAGCCAGATGAGGAGGCTCGGGCATCTGGTCAGGATGCCCCCTGGACGCCTTCCTGGTGAGGTGTTCCAGGCACGTCCCACCGGCCTTGCCTTTGCCCATTTTAGTATTTTCTGGGAGTGACGACACACATGACACAGCAAGATGGCGAAGGTGGGACACGCCCAACTGGCTTCACTTTTAGCTCTTCAGAAACCAACAGGTGACGTAGCGGAAGGTTCGTCCCTCTCTATAAACGGTCTATGGAGGAGTCACATGAACGTACATCAGTGTTTCTCAAACTTTTTTTGGAGGGCCCCCCTTTCATTGGAAATTATACTGTCAAGCCCCCCATCCCACCACCGCTACCATTTGCACCCAAACATTTACCATGAGATACAATACAAAATGCAGTGCATTTTGGGTGGGGAGCAATGCCTTATGAGTCATCATCATTTGTTCATTAGTACTTTAAAGAATATGCCCATTTTTTGTTAGAAGTAAAGAAACTGTAGGCCTGGCCGGGCCCCCCCTGACAGAGCCCTGAGCCCCTCCTGGGGGGCCCGTCCCCCAGTTTGAGAACCACTGACGTACATGAACGTGGGGCCGGACCAGCTTGAAAATTTGATGCTGGAGACCAGCACAGAGACCGTGTGACATCACGCTATACTTCAGATCAGGAAAGTCTAGATACTGATGCCAGTATCAGTACTCGCTCCGATACTGGCCTATTTTGTTGTACTCGTACTCGTGAAATGTTTCAAGTGTTAGAATTAGCCTTGCCCTTAAAGACCTCAGTTATTTAATGAGCAGGACTTTTTGTTTCCAATGCAACAAGCTGACAACTATGTCAGTGCTGTCTCTAAAGGATGCTATTTTTTTCTGTGAGGAGGTTAAACTCTAACCCTTACAAATACAGCTCATGATTACAATTATTTAAATCCACCCAGCTAACATGATGCTCTCTTGCTCAGGACTTATTTCACTGGACCTTCACTGCATGTATTTATCTCTCACGTCCTTCAGCTAAACCGACTGCTGTTTAACAAGGCAGAGGTCAAATGTTATTCTGCATTTTAGAGGAATGTAAATTGGTAGAGAGATGGTTCAAACAAATCTCAAAGCTAAAGGGGTGTATTTCACATGGCTCCACCTGGTAAGACAAAACAAAGCAGTGATACAGTAGCTGTGTTTCTGCCTGCTAATGCTCCCGTGGATGTGTGTGTGGGCAGAAGCTGATAGTTGGACTGAAGCTGGATGTTGGCAGTGCTCCAGGTGGATGGAGGCTGAGCGACGCCTCGGCGCACTGAAATATTGATTCAGAAAGCTGAGGACACCCGCAGGCAATGGGCTGCGTTTGGACAATACATGCAGAAGAGTGTGAAAGTTCAATGCCTGCATGTGTGCACAGCGTGCACGTCTGTAACGTCTGCGTGCAGGAATGTTTGGCTGGTTGAACGCCATGTTTTACATAAGCCTCTTTACTTCACTTTTTCATTAAGGTCAGGTCACATTTAAGCTCATATCGTTCATACAGTTTAACCGTCAACCGTTCGTGTAGATGAACACCAGCTTCTAACATTACAGAAACAGTCACCACTTGGTAGTGTTGAAGTCAAGACCGAGACATTACCGAGACCAAGACATTACCAAGACCGAGACATTACCGAGACCAGGGAGTACCGAGACCGAGACATTACCGAGACCAAGACATTACCGAGACCAGGGAGTACCGAGACCAAGACATTACTGAGACCAGGAGTACCGAGACCGAGACATTACCAAGACCAGGGAGTACCGAGACATTACCGAGACCAAGACATTACCAAGACCAGGGAGTACCAAGACCGAGACATTACCGAGACCAAGACATTACCAAGACCAAGACATTACCAAGACCAGGGAGTACCGAGACCGAGACATTACCAAGACCAAGACATTACCAAGACCACCAGACATTACCAAGACCAGGGAGTACCGAGACCGAGACATTACCAAGACCAAGACATTACCAAGACCAGGGAGTACTGAGACCGAGACATTACCGAGACCAAGACATTACCAAGACCAAGAATTTACCAAGACCAGGGAGTACCGAGACCGAGACATTACCGAGACCAAGACATTACCAAGACCAGGGAGTACCGAGACCAAGACATTACCAAGACCAGGAGACCGAGACCAGACATTACCAAGACCCAGACAGTACCGAGACCAAGACATTACAGAGACCGAGACATTACCGAGACCAACACATTACCAAGACCAGGGAGTACCGAGACCAAGACATTACCGAGACCGAGACATTACCGACACCAAGACATTACCGAGACCAGAGAGTACCAAGACCAAGACATTACCGAGACCAACACATTACCGAGACCAGGAGTACCGAGACCAAGACATATACCGAGACCAGGGAGTACCGAGACCGAGACATTACCGAGACCCAGACATTACCGAGACCGAGACATTACCGAGACTGAGACATTACCGAGACCAAGACATTACCGAGACCGAGACATTACCGAGACCAGGGAGTACCGAGACCAAGACATTACCGAGACCGAGACATTACCGACACCAAGACATTACCGAGACCAGAGAGTACCAAGACCAAGACATTACCGAGACTGAGACATTACCGAGACGGAGACATTACAGCGACCAAGACATAACCGAGACCAGGGAGTACCGAGACCAAGATATTACCGAGACCGAGACATTACCGAGACGAGACATTACCGAGACCAAGACATTACCGAGACCGAGACATTACCGAGACCGAGACATTACCGAGACCAAGACATTACAGAGACCAAGACATTACCGAGACCAAGACATTCCCGAGACCAGGGAGTACCGAGACCAAGATATTACAGAGACCAGGACAAGGTCAAGACATTTAGAGACCGAGACCATAAATAACAAAGAAATATAACAAAACATCAAATGTGAGGGTTTTCAAAATTTGCTTTTAAACAAGTATGACAACCAAAATAAATCTTTGAAAGCAACAGTGAATTAAATAAACTATATACTAATAAATGTTGGCAAACAAATCCAATTACAGCCAAGTAGGCAGAAATCTCTCCTAACAAGCAGGACGGTAGTTGATCTTATTTTCTGTCATTTGTTCTCTTTATAATCTCAGTGTCTGTTTTAGAACTAATGACTTTATACTTTCAGTGTCATCATCATCATCATTATCATCATCACACTCACAGTGTTGAAAAGTTTTAGAAACAACATATTTTGTTTAGTAATGAGACAGTTTGCACAAACATAAAATGATATAATCACAACTAGAAGCTTGTAATCTTATAATCATATTATGAGATTATAATAAGCTTATAATATATAAATAACTGCTCTTAATTTAAGATATTTGTGGCCCTATATTTTCCCAAATTTTGCAATTAGTTAATGGTTTGTGTGTTAAAAACTTTTTTGAATTCAGTATTTTTATGAGAATCCTAAAAATTACGTGCATTTATTCTATCTTCAAACTTTTTATTTGTTTATTTGATAGGGACAGTACATATTAATATACATATGTAGCAACAGAGGTAAACATGTTGGATTATAGTTAGCAAGCTAATTAGCATCAGTAGTCCCTAGGCTGGTGAATAAAAGATACACAATACAATAAAACAAAAAAATTTTACTTTCAAGTGTCACATGGTTATACTACTAGATAACGCAATGCACACACACACGCTCTTCACCACTCACCCCTGTCTTTACTTGCAATTGAACATAGCTTTCCTCTCTGTTTTCATACATTTGTACAAACCTATATGCTCATATCAGACAAGCCCCATGGCCAGTCAAAAACGAGGTACTGCTATCGCCTAAAAACTGTGAGCCGGCTCTTCTGATTCACTATGAAGCATCGGCTCTCTGAGTATGACACATCACTATCATGTAGTACCAGGTTTGACCCCTTTTTCCTCCAGAACTGCCTTCATTCCTGGTCTAATAGATCCAACAAGGTGTTGGAAACATTCCTGAGAGATTTGGTCCATAATGGCATGATAGCATCACACAGTTGCTACACGTCGTGTTCCACCGCACTATGATGAGAATCTCCCGTTCCACCTCATCATGATGAGAATCTCCCGTTCCACCTCATCGGGATGAGAATCTCTCGTTCCACCTCATCGGGATGAGAATCTCTCGTTCCACCTCATCATGATGAGAATCTCCCGTTCCGCCTCATCGGGATGAGAATCTCTCGTTCCACTGCATCGTGATGAGAATCTCCCGTTACCCCTCATGGTGATGAGAATCTCCGGTTCCACCTCATCATGATGAGAATCTCCCGTTCCGCCTCATCATGATGAGAATCTCCCGTTCCGCCTCATCGGGATGAGAATCTCTCGTTCCGCCCTCATCGTGATGAGAATCTCTCGTTCCACTGCATCGTGATGAGAATCTCCCGTTACCCCTCATGGTGATGAGAATCTCCGGTTCCACCTCATCATGATGAGAATCTCCCGTTCCGCCTCATCATGATGAGAATCTCCCGTTCCGCCTCATCGTGATGAGAATCTCCCGTTACCCCTCATTGTGATGAGAATCTCCCGTTCCACCACATCGTGATGAGAATGTCCCATTACATCTCATCAGGATGAGAATCTCCCGTTCCACCACATCGTGATGAGAATCTCCTGTTCCCCCTCATGGTGATGAGAATCTCTTGTTCCACCACATCATGATAACAATCTCCCGTTCCACCTTATCGGGATGAGAATCTCTTGTTCCACCTCATGGTGATGAGAATCTCCCATTCCACCTCATCAGGATGAGAATCTCTCGTTCCACCGCATCGTGATGAGAATCTCCTGTTCCCCCTCATGGTGATGAGAATCTCTTGTTCCACCACATCATGATAACAATCTCCCGTTCCACCTTATCGGGATGAGAATCTCTTGTTCCACCTCATGGTGATGAGAATCTCCCATTCCGCCTCATCGGGATGAGAATCTCTCGTTCCACTGCATCGTGATGAGAATGTCCCATTCCACCGCATCGGGATGAGAATATCTCGTTCAACCTCATCGTGATGAGAATATCTCGTTCAACCTCATCAGGATGAGAATCTCCCGTTCCACCTCATCAGGATGAGAATCTCTCGTCCACCTCATCATGATGAGAATCTCCTGTTCACCTCATCGGGATGAGAATCTCTCATTCCACCACATCATGACGAGAATGTCCCATTCCACCTTTTCATGATGAGAAACTCCGGAGAGTGGAAGTGGCTCCATCTTTGAGTGCGGGCTCTCTCTTCTCACCAGAATCCAACACAAGAGCACGCTCTCCACAGTACGCCATTTTGTTTTTCCTCTGGGGATGACGTGATCCACAGAGGCTGCTAGGTGCTAGGCTAGCCTTTTTAGCACCAGCTGAAATCAGCAGATTACCTGCCGCAGAGAGCAGCGAGTGGGCAGAGAGGATGATGACAACAACGAGGGGGAAAAATTTTGCCGGGCTGAGCTGCTTCGGCAGAAATTCAGCAGTTTTCAGTGCTTCAACAGTGGACTAATCGACCATTGAATTATATTTATCAGTGAGGATGTGCAGTCGGTAAGTGTTGCTGCATGTGTAACTTATTATCTTTTGTGTAAGAGGCCAGTAAACGATGGTAGACAAACGGTGACAAGCTGCTAATGTAGCTACAAAAGCTAACACAGTTGTTGCTGTTTGGTTAACTTCACGTAAGACGTCTGCTCCTTATATTCATCAGAGTCCAGCCCTTTTACTCCGGATCCTCTCCATCAACCGCACCGTTACGTTTTTATCACGTTTTTCTCTGTTGGGACATCATTTCCTTCACCTGCTCTGTCCTGATAAAACTTTGTTTTGGCTTTGACGCTTGCCTCGTGAACGCGATTACAGACAGGTCTAATTCTCGTGCGCATTCTTGCGACAAACAAAAGTTGGGGATAAAAAGAGGTTAAAATGAACTCATTAAATTTTCCTCCCACCCAACTATAATTAAAAATTCATTTGAAGATAATTTAAGGATTGTGGATGTAAAACACCTGGTTATGACACCTTGAACAAGCAGTTGAACAGGTGGATCTGGCTGATTTCAGTGAATGTGTACGGAGCCCCCCAGGTAGATCTGTCATTCTAGCTTAATTGTTGTCACAGCTGCTGTCAGTAGTGGTTTCTACCGCTTTGAGAATAATACACATTGCTCGGTGATGTATAACCCTGAGCACACCGGAGCTCAGGCGGCCAGCATGCTCAGCCTCGTCACAAAAGAAAGAAAGTGACACACAAGTACAACAAAATTTAAAAGTGTTCTCCAGCCTCAATTTCTCATATAGAAAAAGAAAAATATATATACAGTTGGTACGGAAAGTATTCAGACCCCTTTAAACTTTTCACTTTTTGTTTCATTGCAGCCATTTGCTAAAATCAAAAAAAGTTAATTTTATTTCTCATTAATGTCACTCAGCACACCATCTTGACAGAAAAAACTATAAATGTAGAAATTTTTGCAAATTTATTAAAAAAGAAAAACTGAAAAATTACATGGTCATAAGTATTCAGACCCTTTGCAGTGACACTCATATTAAACTCATAGACTGTCCATTTCTTCTGATCCTCTTTGAGATGGTTCTACTCCTTCATTGGAGTCCAGCTGTGTTTAATTAAACTGATTGGACTTGATTAGGAAAGACACACACCTGTCTATATAAGACCTTACAGGTCACAGTGCATGTCAGAGCAAATGAGGATCACAAGGTCGAAGGAACTGTCCAAGGAGCTCAGAGACAGAATTGTGGCGAGACACAGATCTGGACAAGGTTACACAATTTTTTTGCAGCACTAAAGGTTCCTAAGAGCACGGTGGCCTCCATAGTCCTTACATGGAAGAAGTTTGGGACGACCAGAACTCTTCCTAGACCCGGCCGTCCAGCCAAACTGAACAATCATGGGAGAAAAGCCTTGGTGAGAGAGATAAGAAGAAGCCAAAGATCACTGTGGCTGAGCTCCAGAGATGCAGTTGGGAGATGGAGAAAGTTCTACAAAGTCAACTATCACTGCAGCCTCCACCAGTCAGGGCTTTATGGCAGAGTCAGTGCAGACATATGAAAGCCTGCATACAGTTTGCCAAAAAACACATGAAGGACTCCCAGACTGTGAGAAATAAGATTCTCTGGTTTGATGAGACCAAGACTGAACTTTTTGGAGTTAATTCTAAGCAGTATGTGTGGAGAAAAACCAGGTACTGCTCATCACCTGCCCAATACCATCCCAACAGTGAAACATGGTGGTGGCAGCATCATCCTATGTTTTTTTTTTTTCAGCTGCAGGGACAGGACGACTGGTTGCCATTGAAGGAAAGATGAATGCGACCAATTAAAGAGAGATCCTGGAAGAAAACCTCTTCCAGAGTGCTGAGGACCTCAGTCTGGGCCGAAGATTTGCCTTCCAACAAGACAATGATTCAGCACACAGCTAAAATAACAAAGGAGTGGCTTCACAACAACCCTGTGACCATTCTGGACTGGCCCAGCCAGAACCCTGACTTAAACCCAACTGAGCATCTCTGGAGAGACCTGAAAATGGCTGAACACCAACATTCATCATCCAACCTGACAGAACTGGAGAGGATTTGCAAGGAAGAATGGCAGACGATCCCCAAATCCAGGTGTGAAACACTTGTTGCATCATTCCCAGGAAGACTCATGGCTGTAGTAGCTCAAAAGGGTATTTCTACTCAGTACTGAGCAAAGGGTCTGAATACTTATGACCATGTGATATTTCAGTTTTTCTTTTTTAATGAATTTGCAAAAATTTCTACGTTTTTAGTTTTTTTTCCGTCAAGATGGGGTGCTGAGTGTACATCAATGAGAATTAGAATTAACTTTTTTGATTTTGGCAAATGGCTGCAATGAAACAAAAAGTGAAAAGTTTAAAGGGGTCTGAATACTTTCCGTACCAACTGTAATTTGTGTAACAACACTAAATAGGCTAAAAAAAAATAATGTAACGATCTAAACATCCTACCTAACAGACACACCCAGTCATTATTTAGCAGCGTTGATAACTGCTGATATTGCAGTTGGGTATTTGAGTGTTTTTCCTTGCATGTACTGATCCGTATCGTCCTGAAGACAGCAGTTCAAACAGGGAGTGACTAGGATGGTATGTGTCTTTTATGATATTCTGGGCTTTTTGAGGCAGCGGGAGTTGTGTAGCTCATCCAGTGTGGGGAGAGGGCAGCTAATAATCATCTGCCGGAGCACTTTCCTCTGAGCCACTGTGGAGCTGGTGTACCATACACACATGCAGTATACAGTGGGTATGGAAAGTATTCAGACCCCTTGAATTTTTTGCAAATTCATTAAAAAAGAAAACTGAAATATGACATGGTGATACGTATTCAGTACTTTGCTCAGTACTGAGTAGAAGTACTTCTGAGCTGGTACAGCGATGAGTCTTCTTGGGAATGATGCAACAAGTGCTCCACACCTGGATTTGGGATCTTCTGCGTTCTTCCTTGCAGATCCTCTCCAGTTCTCTCAGGTTGGATGGTGAACGGTGGTGTTCAGCCATTTTCAGGTCTCTCCAGAGATGCTCAGTTGGGTTTAAGTCAGGGTTCTGGCTGGGCCGGTCCAGAATGGTCCAGAGTGGTTCTGATCCACTCCTTTGTTATTTCAGCTGTGTGCTGAGGGTCATTGTCTTGTTGGAAGGTGAACCTTCGGCTGAGCTCCTGAGCACTCTGGGGGAGGTTTTCTTTTACTTGGCCGCATTCATCTTTCCTTCAACTGCAACCAGTCGTCCTGTCCCTGCAGCTGAAAAACACTCCGATAGTATGATGCTGCCACCACCATGCTTCACTGTTGGGATCGTATTGGGCAGGTGATGAGCAGTGCCTGGTTTTCTCCACACATACCGCTTAGAATTAACACCAAAAGTTCAAACTTAGAGAACCTTATTTCTCACAGTCTGGGAGTCCTTCATGTGTTTTTGGCAAACTATGTGCGGCTTTCATATGTCTGCACTGAGGAGAGGCTTCCATCGGGCCACTCTGCCATAAAGCCCCGACTGGTGGAGGCTGCAGTGATAGTTGACTTTGTGGAACCTTCTCCCATCTCCCTACTGCATCTCTGGAGCTCAGCCACAGTGATCTTTGGCTTCTTCTTTACTCTCTCACCAAGGCTCTTCTCCCACCATTGCTCAGTTTGGCTGGACGGCCGGGTCTAGGAAGAGTTCTGGTTGTCCCAAACTTCTTCCATTTAAGGACTATGGAGGCCACCGTGCTCTTAGGAACCTTTAGCGCTGCAGAAACTCTTTTGTAACCTTGTCCAGATCTGTGTCTCACCACAATTCTGTCTCTGAGCTCCTTGGACAGTTCCTTCGACTTCATGATCCTCATTTGCTCTGACATGCACTGTGAGCTGTAAGCTCTTATATAGACAGGTGTGTGTCTTTCCTAATCACGTCCAATCAGTTTAATTAAACACAGCTGGACTCCAATGAAGGAGTAGAACCATCTCAAGGACGACCAGAAGGAATGGATAGCCTGTTAGTTAAATATGAGTCACTGCAAAGGCTCTGAATACTTATGACCATGTCATATTTCAGTGTTTCTTTTTAATGAATTTGCAAAAACGTCTACATTTCTGTTTTCTTCTGTCAAGATGGGGTGCTGAGTGACATTAATGAAAAAAAAGGAACATTTTTGATTTTAGCAAATGACTGCAATGAAACAGAGTGAAAACTTTAAAGAGGTCTGAATACTTTTCTGTACCTACTGTACATACATACGGCAAGAGATAAGACAAGGGTCAACATCGGCCTGACTTTTACTGGCCTGAGATCTCAGAGAAGAGACAGGATACAAGATGGAAGCTGAATTAGCCGCCGTTAGGGGTGTCAAAATGAGAAATCTGCCAAAGCTGCTCTAAATGCAACCCAAAAGACTGTCCTCTAATTTACAGGCCAGCCTGTTGGATTGTCCATAATTAACAAGTACATGGACTAGTTTTCTGCTTCATCCCAGCATATCATCAGATCTGTACGGATCAGATTATAGATGGACTGATTTGTTGTGAATATGACGTCGTCCTGTTTGGACTCACATCAAGATGCTTAAACAAACATGCATGTACTTCGTCCACAGCTTACTCTGTGAACATCTGAAAGTTATCAGATGCTATCCAGCACGTCCAACTAACCACAACCATGACTGGTTACAGCGGTAGTGTTTTTGTTTCTCTCTGCAGTCCTCTGACGGTAAACGATGGACGCTCTGAGAGATGGAGTGAGTCACTGACTGAATGGCTGCATAATCACAACGACAGGAGAATTCATCAGATTGTCCCTGGGTATCGGCTGTGACAGCAGGCCACTCCGGGCTGCACAATGGCCTCAGCCCTCTGTGGAGCATTTGAAGGACGGAGACCAGCGTCCTCTGGGGCATTGTGGAAGAAATCGATGAGTCTCAATGAGTCATTAGCCGTTGCTGCTGGGATGGGGGACGGAATCAGATGACTACACTCAAGTCTAAACCAGAATTACACAATAGCTGAGTATATTTTGATGACTTTTACTCAAACAATTGTATCTTTTCTTTTTTGTTGTTATAGTTTTTATCCGTTTATGGTGTAAAAATTGAATATTTGTGTTATCAGGGTTATAATAATCCATTTTAATGGTAGCTAACCAGCTAACCCTGCTGCTGATTGATGGAGTAACTGAGCTAAAAGCATGTCCATCTGAAGCTTTCTTAAACGGTGATAATCTTTTTCATAAATAGTTTACGGAGTTTTACTGTGCTGATCTCCATCGGCCATTAAGTTAGTCCTCACAGGATCAGTAACGGGTCATGTGCCGCACTGACTAATTGATTCATAATTCAGAGATGCTCATGCCATCTCCTCCTTTCTCATATGGAATTTCCTTCAATTGTTTAGAGAGGCAAACATGCCCCTCTCAGTCCAATAAGGTAAAATGAACAGATGAAGACGTGGCTCATATTTTCACATCCTTACTGTATTCTTGCATCGATGATTTGTGCTGAAGCAGATGGGATTAAATTGAAATTGTAGATCTGTGCCCTCAGTCTGCTCACATAAGCTCCTCTCTCATTACGTACACAATTGCTTTTAAAGCACACAGGATGAAGCTAATTTGAAGATTGCATTGATCTGGCTTTCTGTTTGAGAAAGTGTCCTCCTGGACAGCAGCGGCAGCCTCGGTCCACCTGCACAGCAAACCGGAGCAACGTTTCCTCTGTAATGACCACTTACAGAAATAATACGTTAACAGCCCAGCTGATAGGTGAATGGGAGGCTGGAAGCTGCAGCTTTAGCAGCTTTAGCAGGACCACCACAAAATATGTAGGATGAAAATGTTCCCTCATGTAGTTCCCTCATGAAAATGTTCCCTCATCACAATCCCTGGCTGTAAATTGTGAAGTGGCAGATATCATAAGGCTACTTGTGCTAAGCTAGGTTATTGTCTCTAGTTTTGATCACGTGAAGCCAGGAGAGTAGTATAGATGGGTTTCCGAGCAACGTCACAGATAGGATGCACACGCAACCAGAAGCAAAAAACACAGGAAAGCATTATTAAACTATGAGTAGACGTGTGTTTTACATGCAAGACTCGACTTTTAATGCAGATGAGGTCAAGATATGACGTGAGGGAATATATTGTTTGAGTCCGGTATTTGTTCGAATTTCAAAATGATTGAACGTTACATGGTGAAACAGGACCATATAACTATTCTTCAAAAACCCTCTGATAACTTCTGCAGGTTCAGATACATGATTTATTTAGTCTCCACCATGGTCACCATGTCAGATTAAACCACCGCGGTGGCAGAAATGATTCCCGTGTTGTAGTCGGGAGACTGGTACTGGAACAATACCAGTATCACGGCCGCGACCAGTTATTGATCAGTTCACGGCTGCATCCCAACACTGTAGCTGTGTGTGACAGCCGTCCTCTGCTCACACACGGAGAATAAAAAGAAGAAAGAACTGATGGTGGAGCCGTTTACAGACATTCACGTTGCAAAACAACGCATCCCAGAGATTTAATACGAAGAACGGGGTCGTAAATCAGATGGTGTTTGAGTTTATACCGTTAGCTTGTTTAGCAGCGAGACTCACCAACAGCAATGCAGGTGAGTCCCCAACAGCTGGAATCAGCTCCTTTCCAAACGTAGTGATGATGTCGTCTTTGCCTGGTTTAATCCAGACTAGTGAAAGTTGCTCCTGTATGAGGAGGTGAAGACGACACGGAGCAGAACCTGCTGCAGACAGCAGACTATTGGGGACCATTTTGGTTTGAACAAAGAGTCTAAACAAAAGTTAAGTAGCTTTCTAACTTAAAGGTATAGTCCGAAGTTCCTCCCCTGAAAATAAACATTAGACTTGTGCAAGTGGAAATCCGTCTCAAACTGCGCCTTTGGGCCTCTACTCGCGTGCCGTGGCGCGTTTGAATGCAACTCTCTCTTCCCCTGCCTGTAATTTGCTCTTTAGCTTTGTTTTCTTGTGTTCGGGACGTTTCTGGGTGGAGATTTCTGTTTATATCAGCAGCCAATGACAGAGCTAAGAGCACGACTATGTGTGGAAATAAGCTCATGATTGGAGCAGATGCCAGTCACTCGAACTCTTGAAGGAAAAAAGAAAGAAAGAAAGGAAACACCGTGGATGCGCCAAAGAAAAGGTAAGAGCTTCAGATAGTGCAGTTTGGAAAACCAGGGTTTATCATAGTTTGGCTTGTACCCACTTCTGAGCTCTGAAGGAGAAGCTTGAAGCTGAATAGGTTAGCTGGAGAGGCGGCCGTTATCCTGAGAGGGAGGAGCGCTAAGTTTGAATACTGTTTGCAAACAGAAACGCTGGAGGGGCTTCAGACTCTACTTTTAAGTTTTTCTGGCAAATTTCAAATGGAGTTGAACACAAATAATATCCATGTTTTAACAAGAAAAATGCCGTTTCCAGGTGATGACTCCCTTGCCAAGTTAGTGTAATGATAATTGAAATATAAAACAGCAACGCTATGTCGGTATTTTTTTTATTATTTGTCATCAAAATACAGATTTATACAAAATAATTTAAAACAATGATCTCCGTTTGTTTTGTCAGGTTACTTTACATTTTTATGAATGACGAGTGTTTGGCCGTAGACTGCAGTACAAACAGGCCTTTTGCCTCCTGGTTGCCTAGCAACTGCTAATGTTTGTAAACGGGAAACCATCTATGGGTAAGCTAGTTGAGATGATGTGCTGCCTTTGAAGATAAACCATCACTACTGGGATGAGTTCTCCTGGTTCTGCTAGCAGTTCAGTTGCAATGGGGACAAGGGGCCTGGCGCCCCTTCCCAGGGCAAAGTATGGTGAACATTTGTAATAGCTGCAATGGGGTTAATGATATGAAAATCTGACCCAGTCAATAAAATTTTCACCCAAACAATTTTTTTTGCGTGTAAGGAAACAAAATCCGTTTCTATGCAACCGAACACCTTTTTTGTATCCAGCGACACAACCGTTCCCTTGATGTTTTTGTTGTCATTGTTGAATAACAATCTTCTAGCATTATTACACGAGATCCCTCCAGAAATCAACCCAGCCTGGTCATTATTAATGATATGTGGAAGGGATTTTTGCAGCTTTAAAGCTAAAATCTTAAGCCCCGTTTCCACCCGCGTGTCTGGGTCGAGCCGGGCCGGGTCGGGTCTGGTGGGTTCGGGTCTGGTGGGTTTTGGTGCGTATATGTTTATTTCATGTTGCGTCCCCACAGCATACTGTACCCTTACCCTGGAGACGTAAGGGTAGCAGCGCTATACCCAGGATAGCGCTGCTACGTGATCGCATGACATCATGGCAGTGCAACACCTTTTAACTAAAGCACCACACGTGACAGAAACAAAGGAGACACCACTGCTTTGTTTTTTATGCCGGTTTGTGCGGGAAGTGACATGTTTTTTCAACCAATCAACGGATTGCCATGTGTTGAGCTCCAGCTCTTTGGGCTGGATCGGTTAGATCAGCTATTCCCAACCCTGGTCCTCAAGGCACACTATCATGAAAACTTTCCATGTTGCCCTGTTGAAACACAGCTGACTCACATTAATGGGTCAGTACAGGCTAGTATTGCTAGCTAGTTATGGTAGCCTGGGCTAGTATTACTAGTATTATATCAACAGACTAAACCATCTAGAGTAATTGTTGGACAGCGTTAACATGACAATATTACGATCTGAAGGACTTCTCTGTCTCATTGTGAGTCATATAAGCACATTAATCCCGGTCCATACATCCACATGTGTGAATGTTATAGTAGTGTAAGGACCCACAAGTAAAAATAACTTGTGTAACTCCATCATCATCATCATCTTTGTTCGCCTTGTAAACATTTGTGGGCTAATTAGCAAGATATGTGGAAATGGAAAAATATGGCAGATAAAGATGCAGAAGGCTGACAAACATAAACTTGAGCTGCGTCTGTGAGGAAGACAAATTCTCTCTTTCCTCTTCAATCCTCTGTATTTTACATATATTATTGGGAATTTGCATTAAGCGTACTTGAGATACAAAAACTTGTCTTTGTTCCCATTTCTTCCAGGGAGAACAGGTGGAGGAATATAAATGTGTGGGAGTTGTAGACTGGAAATGCAACACAGCAGCATCTACAAAGGACAGAGCTGCCTCTTCATCGGGAGAAAGTTGGGGTCATTCAGTGTTTGCACCAAGAAGTTGCATCTCTTCTGCACGTCGTGGACAGGGCCATCTGCTTCGCAGCACCAGAACCAGAGAATTAAAGAAAACGGACAAACTGATGGTTGGTTCTGCTGGAGACTGACTCGGAGATGATATCATTGTACAGCCCAGTAACAGGCCAGCTTACTCTTAAATATTATGCTGTTAGCTAGTAGGTTTGGCCTGTTTTTGTTGTTCGCGGTTTGTGGGTGACAGTGGTGGGGCTCTTGTGGGATGGTGTACCATCTCCATTTGTTTTGTCAGCGAACTGGTGAGTAAGGCGACCCCTCTGAGATCTGTTACAGTTTAATTCACCCAGGGATTTTTCTTCTTTTCCAGCAGTTTTGTGACACTCAAACTAAGAGCTGAGGAAGTTTACAAATTAAGCAAAACATTGTCTAGAAATATATTTTCGTTATAATTTGATTGCAGTGTGGAACTGTCAGGGCCTTCTACACCTTCAGAGAAGGCCTTAATAAATTAAAAGAGAAAAAAAATCTCTCATTTAAAATCGTTTATTTTATATAGTATATTTGTATATATAATTTAATCTATTTAATAATCAGTCAGTTATTTACGTTTCAAACAATCAATACGTTTAAACATTTTTCTCTCATCTGGATTGTAAGGTTGAGCCAACTGTCAGGATGTTATCCAATCAAAATCGTCCATCTCTGTTAAGACCCGGTCAGGCCTTCATGAATCCAGGTGCAGGCAAAAATATGTATTCTGGCTTGGAGAGTGATGGACAAATGGATCACATATTGATTCTATGTGGGCGGGACAAAAACCTCCATCTCTAGGCCTTTGTGAAGTCTGAACCACAGCCATCCGAGCAGAGCGGTAAGAGCTAGCATGAGAGTTAAATGAGCTGAACGAGAGCGACGTTGTGGCTAGCTGCTAAAAACTCTTTTCAAGCCAACTTTTTGCTGAAAAGCATCAAATAATATAAAACTGACAACCATTGGGGAGCATTTGAGTGGAAATAAAAAATGAATCCCCATGTCCACCTCCTCTCTGAGCACTCTCTCGGCCCTGAACACATCAAACGCAGCAGGACCAGAACTGGATCGGCTGGGAGCTTTGAAACTGATGTCACAGAAAAAACTTAAGTCAAAGTTTAACTTAATTAAAGGAGTGATGACATAGCAGTTAAAAACTAGTTTATGTTGTTGGCATTACTGTATATGTAAATACTCCAAAGAAAAAAACGGCATTTTTTACAGCGGAGTATTGTTTTGAAACGCCAGACCTCACTTCCTCAGTAATACAGTTGGGTCCGGTGATGATATGGAGCTTTACCCGGAGACCACGTTGACTTCATTTTGATTGGCTACACCTTATTTGGCTATGACCTTATTTGGAGAATCTAAGTCAAGCTGCGGTCGGACTTTGCTAAAGGCTAACTGCTAGCAACATGGGCACTTCAGACAGTGTGAGCTACGTTTATCAGACAAGACAGCATTTAGAAAATAAATAAACTTACAGGTAATGACAAGGTTGTGGCCCCTCCCTCAGTGTTGCTGCAGAAGTTTGCTTTTAAATCCATTTGTTTGAAAATCCAGACCTGACTGCACAGAAGTTACTACTAGCTCCATACATGCAGCTGAATCAGACAGGGAGGGGAGGGGGGAGCGGACGGTGCATAAACCGTTAGGAGAGAGAGGGGGGGGCGCTGTTTACTTGATAGTGTGCTCTTATTGGAGCAATTAAATTACGTAGAATGATAGAACTACGTAGAATGATAGAACTACGTAGAATGATAGAATTACGTAGAATGATAGAATTACGTAGAATGATGGAACTACGTAGAATGATGGAACTACGTAGAATGATGGAATTACGTAGAATGATAGAACTACGTAGAATGATAGAACTACGTAGAATGATAGAACTACGTAGAATGATAGAATTACGTAGAATGATAGAATTACGTAGAATGATGGAACTACGTAGAATGATAGAATTACGTAGAATGATAGAACTACGTAGAATGATAGAACTACGTAGAATGATAGAATTACGTAGAATGATAGAACTACGTAGAATGATTGAACTACGTAGAATGATAGAATTACGTAGAATGATAGAATTACGTAGAATGATGGAACTACGTAGAATGATAGAACTACGTAGAATGATAGAACTACGTAGAATGATAGAATTACGTAGAATGATAGAACTACGTAGAATGATGGAACTACGTAGAATGATAGAACTACGTAGAATGATAAGCTGCTGTCTGATTCAACTGTTTCTGAGCAGAGACACAAAGCTGACAGACCATAAACAGGAACTTTGATTCTCACTCTGGACATTCACATGGCCTCATCAGTGCACAACAGATCATATTATACACCCAAAACCCCAGAAAAGTGAAATTTGATGTCATGGCACCTTTAAAACATTTTCTCTCATCTGCATTGTAAGGTTAAGCCAACTGTCAGGATGTTTTCCAATCAAAATCGTCCATCTCTGTTAAGACCTGGGCCGGAACTTCATGAATCCAGGTGCAGGCAAAAATATGTATTCTGGCTTGGAGAGTGATGGACAAACTGATCACATATTGATTCTATGTGGGCGGGACAAAAACCTCCATCTCAAGGCCTTTGTGAAGTCTGAACCACAGCCATCTGAGCAGAGCGGTAAGAGCTAGCATGAGAGTTAAATGAGCTGAACGAGAGTGATGTTGTGGCTAGCTGCTAAAAACTCTTTTTTTAAGGCAACTTTGCTGAAAAGCATCAAATGATATAAAACTGACAACCAACTCGAGCATTAGAGTGGAAATAAAAAATGAATCCCCATGTCCACCTCCTCTGCTTAGCGCTCTCTCAGCCCTGAAACGCATCAAGACGCAGCAGGACCAGAACTGGATCGGCTGGGAGCTTTGAAACTGATGTCACAGAGAAAAGACTTCTTATGGATTTCAAGTCAAAGTTTAAACTGTAATTAAGATTCTGACATCGTCCACAAAGAAAGACCTGCAGATGGATCTGGTTTTTATCTAGTAAGGTAGTTCTGTGTTAGAAACCAGCTGTTAACATGGATTCATGTTCTGCTCCAGGAAACTTTTGGCTTGTTTGTCTTTATTGTGGAGGTTGTTGGTAAAACATGTTCAAACCTGCAAGGTTTGGATTTTTCTAAAGGTTTTATTTTCCCCTCTTTCCGTCCCTTACTGTGCAGAGAATTCAGGAGGTGTTGTGGAACGTGTGAACGTAAACTAAGACATTAATTTGCTGTTACAGATGTGGGCATGAAAAAGTTCCACCTTTTCCTGCCAGAAGTGGTGCAGTAATAGTGCACTATTACTGCACTATCACTGGCTGAACGATTTGTTGTCCCGCGAATACGTCATCACGCACGGTGTCCAAACTTGGCGTGTTGAAACGTCCTTGTTCCGGGCGTTCATTTATGCTCTGAAATCGTTTCCCACGGGCACACAGGCGTTTCTCTGTGCGATGGAATTAGCAGACAAGTTGCTGATAAGTGGCTGGCAGTCGGCAGAAAGGGGAACTTTTCATGCCTGCATCTGTATGCGTGTATTTAGTAAAACTTTGTGTCATGGTTTCAGAGCCTGTCCATGGTGATGATGCTGTCAGCAGCGTCTGCTTCACTGGATAATATTCTCAGATATGTTTTTCTGGTGAACTTGTTTTACACTTACAGATTTTGGCTTTGCAGAGCCGTTTATTGGATCATCTATGTAACCTAAATAATAATCAGTTTTCTGCCGGTATTGTTGAACAGGAGTCTTGTTGCTGGGAGTTTTATCTATGGGGGTTTCTGGCGCTGATGGCTGAGGTGAAGGCCCAGCTGTGGAGCTCACGGTTCACCACTGCTTGTGAGATAAAATGCAACATTTGATGAACATTATTTATTGTAAAATTTAGATCACCAGCATCTTGTAACATTGTCGATATAATATTTCTGTCCATGGTGTATACCATTCATCTGAGACTTGCTTAACACAAATAAGCTGTTGTAACTTAGCTTAGTTTATTATTCAAAAGTCCTGTCCAAAAGAAAACAAAGAGCAAGGCATGATGGGTGTTTTTCTCTCTTCGTCTTTATTATACAGTCCAGCAATCAATCAGATGAGGGGGGTGGAGGGCTGGAGCTTAACCCCTCTGACATCAGGTGAGAGGCAGGGTACACCCTCAGTGGGTTGATAATCCATCACAGGGCAAAGATATTATGATTGATGGGAGCAAAATAAGTACATGTGTTTACAGTTCAATCCTATTGATTTGAGTTCTTGTTTATGTAAATCTATAATTTACCATTAATTGTACTGTACAATCGTTAAAAAAATGTGGATTTATTTGGCTCTCTTGTTCACTGCTGTAAGTGGAGGCGAACATTTTCGGACTGAAACACACACTAGAGTGAACAGAATTATTTATTTGGATTTCTGTTGACTAATTTGGTTCAAGTCAAACTGGTTATCATGTCTTTTTAACAGTGATTAACTTGACATGTTGGTGTGGAAGGGCTGCAGATGCAGACATGCATGACTGGAATTGAGCATGCAGTACATGCAGCATGGAGCACACACACACACACTGGACTCTGACCTCGGGGTCTGTTACAGAGGCCCCTCTTTCTTTGTTCTGTGGAGAATTATTTATGTGCAGAGTGGTGTGGTCTCCCAGTTATCTGGTTATTGATGTGCTGTGTGTTGCCCTGCTCTGCTGCTCTCACCCCCTCCATCCTTTACGGGCGACGCCTGTGTGTGGAAGTGTGTAGAATGTAAAACTGTGTTTGCTGAATCCTGCATGAGTCGGTTTGCTCCGTGCGCCTGTGTGGAGGCGATGTAGTGGAGTATCAGTGCTGGAGAACAGGAACAGTAGGTAGGCTTGGAGAGCGGCTCTGCTACGTTGACCGGCTTTAACAGTGGTGGACACGTGCTGCCTCACCCACTCACTGCTCCTCTCAGTCCTTTCAATAGTCACTCGATGAGTGAATGAGGAAGGTTGCGAACAGGAGGACGGTCTCAATACACCCACACACAGACTCTGAGGCTAACTCAGAGGCACTGGGATCAAATGTTCTTCACTCTGCGAGGGAGACGAGGACATCAGCACGCCACAAACCTGCAGGACATCATGTTCTTTCTTCTTATGCTTAAACCAAAACTAAACTGTTTGAAAGAAAGCAATCAGTTAAAGCCGATGTCTAAATACACTGAAAAACTTTAGAGATGCCATTATTCATCGATGAAAAAATAATAAATGACTACAGTCATCTGGGAGCACCGGCTGGCAAAAAACCTGCACACCCAGTTCTGGTTTTTCTCACTTTGCAAAAGATTTTAGTCTCTTTTCCATTTTTTAAGGCTTTGCAGTAGGGATGGGATTATCTTTAATGATTCAAACTTGCATCTTATTGTAAGATTAGATGACAAACCCGGGAGAAAAGCAACATTATGCTTCACTGTGGTGAGCCTGGAAAGTGTGTAGCAGTGTAAAATAACAGGCGAATGGACAACAGATACACTCACTGGTGACCTCACCAGGTCCACCTTGCTTTTACTCCAGAACTGCCTTAAAGTGCTGATGACACGTTTTTGCCAATTTTTGCCATTTTTACAGACCAAAACGTCCTTCATGATGATCTATGTAACAGAAACAAGCGCAGCTGCATAGATGAGTTATTAGAAAACATGGCTGCTTTTCTGACCAGACTGTGGCGCTGTGAGCCGAAACCGGATATGATGTCTGCAAGAGCCTCTTCTTTGCTTCTTATTTAACATTGAAGTGGCTTCATTGCGGTTTTAAGCTCCTTTTCTAGTTTTACAGACAAACAGTAACGACTCAGCCTTCAAATTGTTTTTACAGTTAATGGTTAAAAGCTCGTAAGTGCAGCGTTAGTTTATTTAGGTTTTCTACAGATTCAGAATTTTATTTTGAAGAAGCAGGTCACAGTTGTACTCACTGGTAAACAGGCAGCAACCGGACTTCTCTGATCGTTTAGAGCATCTGTTTACTGAAAGTTCAGGAACCAGCATGTTGAGACTTATAACACAATGAAACTGCGATCATCTCCTCTGAAATATTCTTTTTTATCCTTCATTGCTCCATCACATCGGTCACACAGCTCCTGCTATCAGCAGACAGCTGCTGCTCGGTTATATGAGGACGTCTCCGGTCATCAGATCTCCTCCAGCTGCTTCCAAAGATGCATCCTTCCCTCCATCTTCATCCTTATAAACGGGAACTATTTAAAACTCCACTGGAACCATTTAAGTTATCTTCTCATTTTTTAAAGGCTAATTACTTACCGCGGCTGCCGTTAGCTGCTCATGATGAGAATCTCCGATTCCACCTCATCATGATGAGAATCTCCCGTTCCACTTCATCATGATGAGAATCTCCTGTTCCACTTCATCATGATGAGAATCTCCGATTCCGCCTTATCATGATGAGAATCTCCCATTCCACCTCATCATGATGAGAATCTCCCGTTCCACCTCATCGTGATGAGAATCTCCCGTTCCACCTCATCGTGATGAGAATCTCCCGTTCCACCTCATCGTGATGAGAATCTCCCGTTCCACCTCATCGTGATGAAAATCTCCCGTTCCACCTCATCATGATGAGAATCTCCCGTTCCACCTCATCATGATGAGAATCTCCCGTTCCACCTCATCATGATGAGAATCTCCCGATTCCACCTCATCATGATGAGAATCTCCCATTCCACCTCATCATGATGAGAATCTCCCCCTCATCATGATGAGAATCTCCCATTCCACCTCATCATGATGAGAATCTCCCATTCCACCTCATCATGATGAGAATCTCCCCCTCATCATGATGAGAATCTCCCATTCCACCTCATCATGATGAGAATCTCCTGTTCCACCTCATCATGATGAGAATCTCCCATTCCACCTCATCATGATGAGAATCTCCCCCCTCATCATGATGAGAATCTCCCATTCCACCTCATCATGATGAGAATCTCCTGTTCTCCACCTCATCATGATGAGAATCTCCCATTCCACCTCATCATGATGAGAATCTCCCCCTCATCATGATGAGAATCTCCCATTCCACCTCATCATGATGAGAATCTCCTGTTCCACCTCATCATGATGAGAATCTCCCCCTCATCATGATGAGAATCTCCCATTCCACCTCATCATGATGAGAATCTCCCATTCCACCTCATCATGATGAGAATCCCCCCTCATCATGATGAGAATCTCCCATTCCACCTCATCATGATGAGAATCTCCCGTTCCACCTCATCATGATGAGAATCTCCCATTCCACCTCATCATGATGAGAATCTCCCATTTCACCTTATCATGATGAGAATCTCCTGTTCCACCTCATCATGATGAGAATCTCCCGTTGCACCTCATCATGATGAGAATCTCCCGTTGCACCTCATCATAACCCTAAAACAGGCAGGAATGGAAAATGGGTTGCAAAAAATAATTTAATGTTATCACTTATCTATTTAGACCCTAAGAAAAAAAAAAAAAATATTTCCACTTTCAAAAAATATATTTATTGTACGCATTGGATTTTATGAGTCGTATCTCCCAGGATAAGTTGCCCAATTGAGGTAAAAACAGAGCCCAAATAATAAACATATTGATGTTCAATTTGATGAAGATAAATTATAAATTGTTGCATTTCTTGGTCATTTATATCACACATAGCCCTTTAAAAGTTGATTTTATTTATTTTTATCAATGTCATATTAAAGCAATCTCATTAAAAAAGTGACAAAAACAACATTTCATGCTGAACATTCTTTTTGCACTGATGATTGCATAAAAACAAAACAACACACCAATTTCATGTTCTCAAATGATGCACACTAAACACTGTTGAAAGTTTTATGGATCCAGGTTTTCCATAATGGTACGAACTCTATGAACAATGCTCCTAATTTTGTGTCAGTATTTCATTTCTTATGGAACGCTTGGAAGCAGTTGCGTGGGTTTTTCCCTGTGACGATGCACAGACGAATATCACATTTTGTGCAGTAGATTGTTGTCTGTCCATCTGGACAGAGCCTGCACCTTCCCTTGTCTGTGAAAGCTGGGAAGTGATCCACTTGATCATGGCGGACATCAACCAAGGGTCTGGGGTTTTGGGCCTTTGTATGAATCTGGTGGGGCTATGCACATTCTCCTCCCCTCCCTTGGAAGGCCTCCCCTTCTTCTTTCCACTTTGGAAAAGGGCATCTGCGATCTCCAGCCTGAATTCCTTGAGCTTTTTGTGCTTTTGTACACCAATGCTTTTGGCATCTCGGCGATACAGCAGCCATCCATTGTTGGTGGCTATATCAGCCATTTGCCAAAAGAGGCACAGGTACCAACTGTGGGACTTTGCAGGAGTGGGGGTAAAAGGCCACCATCATGTCACAAGGTCAACTCCTCCCATGTGGACATTGTACTGTGACACAATGTTTGGATAGGAAACAGCAATTCTTCTTCTCTCCTCTCTGGAAAAACGCCTGACTTCCTTGAGAGAGCTGATCGCAGCACAAGAGCTTGCTGAGGTGACAACTTTGTTGTCAGACCATTTTACAACAGCCACTTCTGCCTCATTATCCACCCTGTAGTCGTAGCTGCCCCTTCCTTGCTTCAAGAGAGCACGGTCATCCTCAAGTGTGCATCCTTTAAGCCTGTTCTTGCGGATGGTGCCCAGACTTCGCAAACCAAGGGACTCCTTCAGATGCACAATGTGTGGAAGGGAGGTGAAAAAATTGTCAAAGTAGACAACACACTCTGATGGATTCTTGATGGTTTTGCAGAGTTGAATGACAACATTGCCTCCGACTCCAAATTCTTTGCCTGGACCCTGGCCTGTGCCAAATGTGCTTTTTCCAGTGTATGTCAGGAAGTCATACACTATCCCAAACACGCCTGCTCGAACAAAGATCTTGAAGCCCCAACGGTGAGGTTTGCTCGGGAGATACTGTCGCAGGGGTCCAGCCTTTGTTCCTTTGTAAGGAACCATCATTTCATCTATTGAGAACTTGTTCTCGCTTTCAATTTCCAGACATTTCTTTCTTATGTGCTCCAGCACTGGTGTCACTTTGCAAAGCCGATCTTGGGTTGGGCCTGATGCCTGATTGTCCTGAAAGTGGATGAATCGTGAAAGGCATTTAAACCTTTTAACTGACATCACATTGGCTATTTTGGCATAGTGTGTGTCTTCTGCCCAATAATCATCCATGGATGGCATTCTCACCACTCCCATGATAAGCTTAATGCCAACAAATGACTTGATCTCATCCACAGTGGTATTTATGCTTGCTCCAATTAACTGACAGCTGTAGAGATTTGTCTGTTCAGCAATAAGTTGGAACAGATCATCATCAAAAAATTGGGCAAAGTAGCTACATGGAGAAGACAGCTCATCAGGTGCACTGAATTCACTGGCAGCTGCTGTTGGCTGGTGCTCAAACTGTTTCTTACGCCAGCTGTAAAAAAAAAAGAAAAAAGAGAAAATTTACAAACACATGTAAATAAATATATACAAAAACTTACATACATTTGTTTTATGAATTGCAAGTGTCCCTAAATAAAACTACTGTTACCTGAATCCTTTGGTTTGTTTGGACTTTGTGCTGCGGTCCCTCTCTTCATCCTCCTCATCAGATCTGATACTGTTAGAACTGCTTTCATTCACTGCCTCTAGCTCACGCTGGCTGAAAATTACTTCCTGATCTTCATCACTGTTTTACTCAGAGTCAGAAGAACTTGCAGGGATTTCCTCTATCACTCTGATTCCTGCGCTTTCCTTTCTTTTTTTTAAGTATTTAAAAAAAAGAAAATACTTTAACTGTATTTTACTTAAGAAAATTCTATTTTCTTAAGTAAAATACTTAAGAAATTGTTGTAATGGGCAGAGCTTGTCAAGATAATACCTGGTACTGCAGTAATTATTAACATGCTCTCCAATTTGAAGCAAAATTTTGAATGATGCACATTGACCAAATTTCCACCCCTAATCTGGCAACGTATCTCAGGGGATACATATACTTCAAAAGCTGTTAAGTAATACTACAAACACAGTTGGAATATTTTCTATTCATCAGAATGTTAAAGGTGCCATGACATCAAATTTCACTTTTCTGGGGTTTTGGGTGTATAATATGATCTGTTGTGCACTGATGAGGTCATGTGAATGTCCAGAGTGAGAATCAAAGTTCCTGTTTATGGTCTGTCAGCTTTGTCTCTCTGCTCAGAAACAGTTGAATCAGACAGCAGCTTATCATTCTATTCCCGGTAGTTCTATCATTCTACATAGTTCTATCATTCTACGTAGTTCTATCATTCTACGTAGTTCCATCATTCTACGTAGTTCCATCATTCTACGTAGTTCTATCATTCTACGTAGTTCCATCATTCTACGTAGTTCTATCATTCTACGTAGTTCTATCATTCTACGTAGTTCCATCATTCTACGTAGTTCCATCATTCTACGTAGTTCTATCATTCTACGTAGTTCTATCATTCTACGTAATTTAATTGCTCACAATAAGAGCACACTATCAAGTAATTACAGCGCCCCTCCTCCTCTCTCTCTCCCTAACAAGGTTTCTCCTCTCCAACCGTCCGCTCCCCCCCTCCCCTCCCTGTCTGATTCAGCTTCGTGTATGGAGCTAGTAGTAACTTCTGTGCAGTCAGGTCTGGATTTTCAAACAAATGGATTTAAAAGCAAAACTTCTGCAGCAACACTGAGGGAGGGGGCCACAACCTTGTCATTACCTGTAAGTTTATTTATTTTCTAAATGCTGTCTTGTCTTGCTGGCTTGTCTGGAGTGCCCATGTTGCTAGCAGTTAGCCTTTAGCAAACTCCGATCGCAGCTTGACCTAGATTCTCCAAATAAGGTCATAGCGAAATAAGGTGTAGCCAATCAAAATGAAGTCAACGTGGTCTCCGGGTAAAGCTCCATATCATCACCGGACCAAACTGTATTACTGAGGAAGTGAGGTCTGGCGTTTCAAAACAATACTCCGCTGTAAAAAATGCCGTTTTTTTTTCTTTGGAGTATTTACATATGCAGTAATGCCAACAACATAAACTAGTTTTTAACTGCTATGTCATCACTCCTTTAAGTAATTGTCCTAATTAGTTTTTAGAATTTATATTGTTGTTTTATTGAAAAGAAGTATGAATAATCCATAATTACTTACCCCCAAAGAAGCAGGTTCTCCACCACTGGCAGCCATGATGTTTTCTGATCGGGCTGATGTAATGATGAAAGATAGCCTGAACCACATCATGTGATCCATATGCTAATATCAGACAAGACATTTGAAAAATGCTAACTTCATTAGGAAAAACCTCCCAACACACCTCCTACAGGATGTTATAGAGTGTGCATCTCCCAGTGCATGTTGCCTGTTTAAGGGTGAGAATCTCCCATTCCATCTCATCATGATGAGAACCTCCCGTTTCCACTTCATCATGATGAGAACCTCCCATTCCACCTCATCATGATGAGAACCTCCCGTTTCCACTTCATCATGATGAGAACCTCC
Organism: Atherinomorus stipes; assembly: GCA_023101725.1. Classification (NCBI taxonomy): domain Eukaryota; kingdom Metazoa; phylum Chordata; class Actinopteri; order Atheriniformes; family Atherinidae; genus Atherinomorus; species Atherinomorus stipes. The sequence goes on along the minus strand of JALJCO010013980.1, from coordinate 20,063 downwards.
CATTCCACCTCATCATGATGAGAACCTCCCATTCCACCTCATCATGATGAGAACCTCCCATTCCACCTCATCATGATAAGAATGAGAATCTCTCGTTCCACCACATCCAAACAACTAACCAGTGTTTGTTTGAGTTACTGTAGTCCTTCTAAAATCTTTATGATGCGAATATGAATTTCCTGTTCCACCTCATCATATGAGAATTTCCCGTTCCACCTCATCATGATAAGAATGAGAATCTGCACTTCCACTGCATCATAATTAGAATCTCTCGTTCCACCTCATTATGATAAGAATGAGAATCTCCCATTCCACCTTATCATGATAAGAATGAGAATCTCTCGTTCCACCTCATCATGATAAGAATAATAATCTTCCGTTCCATTGCATCATGATGAGAATCTCCCGTTCCACCACATCCAAACAACTATCCAGTGTTTGTTTGAGTTACTGTAGTCCTTCCAAAATCTTCAAAGGTGGAGGAGCGTGAAGCATCCATGATCATGTCACTACTTCCTGACGGCCAACAGAGACAAATAAACATCCACACTTACTTCTAAAGTTAAATGTATAGTCCGAAGTTCCCCCCGTAAACGTTAGACTTCAGCAAGTGAAATCCATCTCAAAACCCTCCTTTGGGCCTCTGATCCCGTGCCGTGGTGGGCTATAACGCAACTCTCTCTCCCCCTGCCTGTAATTCGCTCTTTTGTATTGTTTTGGTCTGGTCGGGACATTTCTGGGTGGAGATTTCTGTTTATATCGGCAGCCAATGACAGAGCTAAGAGCATGATGCTGTGTGGAAATAAGCTCATGATTGGAGCAGACACCAGTCACTCGAACTCTCAAAGGAAAAAGAAAGAAAGAAGGAAAACACCGTGGATGCATCGAAGAAAAGGTAAGAGCTTTAGATAATGCACTTTGGAAAACCAGGTTTAATAATAGTTTGGCTTTTACCTGCTTCTGAGCTCTGAAGGAGAAGCTTGAAGTTGAATAGGTTAGCTAGAATGAAGCGGCCATTAGCCTGAGAGGGAGGAGCGCTAAGTTTGAATACTGTTGTTTGCAAACAGAAACGCTGGAGGGACTTCGGACTCTACCTTTAAAGAAGCCAGCCATTTAACCCCTCAGGCCTGACCCTGGAAAGTTCTCCTATGCTAGGACAGGCAGAAAATGCAAACCCCCACATTTGTTTGCTATCTTTCCCTTCAAGTTTTGTCTTCAGTAGTATTTACAGTCATGTAAAATGCAAGAAATTCTGTTTAGAAAACTTGTTAAAAACAACAAAAAAAATCTCTCTTTTTTTCTCTTTTCTGAGTATCCAAAGAACATTTCCTGTTCTTTAGTACAAGTTGGCTTCTAATTGTCAATATGGAAGAAACGAAACTTAACCTAAGGAAATTATATCTGCTAAAGGGGCCTCCTTTAGGCCCCCGCACCACACGAGTGTCCCTAGCCTTTCACTCATTCATTCTTCATCATGGAAGGTCATCGGGCTAGTTAGTGGTTGCATAGCTGCAGGCTAGTGTGGCTGGTTTGAGCTTGGAGGGTCAGTGAGGCTGACTAGCAGGGACGTCACTGACGAGACACCCAGCACACTGACTCATCTGTGCTGGTTTGAACCGCTCTCCACCCGCAGCGGTACAGGTGTGCTCCGGCAGATACAAAGAGGACCCACTGTCACAGTCTGTTTTTAGGTGCCAAAATGCAGGGGGAGGGGAGGACTATCATGTTGCACATGATTAATGCAGGACGCTTGTCTGGAGTAAGGAGTGCTGAAGGAGACTGTATGCCTCAGGGTATCAACAGACCTGCTTCACAACTTGGGCCTTGGCCCCACTCTGCATGCTTGACCGGAGGAGTCGAGGGTGTTGGAGCTCATACAAACCGCCTGCAATGGTTCAATACACACATGAAAGGAGCTGACCTTGAGAAGTTCAAAGACAGAGTTTCCCTCCCTGTCGACCCCCAACTATTTTTCCTCATCCTTTTCTCCCTGCCTGTCAGCCTCTCTTTATCTTTCACCTGATTTCCCCATTCCTTCTTCATGCTTCCTTCTTAGTTACCATCTTTCATACCAGCCCTCATCGGAAATGTGTCTTGTTTTCTCCAGTTGTCTGTCTTGCTTTGTACTGCAGGCGGTCTGAGGTCAAAGAGTTCAACACCAGTGGAGGATGAAAATCTCAACTCAGTCAGAAGACTTGCTCGTTCCTTCACAAACTTTTATCACGGGGAGTTTGTTGTACAAAAAGTTGTATGAGAAATTCATGTTGTACATTTTGAGTGTATAATTTTATACAAGGCATCCTTCAATAAATACATTGTGTTGTGCATGTAATAAGGCTGAATAAAGTTTTACCAAACTGTATAACAGGCCTATTAGCACATATATGAAGGTTATTGTATGAAACTATCAACTGAGGAGTCATACATGTTGACTTTATTTGCAAAAGGTGTGACAGGTGCGACCATTGTGTGCATAAGTGGTACAGAAAATGACTGACTGCCTCTACTTTATTAATCCCAATTAGTGTGCCAATTAGGAAATTCATTCTCTATTAAAAATAATAATAATAATAATAATAATAATAATAATAATAATAATAATAATAATAATAATAATAATAATACATTTTATTGAAAAACCCTGATCAAAACACCCAAGGTCATTCTACACAGAAATGAAAAATATTAGAAACATTGAGACAAAAAAAAAAAAAAAAAAGAAACATTGAGACAACATAAACATAAACTATAAAGACAAACTAAAACCGGTATCAAACCAAACAAAAACGGTATATATATATATATATATATATATATATATATATATATATATATATCATTTTTAAAAAATGTTTTTTTTTTTTTATTTTTTTTTTATGTTTGTATTTTTATTTATTTATCCTCCCAATTATTATGAAAAAATATTATTTGTTTATAATTACTAACCACCTTCCTTGGTTTTTAGAATTATAAAAATGACAGCACCTCAATAACTTGTCATGTGTGTGTGTGTGTGATATATATATATATATATATATTTAATGGTTGTTGGTCTGAGTATTTACTGGAATTTCCACCACAGCCATCTCTAGAGTTTACAAAGAATAGTCCGAAAAAGAGCAAATATCCAGTGAGCAGCAGTTCTGTGGGCACAAATGCCTTGTTGATGCCAGAGTTCGGAGACTGGTTCAAACTGATAGGAAGTAGGGGTTTGGATATCGATACCTTGCAGTCAAAACTTACCAGCCAGACAAAATATCAGAATCGATACTTTTTGGAGTATTGCAATACCACTGTGCAGATACAAAACATGCAATTTGTTTCTACTTCTGCGAGTTTTAGGAAATGAACTGATGAAAGCAGCCAGATTCTAGCTTCTGCATCAATGATGGTGGTAGCCTATCAGATGTCATGATGATGTTGCTACTGTTAGTGATGACGATGATGATGATGATGATGATGATGTTTTGTTGTATTTCAGTGGTTTAATCCAGGTTATTGTACATTATGCTTTGGTAAATTTGTAGGATTACAATTACATTTTCTATTTTAACATTTTCCACTTAATAAATTTGATTATTTTATATTATGTCATTTGATAATTGAAATACGTTTTTATCATCACTATAATTTATTATTGTTTTAAAAGCGTTTCTTTCCAGTACTTGTGTTTTCAGGTTTAACTTATATCTAATATTGCTCTTGCATTCAGGATATTAATGCAAAATGTACAATCATGTGATTTTCTTTTAAAGGACAAAAAGTATCAGTATTGACATCGGTATCGCTGGAAAAGTGCCATAAACTACTGGTATTGTATCGGCGTGAAAAATGTCTGTATTGCCCATCCCTAACAGAAAGACAACAGTAACTCAAATAAGCACTTGTTCCAACCGAAGTCTGCAGAAGAGCATCTCTGAACGCACAACACATCCAACCTGGAAGCAGATGGGCTACAGCAGCAGAAGACCACACCGGGTGCCGCTCCTGTCAGCTAAGAACAGGAAACTGAGGCTACAATTCACACAGACTCACCAACATCGGACAATAGAAGATGGAGAAATGTTGCCTTATCTGATGAGTCTCCATTTCTGCTACCAAATTCGGATAGTAGGCTCAGAGTTTGGTGTCAACAACATGAAAGCATGGATCCATCCTGCCTTGTATCAATGGTTCAGCTTGGTGGTGGTGGTGTAATGGTGTGGGAGAGATTTTCTTGGCCCACTTTGGGCCCCTTAGTACCAACGTGGCCGTTTAACCACCACAGACTACCTGAGTATTGTTGCTGACCATGTCCATCCCTTTATGACCACAGTGTAGCATCCTCTGATGCTGCTTCCAGCAGGATAACGCACCATGTCACAAAGCGGGAATCATCTCAGACTGGTTTATGAACATGATGATAAGTTCATTGTACTCAAATGTTCTCCACAGTCACCAGATCTCAATCTAACAGAGCAGCTTTGGGATGTGGTGGAACAGGAGGTTCTCATCATGGATGTGAAGCCGACAAATCTGCAGCAACTGCGCGATGCTGTCACGTCAATATGGAGAAAAATCTCTGAGGAATGTTTCCAGAACCTTGTTGAATCTATGCCACCAAGGATTAAGGCAGTTCTGAAGGCAAAAGGGGTCCAACCCGGTAGGTGTACCTAATAAAGTGGCCATTGAGTGTGTGTGTGTGTAATATAATGTGTGTGTGTGTGTATATATATATATATATATATATATATATATATATATATATTATCCGTAACCTACATTCCGTAGGTTATACTTGTGTTTGTTTGTATGTATATATACATATATATATATGTGTATATATATAAAAAAAAAAAAAAAAAAACAAACACACACAAGTATAACCTACGGAATGATTCAAATTAGATGAACTTTTGACTGACTGGTCTCTGTCATTTGCATGTTGTATAATGTTCAGTGGTTTTGTTTTCTTATTAAAATTCATCACATTATTATGCGCCCCTGTTGCATTTATTCACCACTGGTCTTGGATTGAATTGGTGGGTACTTCAGCGCGGCAGTGTAATTAGATGGAGCACTGTGGCATACGGACCCGCTCCTGCTTTGTGATGAGTGCACTCTCTGGTGACTGCTGTTCATTTGTATCTTCTTAGAATAAAAATAAAGATTAAGCCAAACATATGGGGTCTCCTCAAGAGAAAAAAAAAAGAGTTCAATTTTAATTTCCCCAATATGATTATTTTTTAGCATCTTCTTTCCTTTTCTGGCTCTTCAGAATGTCACGGGTTCACAAATCTGACAGTTCCTCCTCGCTTAATGTTTGTGGATTAGGATATTATTTTCTAAAAGTTAAATCTCTGGCACAAGTATCCACAGCTCATCTTCTCCAGTACTTTTCCAGTTGCAATATATGCAAGGCTGCACTCTTCCTTTGAACCAGAAGAAGTGACACTGACACAAAACTGGCTCTACTTTTAAGTAAAAGCATCACAAATACAAGCTGTGCCCGAAGCATTGTTCCTGTATGTAGGTCAGAGACCTGATACCCCAGACATACAGATTACGGGGCACATATAGGTGTGACATTTCATGGCTTTTTTCAACCTATAAAGTGTCACACCTGTTTGCTGGGGCTTTTGTCTGTCTGTCTGCAGTGCACAAACTGTACAATACTCCAAAGCCTAATTATGGGACAGTCTTCCCAGAGCTGGATGACTAAACCAGAAGCAGCGCTCTAATGTGTCCCATTCAGGACTCTGTGTCAAAGAAAACCCAGAGAACAGCAATCAGCTGTTGAGCCCATCCTAAAAACTGTGAAGTATTTGTACTTCGACTTCAAAGAATTTTATTTTTCTGTTAGGAACTTCATCCAGCAGCAACAGTTCACAGATCAGTGCAAATGGTGAAAAATACTATGTGCTCATTTTTGGTCAGTTGTGCAACATACAATTATCAAATGCTGGTGCTTGGTGTGACCAGGACATAGTCTGTTCTTGAAGGTTCCCTTCCACTAAAACGTGTTTTACAATATCTTTTGACAATATTCATTATATGATGAGGAAAATAAACGGTACAGCTGTGAACAACTGTTCCCAGTCTTAACACCGAACTCAAATTAATGGGTCAGTGTGGAGAACTTGACAAGTTGTTGGATCCATTATATGTAAACCAAGTATGTTGGAGCAGGAATGAACGAACGAACGAACGAATGCTTTATCTAAAGGTAAACATACAACCTGCAGGACAGTGACGTTGAAGCACTGGAGTCTGACGGTGTGTTCAGACCAAACATGATTTGGCCAAAGTTGGACGCTGTGTCACTAAAAAGTCAGACACTCGATTCCCAGTGTCTTGACACCCCCCACGTGGGTCGAAGGATTTCCAGCCAAGGCACACTCAACGCACATCGGGAGGAGCCTCTCCTTTTTTTCTGTCACCAGTCTGTCTGCACCATGGCAGATGCAGGAGAGAGAGTGGCCCGGCTTTATGTGATAAACAAAGCTAGGGAACGTCGTCGTCGGGGGTCTCTGCTCCGTGTCTGGTTCACCAGATGATTCCAGGTGTTCTGAGTGTGATGAGTTTCATCATTTACTCCCGGAGCTGCGCGCTGACGTCCTGATGCGGGACAGCATTATAAGCCCGGTAAATCCCATCAGGACCGGGATTTACCGGGACCGGATGCAGATCACAGTTTGTCCTCCTCTGTCTTCAGAGAGAGAGGAGATTCCCCTGGATCTTCTGGGTGTTTCCCGTCCTGTAATAAATTGTGTGTCATGACATTGAGTCGCTCTGATTGGTTGACGCCCAGTTTAAGACGCCAAATTTTCACTGTTCACGTCAAACACTGAAAATCTCAAAACTCGAATCGCAAAATGCGCATAACGCACGTACGGTTCCAGGACGCACCGCATCTAACGCGCGTACTGCGCCGCATGGTTTTCGACGCCCCTCTGACGCGCGTTGGCAATTGACTTTGCATGTAAACCTGACACCCTTGACGCCCAAATCATGTTTGGTCTGAGCACACCGTGAGATCTCTGACAAAGGGACCAGGAAAACCACGCCTGACCACCAGCACATTGGCACTGTAAGGTTATTCAGCAGGGTCTGTGAAGAACTAATGGGGTGAGCCAGTGTAAGCTAGGAGGGAAAAGTAGCCAGCAGGTGGTTTAAGCCAGCATGTACTGAAAACAAACTGCATGAACTGGACCTGGACAAAATACTGTGGACACCTCATGAACTGAGCTCACTGGGCGCTAACCACTGGAGGCCAGATAGACTCACCTATTGATTAACTTATTTGCTAATTTTATTTATAGTAGGGATGGGCATTTGCAAACATCTTTTTGATCGATCCTCTGGAGATTTAATGATCAATTATTAATTTAATCATTAAGAGAGGCATGTTAAAAAAAGACTACATATACCACACGCAGACCTTTTTTTTTTTTCTTTGTTTTTATTCCCCCCCCCCACTGCTCTACAGCCTCAATCATCTCGGTAAGAAGGTCGGCAGTGGTGGCACGTTATGGTGAGGTAGCTCTCTGCACACAGCCTGTTCAAGGCAACGGAGAGAAACGTGGGTGGAAACGTCATTTTGGGTATTTAGCGCTTCATCACCCATTAGTATAAAAAAAAAATGGACATGCATGTTTGTTTTTTTTAAATTCCTGCCTCTAGTCCCTTTAAATGGTGCATCATGGGAGTTGTTGTCGAGTTGTTTTTAGAAAGCGTGTTGCAGTGTTTACAATGTGAGGAGTCATTTTCTAATGCAAAATGGTCCCACACCAGACTTCACCGTGCTCGCTTCATGTTCAGCTGCTCTGACGGGAAGACGGCAGCTTGCAGGCGGCTTTCTCTGCTGTCTTTAGGCTACATTGCCCCCCCCCCCCCCCCCCGCTGGTAGGATAGTTCATTACCGCCACATAGTGACATTTATTACACAGCTTCAAGATGTACACTACATGAATGAACTCTGTTTTATAACACCGTCGGATGATCAAAGAAAAATTTCATTGTCGAAAAAATTCTTAATCATCAATTAATGATCATCAGTTAATTGTGCCCATCCCTAAATTATAGAGTCATACTCAAGTCCAGGACAGATTAACTGTCATTAGATCAATAACTGCTCTAGAAGGACCAGACTGTGTATTAGTGGAAAAACCCTCTGTGATGTCACGCAGGTTTCTGAAGAGCTAAACGGAAGCTCAGTGGACGGCTTCCTCCATCGCAATCTCAGCAGTGTTGCGCATCACATCACTGCGAGAGGAATTGGCAAAGAGGTGGCTTCGAGAGGGGGGGGGGGGGCCTGCACGGCTTGTCTCCCACACCTAAACGCAGGTTTATTTTTGATGTAGCATGCTTCCAGAACATGTGAAGCTCAGCAGTTCAGCTAGTCTAGCTGAAATCAGCTCGACATGATCAGACGAGCTGCGACGTGTGCAGACTACGTAGGCTACGGAGTCCACGCACTCCGAAACAGCCCTCTGAAACAGTAGGTTGCTAAAATGGGACATCCCTAGCCAAAGAGAATTTCCCATTGTTCTCCAGTCCTGTTGCCTAGCAACTGGAGACTCCACTGATGTCTAGTGACGCATTCTTTCCACTTATGCTGCCTTCATGTAGCATGGGAAAAATGATCCTTTCCACTTGTTAAGTGGAAATTACCAGCGCGTTGTGTTCAAGTGATTTATTGTCGTAATGAAGTTTAACACTGGAGGTTATCTTCGACTGACAAGTCAGCTAGCAGCTAGCTAGCATCTGCTCTTAGGAGGTAAACCAAATAACATATTTTTACAAACAAAACTAAGTTAAAAAGGTGATGTTATTAAAGTTCTGCATGTGACAGAATTATTAAGACTACAAACTAACCAAATAACAGCAGAAGAAAACTTTAAACAGAATGTAATGCATCCAATCAAGGATATTTTTGTTGCTCTCTGCCATATTGAAAGGTCAAAGTTTACCTCATCTCGGCAACTCGGGCATGAAAATGTTCAAGTGCAACTTTGATGTCAGACTTTGGTATTTACTTTAAATACGATACTACACGAAGGCAGCATCATTCCTTAAGATATGTTGTAGAAAGTTAAATTGGTACCGAGCATTTTTTATTGCTTCTCATTTATCTGTAGCTACCTTATCTCTGACACCCCATTAACCGCTGTTAACAGCTGAATAATGTCAAACAAATGTATTTTCTGAGGCAAAACTCTCTTTTTAAGCTTGTCTGCATATTTTTATATTTTCCACAGAGATTATCTGTTGTTTCTAATGGGTTAACACTTAATTTAATGCTTAAAATTCCATGAATATATCTAAATATTACACTCGTAGCTCTTCTGCTTATTCCCTCCTATCTTGTACGCAATGAAATAAAATACCTACCTTTGTTTTATAAATGAATTTTCACAATATTTTTCATGCTCATGGTTCTTTAAAAAATGTGAAGTAGAATTTCAAATAGATCTGTAAAGAAATGTCTGTGACCCTTCTGTTTTAATGTTTCCCCCATTCTTTGAAAAAGTCATGATACTAATGATTAACTTTGAGTTTACATCGCTTTGTAACTAATTTGTTGTATATTGTGTGCAAAATGTATGACTTCCCTTCATGTTATTTAAACCCCTTTGTGTGTCTGCTGTTCAAACTTTGCAGTGGTTTTACTCTTGATGTAACCATGTACAGCATGAAACTCCTTGTTACTCCCCTCACAACAATTTGTACATTCTGATTTTATTTTTTATAAAATCTTGTGTGCAATGAATTCTGGGATAGGCGAGGCCATGGATACACCACCAGTATCTTTCGTTTCAGGTGGGACAGCCGCTGTGACGTATGCAGCCAACGAATCCGCACTTTGCAGTGTGCCGATGCAACCTGAGACGCAGCTATGGCTGCAGTGTAACACAGCAATGCAGGCTTTTATTTTGGTTTTTAGATTTAGAAAATAAAAGCCTCTGGCAGATTTGCTATTGCTGAAACATTATGTCATTGCCAGTCACACCAGGTCAGAGGTCAGCTGGTCAGGGGGTCTAAGCGTTTTTTTTTTTTTTTTTTTTTATTTTTTTATCATAGTTGTTATCACGTGAACTAGTGACATCACACATGACCTTGCGATTTTGTCACCTGTTCCTCGTCCTGTCGTCATATGATCTTAATCATTCATTTGTTTTACATAATTGGGTTGAATGAGTCTTGAGTTGGATGTTTTTAATGGGCAAAAATACTTAAATAAGTGTTAAATTTCTCTTTTTGTGATCCAAAAATCGATTTGATGTGTGACTCCGGAACCCTGATCTCATCCGAACCAGAAGTTTATTGATCTGCTGCATCACTACAGTGTTGCTATTGATATTATGGATATCTGTGTACTCCCTGCGTAGTGAAGCCTAACTCTCTTCCCGGGATGCTGCAGAGCACTGAGGGCTCCAGGAAGGTACGTAGTGAATGTCGGCATACCATCAAAATGAATCAGAAGCAGAGTTTTAAACTCATAAAGTTATGTAGCATTGTTTTGAAACTCTGGTATTAAAATGTTTAATTAGATATTTAGGATACTGTTTCAGTAAAAAAATATTCTTTTCTTTTGATGAAACAGAATCTAAAAAAGATAAATCATGGAAAATGACCCTGTTTTTACTGCTTCACAGTGACAAAAAAAGCATCACAATTTTTATCCCTGCAGTGTTGGAGATTTGTGGGGGCGTTGTTGGTAAGGGGGTTTTTGTGTGCAGCTGCAGTTCATGCTGCTGTGCCTCCTTTAGGAACAGTGACCTTACCTTGTTCAGAGTTGCATCTGCATGTGTGTTTGCGAGTGCACATCCTCAGCATCTTCTTCAGTTTCAGAGGCATGCCAGTTAAAAGATAATGGCCTTGATGCTACCCAGGTGAAAGATGCTCCTATGTGTGGGAGGCTAGCGTGGGGGGGCTTGACAGCTCATCTATAAATGACTCAACGAGTTAGTCAGTGACGCCTAACTAGCCTGTAGCTTCCTCACTGATTCAGAACCAGTTTGAACATACGAGATAGCGTGGACAGCATGAGCTAATGGAGTGATTCTTAACCCTGGGGCTGTGGCCCAAACTCGGGCCTCGAGCGACACAGAGGGCCACGAAAAAACTTTCCTGTTACACATCTGGGCCGCGAGGAGCGTAAATTTACACTGTTATTTATGACTGGATGAGCAGCCTCCCCCCACCTGGTGGTGGTAATTTTTGAGAGTTCAACAGACAAGCAGAAGAAGACATTCAGCTAGCCGCTAGCCTGTAGCAGATGTTGTGAAGAAGTTTTAAAACTAAATAATGAAGACAATAATGGCCCCAAACCATCCCTAAAGAGGCAAAAATCCACTCCAATTTATTAAATACGGATTAATGAGTGGAGATAACAAAGCAGAGCTGAGAAGTCTTGATAGAGCACAAGCAGCAACCTCCGGTGGCCAACTATGAGGCTACCTGGAAGAAGTCATTTTTTGTAGTTCTCCCTTCATCCGCTAGGGGCTGCAAAACAGAGCAAATCCCCACAGACTCCCATGTTAAAAACACCAACTTCACAGCAGAAATAAACATGTTTACAGTCTGGTTAAAAAAAAATATTTTTAAAAGGCCTCCTTCCACTGAAAAGGGAGAAAAAAAAACAAGAGGGGGACGGGAGAGAGGCAGAAAGGAGACCAACAAACACTGCAACGTTATCCAGCCAGATCTGCTGAGAGAGGAGAACACAGTTAATGATGCAATACTGTCACAGGTTTCTACATGGAGAAGCAGAGATGATGGGAGAGGAAGAGCCCAGTGCATCATGGGAAAGGAAGAGCCCAGTGCATCATGAACGTCCCGCAGCAGTCTAAACCTATAGCAGCTTAACTAAGGGATGCTAGCCATCCCTAACTATAAGACTTATAAAAAAGGAAGGTTTTAAGCCTAATTTTAAAGGTAGAGAGGGTGTCTGCCTCCCCAACCTGAAGTGGTAACTGATTCCATAATAGGGGGGCCTGATAGCCAAACGCTCTGCCTCCCATTCTACTCTTAGAGACCCTTGGAACCACCAGAAGACCTGCAGTCTGAAAGCGAAATGCTCTGCTTGGAATATCTGGAACTACAGATGTGGGCATGAAAAAGTTCCTCCTTTTTCTGCCAGAAGTGGTGCACTAATAGTGCACCATTACTGCACTATCACTGGCTGAACGACTTGTCCTGCAAAAACGTCATCACGTACGGTGTCCAAAACTTGGCGTGTAGAAACACCCTTGTTCTGGGCGTTCATTTATGCTCTGAAATCGTTTCCCCTGGGCACACAGGTGTTTCTCTGTGCGATTGAATTAGCAGACAAGTGGCTGGTAAGTGGCTGGCAGTCGGCTGAAAGGGGAATTTTTTCATACCCAGATCTGTATGAGATCTTTGATATATAATGGAGCTTGGTCATGGAAAGCTTTATATGCTTAGGGGGCTAATCTTCGTTCGCACCTATTAGTTTCGAGTTAGCTCGGTTAGCATTTAGCCCAGAGTACGTCAGCTGTCAATCCTTTGAACTGCAGCTCGGAGCGGCCTTGCCTTTGCCCATTTTAGTATTTTCCGTGAGTGACGACACAAGTGGCACAGCAAGATGGCGACGGTGGGACATGCCCACCTGGCTTCACTTCTAGCTCTTCAGAAACCAATGAGTGACGTAGCGGAAGTTTCGTCCCTCTTCATTAACGGTCTATGATGGAGCACCAGCTAACTCTAACGTTAATGCTAATGCTAACAGAAGCCCTGAAGCATCTGCAAGCTTCATCTAGAAAAAACAAGCATCTAACACTCTTAAAAGAGAGAAAATCAGCTGTTGATGCAGAAAATGTTTGTTATGTTTGGACGTTCTTTAAAAAATTCTAAGAAAAGTTTAAATAAGTAAATTGTTGTAATGAAATTTTGTGTTTTAATGGCCTGTCTAAACAAATAAAACACAGGTTTTTACAGATTATTTAAATTGAGCCTTTTTATTTCCAAATTGATCTATTACTGCAGCATTTTATTTCTTTTTAAATCAGTTTCCATCAGTTTTTTCTGTTGTTCCTCTTTTTGGAGTAAAATGTGGTAGATTTTTTGTTTATAGTCTAATTCTGATTTGTTCTTGTAGGAGTCTGATTTTATTCCATGAATTATACGTGTGATATAAATGTGTTTGTCATGTCATAATATATTTTTATATATTGTTATTCATGTTTTTCAGCCACATTTTACAGGTTCAGTCTGTTAAAGGCAGGTGGATTTGCTTTAGTTATTAAATAAATAAACAAAAAATGAGATCATTACACTAATACAGTGTTAAATATGAATGGACCCTGGACCAGTTTGGACTGAAATATTGGGCTCCATCATGAAAAAGGTTGAGAACTCTGCTTTAATGTTCATGTGGTGCGGATGTTCGAGTAAAGGGGAAGCAGTAATGGATGTAGTTGCTCTGATTAATCATAAATGGCATGTGGCCAGTACGTAACATGCTGCTGAGGGTTTACATCCCAGTCGTGGATCTGACAGCTGCAAGGGTGATGTGTGTGCCGTTGTTCTCCGCTTATCCACATATGTCAGCAGGAGTTAATTCATGGCTCTCGTTAACAACCTGGAATCATAATTCTACCTGCCTGAAGCCCTCTTCCCATTCATCGTATCTTACTCCACCTTGACCCCTGTGGGTGTGTGATGTGTTTAAAGGACTAGTACACCCACAGAATGATGTACCTTCATCTTCTCCTCATCCTCATGCTGAGCAAGACTCTGGAGCACTTTTTTAATATCTCAAATGCAGCCAGAGATCGGACAGGTTTTCGTTTTCCCCCAACTTTCATATAATGAAGTTCACCAGCGACTGAACCAAAAATGTCCATAAAAGTCCACAAAAACTTGTCAATATTCCTCCATACTGCTCGTCCAATGTAATCCAAGTGACCTGAGTGGGTAGCGTCAAGAATTCACTGGAAACCACATCATTTAGTAGATTTTAATAGCCTTAACAGTAGAACATGTAGCTGCCCCGAAGCGCGCCCATGCGAGTTCACGACACTACGGAAGCCACGGCCGACGAGATCGCGCGTTCTCTTTTTCTTTCTTTCTTTGATTTAAATCAATAGCCAACCTTTCTTGTGTTTGTCCCGGTTTGTATGCAGCTCGTCCACTCTTGGCACAAAAAACAGCAAATTTCTTCTTCCACGCTTGCTAAAATTAAAAAAGGCTCCAGAGTCTTGCTCAGCATGAGGGTGAGTAGAAAATGAAGGTACATCATTCAGTGGGTGTAATATTCCTTTAAGTCCTCCTTTCTCTCATTTAACATCTTTCTATCTGTAACATCCCCCTCTCTGTCTTTGATGAAAACAAAACCCTGTTCACCCATTCTGCTCTCTGCCTCCACCTCCTCCCCCAAGCAGCCCTCAGCACCTTCTGCGAGAGTCAGATAGACGCTGTCCAATATCCAGTTGCCATAAATCTTCCCCCAAGTTAGCCACAAATATCTCAGATATGCTGATTTATAGGTGCTAGCCTGGACGTCTGTCTCAAAGAGAGGCCGCTGTGGAGCTTGTAAGATGCATGTAGATGGGATTGATTTCTTAATAGCAGGTCTCCTAAAATAAGAGGACCAGCTTTACAAGATGCTTGTAAAGAGAGAGAGAGGGAGATTATCGAGTGTGCTCCTGAGCTGCACAGATGGAGAGCAAAACAGAAGAAGCCGTGAAAGAGGTCAGCGAGGCAGTAAACAGGCAAACGAGGATGGGATGAGTGGAAGGGAGGAGGACCTAAAGGCTGAGCGGAGCATGGGTATGTGGCAGGTTATCATGCCAGCAGCATCACACTTCCAGGCCGTTACAGGTACGGCGTCTGCACAGGTTTGTATAATGCCGGGCCTTTCCTGTCCTGTTCTGCAGCTGCAGCCTCTCCTCATGTATCGGTGCTACCAAATGTTCAGGAGCAAGCCCAGCAGCAGAGCTGCTTTAAGCAGAGTGGTTTGCAATTTTCTGTCTTTCTTAATATGTCTGAGCAGACCCTGGTTCAGAAGTCCTTGTACACCCGTTTCTACCAAAAGGTCTGTAGGCGATGGTTTGGTTGGATAAATCCTGATCTCTGCTATGTTTCCACAGCCACACATACCCCCCCTGCAGGAAGCGTACAGACCAATTAGTGATAGAAAAATCAATTATATTAACATAACTGCATCACCTTCCTTGAATTATAACAAAGACTAGAAAAGCACTCTGAGAGTGCAGACCTCCGCCAAGCAGCTCGCTCTCATCTTTGTGTGTTCTGGATCATATCTGGAATTTTCTCTGGATCCGGATCTACTTTGGAAACATTCTAGAAATCATTGAGATCCTTTCTTGTAATTTTTTTTTTTAACAAACACTTGAGTCATTTGTGTGGAGTTATATGGAACAATTCCAGAAATGTGTCCTATCAGGGTGATGTCGATGGAAGACTGTCTAGGTGTTGGTAAGGAGGTTTAATGTTCACCATGGGGTGTTCGTCAGAACCCACAGGACTCGCTTGTACAGTTAACTGTCTTTGGTCACTCTTAAAAAGGAATAGTATACCCACAGAATGATGTGCCTTCATCTTCTCCTCATCCTCATGCTGAGTAAGGAGCACTTTTTTAATATCTCAAATGCAGCTGGAGATCCGACAGGTTTTCGTTTTCCCCCAACTTTCATATAATGGAGTTCACCGGGACTCGAACCACAATATGGAAGCCGCGGCAGACGAGATCACGCATTTCCTTTTTCTTTCTTTCTTTGAAAAAAAATGGACTTTTAAGAGCTTTTCAGCATGTTACTGTGTTATTTCCTCATAAAACTTCATTTAAGTCGTTTTCTTTCTTCATTTGTGCATATTTGAGTATTATATATGAATATTCAGGCCAAGCTGTAGCTTCCTTAAAGGGGAAGTTCAGGAATTTTTGACATAGGGCCTCATTTTTCAGTGAGCCAGGATACTATGTATCACTCGAGACAGTTTCAACATATTTCATTCCGTTATTTTAGTTCCAGGAGGTTGCTGATGCTAATGCTAGTGGAAGTCAATAGGAATCTGCTAGCCTGTCATTAAAAACAATCTTAACCACTCCACAGAACATCAGAGGCAAATCAGTAAGCCTATCTGTGTAAATGCTGTGTTAAACTAGTAAACTCATGAGTTAAAAGAGTAAAACTAGCCCTGTATGACAAATTTTTAATGACATATTGAGGAACTAGTTTCTTACCAGCTCCGGAATTATATACTTTGCTTCCCAGTAGTGTTACTACCTTTGTCAGTGTATTCCAGTTCATAGAGACATGGTGACAGTTAGTTTGATGAAAAAAGTTTGAAATCGTCTTCAAAATCTGACATATCCTTATGCCTTTCAGACGTGGCCGAAGTTTTGACTGGATATTTGTGTAATCAGATTCCTTCATGCATGTAGCAGCAGATATCACTCCGCTGCCAAATACATGAAGTATAACTTTGCAAAGTGTCTCAGGAGCAACAACCAAAATGCAAGGAAATGCAGGTTAGTTTTATTTGTAACATTATTAACGCGGCATTTAAACTTAGTCTTATAAATGATTTGCCTCTGATGTTCTGTGGAGTGATTAAGATTGTTATTAATGACAAGCTAGCAGATTCCTATTGACTTCCACTAGCATTAGCATCAGCAACCTCCTGAAACTAGAATAACTGAATGAAATATGTTGAAACTGTGTCCAGTGATAAGTAGTACCCTGGCTCACTCAAAAATGAGGCCATATGTCAAATATCCTGAACTTCCCCTTTAACATAACTGACTTACACCGGTATACGCAACGAGATGGCACCAATCACGAAGCGTCAAACACGCATGCACAGTATCGTAGCAAGATGCCCTCTTTGTTCAAGAGAAACTCTTAGAGAATCCTAACCTATCCACACTCTCTGAGGAAGAAACTAACAGCCTGCAGGAAGATTTCCTCAGAAACAAACAGCCGACAGCTAACAGACGTTTGATCCAGAGTTCAGGGGAAAAGTTTTTTTTTTTTTTTTTTTTTTTTTAAGCTGTAGAGGACGGCAAGTTGGGAAAAATGGTTGAAAAGTGGTTGTGTTCTGCGTGGGAGTTTATTTGTTGTACTGGATGAATCGACTTGCCAGAAGTGGTTGATTTTATCTTCAGGAGCAGAAAAAAAGCCTCAACTTTGTGTGTGAACTTCACTCCTGACAACTTCATGAATCTCGGGCAGTAAAGTGTTTTTTTCTCGGGGATTACTTCTGAAACCTGACGCAGTCCCACCATAAAAACGCCTCACGGACAGACAACAACACCAGTGAGTGAAAAACGTCTCTCAGCTCAATGCTAAGTATTAGCCTATGATTTCTTTGCTAATTTACTTGTCAGGGGTCTCTGTGGTACTTCTGTGGTACTTCATGTACTTCAAACTCCATATCAGACTCTGGGTGGAGCATACAGCTCCATAACAGGCTGCTCCGTTTTATCCCGTCGATCGGAGTCCGATTATCCATCAATGTTTACACATAACGTCGAAGTGAGCTGCCGGTGTAAAGAACAATTCTGTGACCCTTCAGAATCAGCATCTCTTCCGGGGCGACGTCATGAAATGGGCGTAAAACATGTTGCAGTTGGTCGAGAGCTCCGTAGTTCAGGACGTTCAGCCATCTTACTTCCGTGTTTAAAATTAGACGCATAAAAAAACTAGTTTACACCAAATTAGTTTCTATAGTAGCGATGGAACATATTTAGCTTATAAATGCCTGTATTTGACTTTTAGAACATTTGAGAAGCTGATACAGCTCCTTTAAAACAATAGCCAACCCCTCTTGTGTGTTTCTTGGTTTGTCTCCAGCTCTTTCGCTCCTAGCACAATGTAAACTGAATTTCTTCCTCTACGCTTGCAGTATCGGCAGAGTAGGCGCTGAACGCCGCGGTTTCCGTAGTGTCGTGAGCTCTCATGGAAGGGTTTCGCGGCAGCTACATGTTCTACTGTTTAAGCTATAAAAAGCTACTAAATGATGTGGTTCCCAGTAAATTCTGGCCGCTACCCACTCAGGACACTTGGATTACATTGGACGAGCAGTATGGAGGAATATTGACAAGTTTTGTGGACTTTTATGGACCTTTTTGGATCAGGCACTGGTCAACTCCATTATATGAAAGTTGGGGGAAAATGGAAACCTGTCCGATCTCTGGCTGCATTTGGTATTGAGTACCGTGGAAATTTGGTGTTTTTGGTATCGACTACTGAATTTCTGGTATCGTGACAACACTACTCCAGAGTGTATTTGCAGTAAACAGTACTCGAGTGTCTCTGATTTACTGGATCAGCCAAACGTTTGGAGACATCAGGCTCACCTTCAGGTTGCGAGCCAAGGGTCAGAAAGGGGACCTGCGATTGCTAGTTTTTCCCCAACAAATAAAATCCACTGCTGATAACCTATCTGTGTAAAACTGATTGCGTTTAGCAGTTTGTTTGATTTGTGTCAAACTATCAGAGTTCTTCATGTTAACACTGAGGTGGAGATAAGCGGCCCCCCCTCCCCAGCCTGCTGCTGCAGATAGAGCTCCGGCCGTCCTGATAAACACTCAAACAGCCTCTTGGTGTTTTATCTGAGCTGCCACCACGCCTGGCTGGACCTGGGAGAGTCCACGGTGAGGCGGAGGCAGATAGGGAAGGGAGGGACGATGAGGGCTGAGCAAGATGGAAGATGCATTCTTAGACATTTCCACGTTAATGGAAAGCTCTTCTGTTTTACTGTAGCTGTGGAATATTGCAGCAGTTTTTCTCTTAGCTCATTTAGAACATCTAATCCAGATACTTCTCGACTTTGTGCAAAGCATTTCTTCTAAAAAAGAACATTGAGAATAAATTCCACATCCCAAATGTGCACACAAACTGATCCTTTTATCCATCACCACTTACCTTTATACAGGTTACTATTATTTAATTCTGATGTTTCATTGTTAAATACCAAGTTTTTATGTTTCATCATTATTTATAATTGCTGTATCTTTTACCTTTTCTCATCTTTTCTTGCAGTCCTTTAATCTTTTAGCTCCAGCGTTCCTTCATGGGGACCCTCCACGCTGGGACTTGTGTCTGGTCTGCCCGTGGGGGTGCTGTCTTGGGGATCCCCTAGGCCTGGAGGACTGGGGGGCTCTGCACCATGTGAGGGGCTTCCCTGGTCTATCTGGGTTGGGGTGGGCGCTCCCTGTGGCTGTGGACTGTGGGGCCTCTCAGCTTGGATGGCCCCCTACAGCTGTTTTTTCCTCACCTGGATCCTCAGTTACAAAACTTTTTTACTATGCTGTGTGTGTACACGTGCATGGGTCTATATGTGGGGGTGGGAGGGACGGGGGGGGGGGTTCATGTTTTCATGGAGGTAAACGGCGACACCATTTAGTATATTTTCATAGCTTAAACAGTCCAACATTGCAGTTTCTATTTGCGCTCCTTTGCGTGTTCATGACACTACGGAGGCCGCGGCGTTCAGCACCTACTCTGCCGATAATGCAAGTGTAGAAGAAGAAATTCGTTGTTTACATTGTGCTAAGAGCGAACAAGCAGTGGACAAGCACAAGAGGGGTTGGATATTAATTTAAAACAAAGAAAGAAAGAAAAAGAGAACGCGCGATCTCGTCTGCTTGAGGGTGAGGAGAAAATGAAGACACATCATTCTGTGGGTGAACTATAAACCTAATCTAGTTTCATTATGCTGTTTGTGAGCTGGTTAGCAATTTTGAATCTTTTTTCATAAAAACTCTGTTTTATACATTTTTCTTTCAGTTTGGACTGTTTAACGTTTAATGAAACCTTCAAAGGAACAGCTGAACTCAGAACCACAGTTAAAATTAAATAAAGGTCAAAGTAAAACTTCATATTTTTTCATCTAACAAATTCTGCTCTCAGCTTTTCAGTCTACAATCTGATCTAAATGCAGCCAGATGCTGCTTAGTTCGCTTTTCCCAACATGCTTGCATTTAAATCCAGCTACCCAGTCTCAGGCTATATTCACATTGCAGCTCAATTCCTTTTTTTTTTTTTTTTTTTTTGGCCAATAAGGGAGTCGTATCGGGGTTTTTTTAACAG
>JALJCO010013979.1:0-19943 GCA_023101725.1 Atherinomorus stipes | reverse complement strand
GCAACTGGAACATATTTAGCTTTATATGCCTGTAGTTGACTTTTTAAATGTTTGGAAACCATGATACAGCTCTTTTAAAAGGCACAAGTTAAACGAAAACTGAAAATCAAAGTAAATTGACAGGCTTTTAAAACAAAGTTGAATTAAAACAGTTTAATATAACTAAATATTAAAAACATGATTTCCTACTGGAAAAACTACATTTTTGTATAATGTATAGATATATTGTGTTGTTGAGACATTTTTACGGACAATGTTTGTGTTTCTGTATGTGTCAGAGAGGAAAAGATAAAACATTATACAGCGTGCAATTGAAACTTAAATAATTTATTTTTCACTTGAACACCACAACATAGCATGTAATAACAGAGCATAATAAGCCTAAAAGATCTCACAAAACACACATAAAAGTTGACAAAATGTCCAACTCCTGTATTTTCTGGATATTCATGACGTCCACTGGTGCTACCTGAATGACGGGGAACTCAGTATTTTAAAACATAATCAATAAAAATGTCATCACTGCAGTTGTAAAGAAAGCAAATGATAAAAAACACCATCAAAACAACTGGGATGGTCTTTTATTGTTGGTTAATATTTTGGCTTCGCTAACAATGTCTAAATACACGGACAAGCCAAACTTTAGTATGAAATGGGCTAACTCTGCTTCAGGCCACACAGCGGAGTCTTTGAAAGTGTCACGTAAGATTATTAACATCTTAATTTGAACATCTTAATCTGTCCAGACCACATCTGGACAGATTAAACATCAAAAGTCAGAATAATGAATCAAATGAGGGTGAAAACAGAAGGTTTGTGACGTGTAACGAAAGGAAAAAACGGGAGAAAAAAAAACCACAGACTCAAAAGACTCAAAGACATTAGTTTTTTAAAAAGCATCCTCGAAAACTGCTTATGTTGATGGCAGAATAAGTTAAGTAATAATGTTTAATATTAATATTAATAATAATAATAATAATAATAATACGGTCAAGAGTCTCAGAGTATCTGAGTATCTCTGTATGTCAGAACAAGTCCTAAATCTTGGACTCCATGAGGGCCCTCATGGAGGGCGTGGCCACTTGTTCATCCAGTAACCACGCCCACATTTAATCCAAAATGGCCGAAGCAGAACACCTCATGAATGGCCGTTCATAATAAAACAGCTTCTGATTGGTGACTCACGGCTGCAACAACAAAGGGAAGCATTTATTCTCATTAAAGACTAAAGATACGTAAAGCCTTTTCCCCTACAATGATTCATCCATAGCTGCTACAATAGGGGATTATCACGCTTACCGGAAGTTCCCGGATTTTGACACTTCCTCTTCCGGGCCATGTTAACGACAGCCGTTCCTGCTCTGTTATACTGTTTAAATCGGATAAACTCCAAACATACTTAAGTTTTCATTCTAGACTGAAGTCATACTGGATCAAAAGCTGGATCAAAGCGATCGATTCGCGGCGAAGGGCCGAACTTTATAATAAAACACACGTTTGTTTGTCGCCAGTGGGGCACAACACCGGCACTTCACAGCATGCTAGCATTAGCCAGCTAGCGTTTCCTGACGTGCTTAACATTGTGCGTCTTAAAACACACAAACATCTGAAAATCGGGTCTGTACCCCCCTTTTCCAGTGGAACAACTGGGGACTGCCAAGAAAGGAGACGCTTTCAGATGCTTGTGTGTTTTCAGCCGCACAAAGTTAGGCACGTCATCAAGCTGGCTAATGCTAACCTGCTAACAATAGTCCGCCGACTACTACTCTGTTAAACTTTGTAAATCGGATATACGCCAATGCCAAGTTTTCATTCCAGACTGAAGTGATGCTGAGGAAGAAGTGGATTAAAACGACCGATTCGCCGCGATGAAGGACCGAACTTTATAATAAAACGACACACGTTTGTTTGTAGCTGGCAGACTGCGCAGTCGTGTTAGCAGGTTAGCATTAGCCAGCTCGATGACGTGCCTAACTTTGTGCGGCTGAAAACACACAATCATCTGAAAGCGTCTCCTTTCTTGGCAGTCCCCAGTTGTTCCACTGGAAACGGGGGGGTACAGACCCGATTTTCAGATGTTTGTGTGTTTTAAGACACACAATGTTAAGCACATCAGTAAATGTTAGCTGGCTAATGCTAGCATGCTGTGAAGTGCAGGTGTTGTGCCCCACCGGCGACAAACAAACGTGTGTTTTATTATAAAGTTCGGCTCTTCACCGCGGCGAATCGATCGCTTTGATCCACTTCTTCCTTAGTATCACTTCAGTCTAGAATGAAAACTTAAATATGTTTGGAGTTTATCCGATTTAAACAGTATAACAGAGCAGGAACGGCTGTCGTTAACATGGCCCGGAAGAGGAAGTGTCAAAATCCGGGAACTTCCGGTAAGCGTGATAATCCCCTATAAACGAATGCGGTGAAACAACCCAGATCTTCTTCCCGCCATCAGTCTCACAGTCGCACAATCAGGCTGGAACCAAGTTTTCTCTTTTACCTCCGCCAACGAGGTTATGTTTTTGGTAGTGTTGGTTTGTTTGTCTGTCTGTCTTTCAGCAACTTTACGGAAAAAGTTCTGGGCAGATTGACCTGAAATTTTCACCAGCCGTGTGTCTCAGCCCCAGAACGAACCCATTAAATTTAGTTGGTGATCAGGAATCTTTTGAAGGATACTTTATCATTGTGAGATCGGCCAAATTTGGGAATTTTTGCACATAACTTTGCACATAACCATGCAAATGGTCCGAGTGTTTGGTAAGAAATTACAAGGAAGGATTTTAATGAGTTCTATAATGCTTCGGAAGTTGATCCGGATCCAGAGAAAATTCCGGATACTTTGATCCAGAACACACAAAAATAAGGGAGTTGACAATATGAGGGGGGGCATGAGCTGCTTGGTCTGCGCTCTCCGAGTGCTTTTCTAGTTTACTTAATTGGATCACAAAGTGCCAAGTACGAGACTTGTTTCATCTCAGAGTAGCAGTAAACCCCCCCTGCTACGTTTAAAACTTCCATCTGCATAGTTACCCAGGTTAGCGTGATTTATCTATGGCCACATGAGAACATTACCGTTGAGACCACCAGAGAACTGAACTGGATCAGAGTGTGTTGAATGTCTAAAAAACTGTATTTTGACACGTAATAATTAACCACATATAACCGTGAAAGTGTCCGTCACAGCCTTGATGCTAGCATGCATGTGATCATCAGCCCCGGTAGTTTGCATCAGTCATGTTTCTGCTGTAGTGACTGGTACGGTTTAGGGTACCGGACTGATTTGTTCCGTAACCTTTAAGATCCAACACACCGCTCCTGTCTGTACCCGACTATGGAGAAAATGCTGAGTATAACAGTGTAAAAGTGTTTGTGCTGCCTCGTGAGGCTCTAACTGCATTTGCAGGACTTGACCTTCATATTTGAGAGCTGCTCTATTTTGGGAGTCTTGCCGATGTAATAAAGGATGGTGAGGGGCTCCAGGTCTTGGGAGACACAGCAGGGGGATGCTGATGCTTCGGGGTTGATAGCGTTGTACAAACCTAACACCTGGAACAGGGAAGAAAACATGACTTACAGCACTCTGTGACTAAACGTGGGAGTTGGTAGCTAAATCTTACAGTACCTTGGAGTGCTGGGTGTCTGAACTCCACAGATATGGACAAGCACCTGCACAGAAGTTGGCTTCATAACCTTTAGGCTCATGGATCCACTTCCAGCCCAAATCCCTCTTAAAATCGATGTAGAGTGAGCGTAAGCAGCAGTTGTCCTGAACATTCCTGCAAGGGGATGAAGGGAAAGATGAATGAGCAACTTCTAATCATGCAGACATTTATACCAGACAAACACACCACAGACTTCTCCCACCATAAAATATGATTATCCATAATCACCCACAGAACAGTATACACCTAAACACAACGCCAGGGAGGGAAAGGAGGACTAAACTTTCCCACAAAGGCTTGTTTTCTTGCTCTCTGAACGTAAAGTGATAAACAATAACACAAACCTGTGACTGAATGTTAATAACAGCAGATATCTGTAAGAAATCTTTTTCCCTTTCTTTTTTACAAACCGCCTAAAATTACTGAAGAAATTCAGATCACGAGCATGAAGCTACGCTGCCATCTAGTGGTCAATTCAGTTGAGCATCAGACTGAATAAAAGCAGAGGTCATTCAGTTTATCACAGTTTGATTACTTCTTAGAGTGACTAAAATCTGCAACCTCGGAATAATCGTTTTCCTTCATATGCATATCCATAGATATACATTGTATGTACTTCTGTCCTTTTGAAATGTTCAGCTCTGATTAAGTAAGGAGAATAGTTAGAATTTCTGTTACAGAATTCATTTAGTCCATTTGCGTTGTTTAAGTTTTGTATTCAGTGCTGATGACATGATTCTGACATTTTTTGCCATTAGACCAACATGTTAGTCCTGATTACCCATGTCATTAGGTCACTACTTTTTACAGATGTGTTGCTACATGATGGTAAACATCACCCTGGAACTACTTTTTACTGACGTGTTGCTACATGATGGTAAACATCACCCTGGAACTACTTTTTACTGACGTGTTGCTACATGATGGTAAACTTCACCCTGGAACTACTTTTTACCGACGTGTTACTACATGATTGTAAACATAACCCTGGAACTACTTTTTACTGACGTGTTACTACACGATGGTAAAATCACCCTGGAACTACTTTTTACAGACGTGTTACTACACGATGGTAAACATCACCCTGGAACTACTTTTTACAGACGTGTTACTACACAATGGTAAACATCACCCTGGAACTACTTTTTACAGACGTGTTGCTACATGATTGTAAACATCACCCTGGAACTACTTTTTACAGACGTGTCACTACACGATGGTAAACATCACCCTGGAACTACTTTTTACAGACGTGTTGCTACATGATTGTAAACATCCCCCTGGAACTACTTTTTACAGACGTGTTACTACACGATGGTAAACATCACCCTGGAACTACTTTTTACAGACGTGTTGCTACATGATTGTTAACATCACCCTGGAACTACTTTTTACCGACGTGTTGCTACATGATGGTAAACATCACCCTGGAACTACTTTTTACAGACGTGTTACTACATGATGGTAAACATCACCCTGGAACTACTTTTTACAGACGTGTTACTACATGATGGTAAACATCACCCTGGAACTACTTTTTACAGACGTGTGACTACATGATAGTAAACATCACCCTGGAACTACTTTCTACAGACGTGTTACTACATGATGGTAAACATCACCCTGGAACTACTTTTTACAGACGTGTTACTAAATGATAGTAAACATCACCCTGGAACTACTTTTTACAGACGTGTTACTACATGATGGTTAACATCACCCTGGAACTACTTTTTACAGACATGTTGCTACATGATGGTAAACATCACCCTGGAACTACTTTTTACAGACGTGTTACTACATGATGGTTAACATCACCCTGGAACTACTTTTTACAGACGTGTTGCTACATGATTGTAAACATCCCCCTGGAACTACTTTTTTAACGACGTGTTGCTACATGATGGTTAGCATCACCCTGGAACTACTTTTTACAGACGTGTTGCTACATGATGGCAAACATCACCCTGGAACTACTTTTTACAGACGTGTTGCTACATGATGGTTAACATCACCCTGGAACTACTTTTTACAGACGTGTTGCTACACGATGGTAAACATCACCCTGGAACTACTTTTTACAGATGTGTTGCTACATGATGGTAAACATCACCCTGGAACTACTTTTTACTGACGTGTTGCTACATGATGGTAAACATCACCCTGGAACTACTTTTAACTGACGTGTTGCTACATGATGGTAAACATCACTCTGGAACTACTTTTTACTTACGTGTTGCTACATGATGGTAAACATCACCCTGGAACTACTTTTTACCGACGTGTTACTACATGATTGTAAACATAACCCTGGAACTACTTTTTACTGACGTGTTACTACACGATGGTAAAATCACCCTGGAACTACTTTTTACAGACGTGTTGCTACATGATGGTAAACATCCCCCTGGAACTACTTTTTACAGACGTGTTACTACACGATGGTAAACATCACCCTGGAACTACTTTTTACAGACGTGTTACTACACAATGGTAAACATCACCCTGGAACTACTTTTTACAGACGTGTTGCTACATGATTGTAAACATCCCCCCTGGAACTACTTTTTACAGACGTGTTACTACACGATGGTAAACATCACCCTGGAACTACTTTTTACAGATGTGTTGCTACATGATTGTAAACATCCCCCTGGAACTACTTTTTACCGACGTGTTGCTACATGATGGTAAACATCACCCTGGAACTACTTTTTACAGATGTGTTACTACATGATGGTAAACATCACCCTGGAACTACTTTTTACAGACGTGTTACTACACGATGGTAAACGTCACCCTGGAACTACTTTCTACAGACGTGTTACTACATGATGGTAAACATCACCCTGGAACTACTTTTTACAGACGTGTTACTACATGATAGTAAACATCACCCTGGAACTACTTTTTACAGACGTGTTACTACATGATGGTTAACATCACCCTGGAACTACTTTTTACAGACATGTTGCTACATGATGGTTAACATCACCCTGGAACTACTTTTTACAGACGTGTTACAACATGATTGTAAACATAACCCTGGAACTACTTTTTACTGACGTGTTACTACACGATGGTAAAATCACCCTGGAACTACTTTTTACAGACGTGTTGCTACATGATGGTAAACATCACCCTGGAACTACTTTTTACAGACGTGTTACTACACGATGGTAAACGTCACCCTGGAACTACTTTTTACAGACGTGTTACTACACGATGGTAAACATCACCCTGGAACTACTTTTTACAGACATGTTGCTACATGATGGTAAACATCCCCCTGGAACTACTTTTTACAGACGTGTTGCTACATGATTGTAAACATCCCCCTGGAACTACTTTTTACCGACGTGTTGCTACATGATGGTAAACATCACCCTGGAACTACTTTTTACAGATGTGTTACTACATGATGGTAAACATCACCCTGGAACTACTTTTTACAGACGTGTTACTACATGATAGTAAACATCACCCTGGAACTACTTTCTACAGACGTGTTACTACATGATGGTAAACATCACCCTGGAACTACTTTTTACAGACGTGTTACTACATGATAGTAAACATCACCCTGGAACTACTTTTTACAGACGTGTTACTACATGATGGTTAACATCACCCTGGAACTACTTTTTACAGACATGTTGCTACATGATGGTAAACATCACCCTGGAACTACTTTTTACAGACGTGTTACTACATGATGGTAAACATCGCCCTGGAACTACTTTTTACTGACATGTTCCTGCATGATGGTAAACATCGCCCTGGAACTACTTTTTACTGACATGTTCCTGCATGATGGTAAACATCGCCCTGGAACTACTTTTTACAGACGTGTTACTACATTATAGTAAACATCACCCTGGAACTACTTTCTACAGACGTGTTACTACATGATGGTAAACATCACCCTGGAACTACTTTTTACAGACGTGTTACTACATGATAGTAAACATCACCCTGGAACTACTTTTTACAGACGTGTTACTACATGATGGTTAACATCACCCTGGAACTACTTTTTACAGACATGTTGCTACATGATGGTAAACATCACCCTGGAACTACTTTTTACAGACGTGTTACTACATGATGGTAAACATCGCCCTGGAACTACTTTTTACTGACATGTTCCTGCATGATGGTAAACATCGCCCTGGAACTACTTTTTACTGACATGTTCCTGCATGATGGTAAACATCGCCCTGGAACTACTTTTTACAGACGTGTTACTACATGATGGTAAACATCGCCCTGGAACTACTTTTTACAGACGTGTTGCTACATGATGGTAAACATCGCCCTGGAACTACTTTTTACAGACGTGTTGCTACATGATGGTAAACATCGCCCTGGAACTACTTTTTACAGACGTGTTACTACATGATGGTAAACATCACCCTGGAACTACTTTTTACAGACGTGTCGCTACATGATGGTAAACATCACCCTGGAACTACTTTTTACAGACTTGTTACTACATGATAGTAAACATCACCCTGGAACTACTTTTTACAGACGTGTTGCTACACGATGGTAAACATCACCCTGGAACTACTTTTTACAGACGTGTCGCTACATGATGGTAAACATCACCCTGGAACTACTTTTTACAGACGTGTTACTACATGATGGTAAACATCACCCTGGAACTACTTTTTACAGACGTGTTGCTACACGATGGTAAACATCACCCTGGAACTACTTTTTACAGACGTGTTGCTACACGATGGTAAACATCACCCTGGAACTACTTTTTACAGACGTGTTACTACATGATGGTAAACATCACCCTGGAACTACTTTTTACAGACGTGTTACTACATGATAGTTAACATCACCCTGGAACTACTTTTTACAGACGTGTTACTACACGATGGTAAACATCACCCTGGAACTACTTTTTACAGACGTGTTACTACACAATGGTAAACATCACCCTGGAACTACTTTTTACAGACATGTTGCTACATGATTGTAAACATCCCCCTGGAACTACTTTTTACAGACGTGTTACTACACGATGATTAACATCACCCTGGAACTACTTTTTACAGACGTGTTGCTACATGATTGTAAACATCCCCTGGAACTACTTTTTACCGACGTGTTGCTACATGATGGTAAACATCACCCTGGAACTACTTTTTACAGATGTGTTACTACATGATGGTAAACATCACCCTGGAACTACTTTTTACAGACGTGTTACTACATGATAGTAAACATCACCCTGGAACTACTTTCTACAGACGTGTTACTACATGATGGTAAACATCACCCTGGAACTACTTTTTACAGACGTGTTACTACATGATAGTAAACATCACCCTGGAACTACTTTTTACAGACGTGTTACTACATGATGGTTAACATCACCCTGGAACTACTTTTTACAGACATGTTGCTACATGATGGTAAACATCACCCTGGAACTACTTTTTACAGACGTGTTACTACATGATGGTAAACATCGCCCTGGAACTACTTTTTACTGACATGTTCCTGCATGATGGTAAACATCGCCCTGGAACTACTTTTTACAGACGTGTTACTACATGATAGTAAACATCACCCTGGAACTACTTTCTACAGACGTGTTACTACATGATGGTAAACATCACCCTGGAACTACTTTTTACAGACGTGTTACTACATGATAGTAAACATCACCCTGGAACTACTTTTTACAGACGTGTTACTACATGATGGTTAACATCACCCTGGAACTACTTTTTACAGACATGTTGCTACATGATGGTAAACATCACCCTGGAACTACTTTTTACAGACGTGTTACTACATGATGGTAAACATCGCCCTGGAACTACTTTTTACTGACATGTTCCTGCATGATGGTAAACATCGCCCTGGAACTACTTTTTACTGACATGTTCCTGCATGATGGTAAACATCGCCCTGGAACTACTTTTTACAGACGTGTTACTACATGATGGTAAACATCGCCCTGGAACTACTTTTTACAGACGTGTTGCTACATGATGGTTAACATCGCCCTGGAACTACTTTCTACAGACGTGTTACTACATGATGGTAAACATCACCCTGGAACTACTTTTTACAGACGTGTCGCTACATGATGGTAAACATCACCCTGGAACTACTTTTTACAGACTTGTTACTACATGATAGTAAACATCACCCTGGAACTACTTTTTACAGACGTGTTGCTACACGATGGTAAACATCACCCTGGAACTACTTTTTACAGACGTGTTACTACATGATGGTAAACATCACCCTGGAACTACTTTTTACAGACGTGTTACTACATGATAGTAAACATCACCCTGGAACTACTTTTTACAGACGTGTTACTACATGATAGTAAACATCACCCTGGAACTACTTTTTACAGACGTGTTACTACATGATAGTAAACATCACCCTGGAACTACTTTTTACAGACGTGTTACTACATGATGGTAAACATCGCCCTGGAACTACTTTTTACAGACGTGTTGCTACATGATGGTAAACATCGCCCTGGAACTACTTTTTACAGACGTGTTGCTACATGATGGTAAACATCGCCCTGGAACTACTTTTTTACAGACGTGTTACTACATGATGGTAAACATCACCCTGGAACTACTTTTTACAGACGTGTCGCTACATGATGGTAAACATCACCCTGGAACTACTTTTTACAGACTTGTTACTACATGATAGTAAACATCACCCTGGAACTACTTTTTACAGACGTGTTGCTACACGATGGTAAACATCACCCTGGAACTACTTTTTACAGACGTGTCGCTACATGATGGTAAACATCACCCTGGAACTACTTTTTACAGACGTGTTACTACATGATGGTAAACATCACCCTGGAACTACTTTTTACAGACGTGTTGCTACACGATGGTAAACATCACCCTGGAACTACTTTTTACAGACGTGTTGCTACACGATGGTAAACATCACCCTGGAACTACTTTTTACAGACGTGTTACTACATGATGGTAAACATCACCCTGGAACTACTTTTTACAGACGTGTTACTACATGATAGTTAACATCACCCTGGAACTACTTTTTACAGACGTGTTACTACACGATGGTAAACATCACCCTGGAACTACTTTTTACAGACGTGTTACTACACAATGGTAAACATCACCCTGGAACTACTTTTTACAGACATGTTGCTACATGATTGTAAACATCCCCCTGGAACTACTTTTTACAGACGTGTTACTACACGATGATTAACATCACCCTGGAACTACTTTTTACAGACGTGTTGCTACATGATTGTAAACATCCCCTGGAACTACTTTTTACCGACGTGTTGCTACATGATGGTAAACATCACCCTGGAACTACTTTTTACAGATGTGTTACTACATGATGGTAAACATCACCCTGGAACTACTTTTTACAGACGTGTTACTACATGATAGTAAACATCACCCTGGAACTACTTTCTACAGACGTGTTACTACATGATGGTAAACATCACCCTGGAACTACTTTTTACAGACGTGTTACTACATGATAGTAAACATCACCCTGGAACTACTTTTTACAGACGTGTTACTACATGATGGTTAACATCACCCTGGAACTACTTTTTACAGACATGTTGCTACATGATGGTAAACATCACCCTGGAACTACTTTTTACAGACGTGTTACTACATGATGGTAAACATCGCCCTGGAACTACTTTTTACTGACATGT
Source organism: Atherinomorus stipes (assembly GCA_023101725.1). Taxonomy (NCBI): domain Eukaryota; kingdom Metazoa; phylum Chordata; class Actinopteri; order Atheriniformes; family Atherinidae; genus Atherinomorus; species Atherinomorus stipes. The sequence goes on along the minus strand of JALJCO010013979.1, from coordinate 8,564 downwards.
TCCTGCATGATGGTAAACATCGCCCTGGAACTACTTTTTACAGACGTGTTACTACATGATAGTAAACATCACCCTGGAACTACTTTCTACAGACGTGTTACTACATGATGGTAAACATCACCCTGGAACTACTTTTTACAGACGTGTTACTACATGATAGTAAACATCACCCTGGAACTACTTTTTACAGACGTGTTACTACATGATGGTTAACATCACCCTGGAACTACTTTTTACAGACATGTTGCTACATGATGGTAAACATCACCCTGGAACTACTTTTTACAGACGTGTTACTACATGATGGTAAACATCGCCCTGGAACTACTTTTTACTGACATGTTCCTGCATGATGGTAAACATCGCCCTGGAACTACTTTTTACTGACATGTTCCTGCATGATGGTAAACATCGCCCTGGAACTACTTTTTACAGACGTGTTACTACATGATGGTAAACATCGCCCTGGAACTACTTTTTACAGACGTGTTGCTACATGATGGTTAACATCGCCCTGGAACTACTTTCTACAGACGTGTTACTACATGATGGTAAACATCACCCTGGAACTACTTTTTACAGACGTGTCGCTACATGATGGTAAACATCACCCTGGAACTACTTTTTACAGACTTGTTACTACATGATAGTAAACATCACCCTGGAACTACTTTTTACAGACGTGTTGCTACACGATGGTAAACATCACCCTGGAACTACTTTTTACAGACGTGTTACTACATGATGGTAAACATCACCCTGGAACTACTTTTTACAGACGTGTTACTACATGATAGTAAACATCACCCTGGAACTACTTTTTACAGACGTGTTACTACATGATAGTAAACATCACCCTGGAACTACTTTTTACAGACGTGTTACTACATGATAGTAAACATCACCCTGGAACTACTTTTTACAGACGTGTTGCTACACGATGGTAAACATCACCCTGGAACTACTTTTTACAGACGTGTCGCTACACGATGGTAAACATCACCCTGGAACTACTTTTTACAGACGTGTTGCTACATGATGGTAAACATCACCCTGGAACTACTTTTTACAGACGTGTTACTACATGATGGTAAACATCACCCTGGAACTACTTTTTACAGACGTGTTGCTACACGATGGTTAACATCACCCTGGAACTACTTTTTACAGACGTGTTACTACATGATGGTAAACATCACCCTGGAACTACTTTTTACTGACGTGTTACAACATGATTGATAAACATCACCCTGGAACTACTTTTTACAGACGTGTTACTACACGATGGTAAACATCGCCCTGGAACTACTTTTTACTGACGTGTAACTACATGATGGTAAACATCACCCTGGAACTACTTTTTACTGACGTGTTGCTACACGATGGTTAACATCACCCTGGAACTACTTTTTACAGACGTGTTACTACACGATGGTAAACATCGCCCTGGAACTACTTTTTACAGACGTGTTGCTACATGATGGTAAACATCACCCTGGAACTACTTTTTTTACAGACGTGTTGCTACACGATGGTTAACATCACCCTGGAACTACTTTTTACAGACGTGTTACTACATGATGGTAAACATCACCCTGGAACTACTTTTTACAGACGTGTCGCTACATGATGGTAAACATCGCCCTGGAACTACTTTTTATATGTATTGCTACACGATAGTAAACATCACCCTGGAACTACTTTTACAGACGTGTCGCTACATGATGGTAAACATCACCCTGGAACTACTTTTTACAGACGTGTTACTACACGATAGTAAACATCACCCTGGAACTACTTTTTACAGACGTGTTGCTACATGATGGTTAACATCACCCTGGAACTACTTTTTACAGACGTGTTGCTACATGATGGTAAACATCACCCTGGAACTACTTTTTACCGACGTGTTGCTACACAATAGTAAACATCGCCCTGGAACTACTTTTTACAGACGTGTCGCTACATGATGGTAAACATCACCCTGGAACTACTTTTTACTGACGTGTTACTACACGATGGTAAACATCACCCTGGAACTACTTTTTACAGACGTGTCGCTACATGATGGTAAACATCACCCTGGAACTACTTTTTACTGACGTGTTACTACACGATGGTAAACATCACCCTGGAACTACTTTTTACAGATGTGTTGCTACACGATGGTAAACATCATCCTGGAACTACTTTTTACAGACGCGTTGCTACATGATGGCAAACATCACCCTGGAACTACTTTTTACAGACGTGTTACTACATGATAGTAAACATCACCCTGGAACTACTTTTTACTGATGTGTTGCTACATGATGGTAAACATCACCCTGGAACTACTTTTTACTGACGTGTTTCTACATGATGGTAAACATCACCCTGGAACTACTTTTTACAGATGTGTTGCTACACGATGGTAAACATCACCCTGGAACTACTTTTTACAGACGTGTTGCTACATGATGGTTAACATCGCCCTGGAACTACTTTTTACAGACGTGTTACTACATGATAGTAAACATCACCCTGGAACTACTTTTTGCAGATGCCAATGTTTTCTTTACATTTCAAAGAGTCACATCTCTTTAGAATTGGTATTGAATGAAGAGGAAACTCCATCACATTCTGTCTGTTCTTGAAGAACGTTTGAATTTCAGGCTAGAACCTGGAGCAGTAGGCAGAATCCAGCGCTCTCTCTGGATCGATGGTTCTTGTAGAGGGACTGGGACTCTAGTCGGTACGAAGGCAGCAGCATCAGCAGAAGGTGTGGGGAGTAGGCGCTATTCTGTTGCTTCAAGCTGTCGTCAATGCCTGGAAACATAACAGAAATACAGCATTAAGGTTGCATTTAACATTATCAGAGGACTTCACATGGTTAAATATTTAATTATTTAATTATTGAACAATGTGCATTGAAAAGTTTAGAGAAAGTCTAATAAAGTTCACCTGGATAGGTTGAATTGGATTTTAGGTTCATTCTGACATCATACAAAAAGCTAAATACCCAAACCTTTTGTGAGTATTTATCTGAGGGTCATCTTTATTCACTGTTTTTAAACACCTTTTCACTCCCTGGCCTTCGTGCCAGGGCGAGATGGTGCTTGTGGATTTTATATACCGCATCTTTTTCTTGGACTCTTTCATCACTTTTATTGCTTTTTTATCATGCGTTTGTTGCTATATTTTACCCCCGGCTGTCTTCTCTTAACTCTATATTTTAACGAGCAGCACTTTGGAAAGCACTGTAGTTTCTAAAGGGCTTTATGAATAAACGGGTATGGGATCCTGCCTCCAGTCCATCACTGGACCAAGACAGAGTAAAATGAGACAACCGCTCAGCCAACTCCGTAATCAACATAAATGATTAACAAGGAATAATATTAGGAATGATTAACTGACTTTGCATTGGCATAATGATAACTGCAATAACTACATTAGCGACTTTGGTCTCCCTGGCAGATGCGTAAAGACAAACATTCAGAAAGAGACACTCCCGTTTATTGCAGGTGTTGTGTCATGTCTGTTGACCTTAGGGTGCATTCACACCAGGATAGTCCAGGACCTCAGTCTGACTGGGCAGGAATTTCCGGAAAAAGTTTGGACCTTTCTTTGCTTCGGTTTTCGTTCAAACTACAGTAGTTGAAGCAGATCAAACCGCCTGGTTAAACCACCACAGAACTGCCTCCCCAATACAAACATTGATGATGGTGAAAAAGCAAGAAGATGAAGAAAGACGGATTCAGTGGTTAAAGGAATAGACCTTTTTTCGCACTTGTTTTTTGACCGGAAATACGCAGAGCGAGGATCTTTGCTTCCGACAACAATGTCTCAAGCTGTCACTGCAGCACCAGGCTGTTTTTCTTTTGCTCTGAAGCAGCCCAACATCCATTTCCAGGAGTTTTCAACATCCATCGATGATGGACATGAATAGGGACGGAAAAACCGAAGCGTGTTGAACAGCAGCCTCTCATTACAACATACGTAAAAACATCGGTAACCCACAGCTGTACTAGAATAATACATGTATGTTACTACAACAGAAGCATGTTAAATAAAAGCCACCAAACATACAGAATATTATTTAATTTTATTTCAAACTCAGAATGAACTACGATCTCTTGCAGTTAAACACGTTACAACGATATTCTACCATCTGTGATCCTTATTTTGTTCACGATCATTTAAAAGCAATAATTTTGAAATGAAAGTGATCAGGAAGTTTTACTAAACCTATATGTGTAATCTTAAAAAAGAAAAAAGCATTATTCCAGCAGAGGCGGTAATTTTGGACATTAATCCGTTAATTTGTGGACATTATGCACGTACTGGATGCATTAATAACACCTGCATGATCATGTTTTATTTCCTGTCAATGTCATCAGAGCGGCTCTGCAGATTTCATTCTAATCTGATGCTTTCTGATATCAGAAACGATCAATAATCGCTATCAAAACCTCTAAAAAAATTTGGTTTTGGATGTGATTGAATTACATTTAAAGGTTGGTATTAACAAACTCCCTCTCTTTAAAATCCCGGGAGCAGCTCGACACGTGCAGATGACAAAACGATGCATCGTTGGTCACATGATCGAAACAATGCAGGCGAAACTTCTGGTTCTGAAGATCGAGGCAGAGTCGAGTAAACGGGCTCAGATGTAAAATCCAGAGTGGAAACATGATCCATGTTTGACGTTTGACTGAAGTCTGTCCCTCACAGGAAGACCAGATTCTCGCCCATTACGTACTTCCGATTTTTCTGAAAAAGGTCTATAGTACACCCACAAAATGATGTAACTTTATTTTCCACTTACCCTCATGGTGAGCAAGACTCTGGAGCACTTTTTTAATTTGTCAAATGCAGCCGGCGATCTGGAAGGTTTCTCATTTCCACCCAACTTTCAGATAATGGAGTTCGATTGTGCCCGAGCCAAAAAGGTCCATAAAAGTCCACAAAAAAATGTCAATATTCCTCCGTACTGCTCGTCCAATGTAATCCAAGTGTCCTGAGTGGGTAGCGTCCAGAATTTACTCGAAACAACATCATTTAGTATATTTTTTGAGCCTAAACAGTACTACATCTTACTTCTGCGAAGCGCTCATATGCGCGTTCACGAAACTACGGAAGCCTCAGCGTTCAGAGCCTACTCTGCCGATAATACAAGCATAGAAGAAGAAATTAGCTGTTTACATTGTGCTAAGAGCGACAGAGCTGCAGACAAACCGGGACAAACACAAGAGGGTCCAAGAGGGGTTGATATTGATTCAAAACAAAGAAAGAAAGAAAAAGAACGTGCGATCTCGTCTGCTGCGGCTTCCGTAGTTTCATGAACGCGCATCGGCGTGCTCGCAGGAAATGCGATGTAGAACTGTTTAGGCTCTAAAAATATACTAAATGGCGTAGTTTCGAGTAAATTCTGAATGCTACCCACTCAGGACACTTGGATTACATTGGACGAGCAGCATGGAGGATTATTGACAAGTTTTTGTGGACTTTTATGGACCTTTTGGCTCGGGCACAATCGAACTCCATTATATGAAAGTTGGGGGAAAACGAGAAGCCTTCCTGATCGCCGGCTATATATGAGATATTAAAAAAGTTCTCCAGAGTCTTGCTCAGCATGAAGGTAAGTGGAAAATAGAGTTACATCATTCTGTGGGTGCACTATTACTTTAAAGTGGAAATCTTTCTGCTTTTTATTATTTGCCCACTCCATCTCTGCCTACACATTTTCCAGTTGTTTATCATTGTGGTTTTGACCTCGGTTTATTCAAAAATGCGCTGTTTGCTTTGTTTTCCCTCCAACCCAAACGATAATCTACCCCACTTCCTCCTACTGCTTCTTCTTCTGCTCTATTGTGGTTGACAAACGTCACTTCCATTAGATGCACTGGATGTCTATGCTGGATAGTCTGATAGTCCGTTTGCAAGTGAACTAAGACCCCCGGATTTCAGGTGGACCGGAGTTGGCCTTTTTGGTGCGCACCATAGTACGGTTGGTGTTCAGACTGCACCAAACAAAGCGGACTATCCGTGGAAGCAGACCACGGTCCATCTAAAGTGAACCAAACCGCCAGAGTGTGAAGAGCAGAATACCAAACAACGCTGGACGATTGATTAACTGTTAATATGACGAGCTTTAGAATCAAATAACCTGCAAACCGTGCCTCCAGTTCCTCACTCTTGTTGGGGACGATGTAGTTATTGGATGGTACAAAAGTGCAGCATGGACAGTGCAGGCTGAGCTTGAATCCACTGTTCCTGTCTGCAGACAAGTAAAAGTCAGAAAGTGATGTAGTGCAGAGGTGTATAGAATAAAAAAGGAAGACAGATGCTCTCACCTCTGTGGTTCAGCCATTCACTCACTGCCTCCGTCACGTCAAAAGACAACCACTCTCCCCCCGTTTGGGTTCGGACCACCTTGCTGTTAATGTATCGCTGCGTTGGAGATGTCAGGTCTTTGTGTCCTAAAATCTGCAGACAAATTTCAGACCAAATATTAAAGCTGGGAAATATCAATATCATAGCTGACAGGGGAGTGGTTAAACTCCTGGAAATGTCGTGGACTTTGGTACTAGGCAGACCCGGGTTAGAGTTCCCAACACCGCACCCAGGTGAACCACCATGGACCCCTGAGCAAGGTCCTTAACCCCCACCAACTGCTCCCTGAGGGTCCCTTTTCGTAATTTATCCAAACCTCACTCACGCATGCTCGCAACTGCCGCGTAAGGTCAGAAAGCTTTGGAAGTCCATTGGAATAGAATAGAAACTGGTCTTTATGGGTTTAATTACAACAATGCCGAACACTTTCTGCATTTCTGACTGCTTTAATCGACAAGGTAGGAACTCTTCTAGACAGGGAATGTTTTTACTGGTTTTCTGTGAAACACCAGCGATCGGCCTGGATTTGTGTAGTCATCCATGTTAAAACTGGACACCTTCGCAGCAACATCCGCTCTGCAGCCGACTGTCGGCGTCTGATGACCGCAAAGACGTGGAATATAATCTTTCTGTGGAAATAAGGGGGACGATGTAAGTTTGCATTGGCTGACACCTTGCTACTTTCAAAATAAAATGGTCTTGTCTCAAGGGGTACAAGATGGCTGGGCTGCTTGCGCATCCGGGGGCTGGTGCCCCCCACATCTTTGTGCTCCTGACGTTATATAGCCTCTTTAATTGCATTGTCTCCTGTTAAATAAGGGGAAAATTCTGTTTATATGCATTAATTTACGTCTGTTTTGTTGTCTGTAATTCTTGTTTTGGCTTTTTTGTATGTAATTGCAATAACTAATCCCGAAAAGCCACAACGTCACTCTTGTTCACTCATTCAACTCCAGCGCTAGCTTTTACCGCTCTGTTCAGACGGCTGGAGAAGGGTCTATCTGCGGCTCGCAAGACAGGGGCGTGTCGTAGAGTGGGCGTGTCGTAGTGTGACGTTACTCTACGACACGCCCACCAGGCCAATGAGAGCACGGTAAAATCTAGCCCTACCCCTGACCCTTCCCCTAAACCTAACCAGACCCACCCACAATGCGACACGCCCACTGTAGGACACGCCCATTGTAGGACACGCCCATTGGGTTGCAAGCCGCAGATAGATACACTTGGACGGCTGTGACGTTGTTCGGACTTCAGGAAGGTCGATAGCTGGGCCGTTTCTCAATATGCGTACTTTTGCGGACTTGCGTTCTTGTGTACTTTTGAAACGTCATCAGTAGAGGTCCAAGTACTGTTCCAATTCAAAGAACGCATCAAGACAAGTACGCTCCATATTCCCGGATGTGTACTTGCTCCGCCCACTTTTCCGAGTCTGCATTGGAGATGACTTTTGTGGACTTCAGACACCTTTCTATCCCATAAGGCATTGCGGCATAACAATGGTGGAGGAGAAAAGTAATTGCTATAAGTGCTGAAAATACTCATTATTTTACGTAACGTTGGTTTTATATAACTTTTCTACAACAGAGTTGTTTTACTTCAACTTCTTGGTGGTTTGATAAATTTTAAACCGTTATTAAAAGTGACTAGCGGTTTCACAAACGGGCTGAACAGCTAACGGTAGCTATCAGTAAGTAAGACGGTTGCGCAGATTAGCTGTCTTTAACTGCCACATTCAAGCAGGGTTATTGCTACTTATTATATCAGTATTAGATATCTGTTATGACACAACTTCAGCAACGTCTTTGATGTAACCAAGTATGCTTCTGTTCCAAATGTGCAACGAGTGTACTTGCGTCCTTCCGTCCTCAGAAGTCTTTACTTCCAACAAGTCCATACTAGCAAGTACACAAGTTTGTTCTTAGCGAACTTGGTATTGAGAAACAGCCCTGGAGTTTTTTTGTCCTGCCCACACAAGATCAAACTGTGATTGGTCAGTTTGCCCATCACTCTCCAGACCAGAATACATACATTCACCTGCACCAGGGATTCATGAAGGCCTGACCGGGTCTTAACAGAGAGGGACAGTCAGTTCAACATTATAACGCAGATGAGAGAAAATGTATTTAATGTATTGATTATTAAATAGATTAAATTATACATACTATAAAATAAAACTATATGAGAGATTA
>JALJCO010013978.1:0-113371 GCA_023101725.1 Atherinomorus stipes | reverse complement strand
TTATTCTTTACTTGTTTTATATTGCATGCTAGCGTGGTATTATTAATTGGACAGGATGTGGACGGGGCCTGACTACACCTGGGCTTGCTTTTGTTTTTAGCTGTGATTATGGGCTTGAGCCCCTAAAACTAATGTGACCTGTCTGTATCTCATCCCCAATGTGCCTTTTCTAGGTTTTTTTCCAGGCTGTTATTGAATACTGTTTTAACTTCCTTTTTAATAAATTTGTAATCCTGAGAGAACAGCTCGTCTCTGCCCATCTTTCCTCAAAACATTTTTTTTTATCGTTCTGTACTAACCCCTAGTGGGTCGGTCTCATGAGCAACACAAACTGGATATAGATGTAAAATGCTACTTGAATGACATTTACAAACATCAGCCCACGCAAGTAACCTAGTTCTATTTCTTCCTTTATCTCACTAACCCTGCATGTATGTGGAACGTCCACCAGCTCATCTCTGTCCATCGTCTTCACATGTAGCTCCACACACTTCTTGGACCCTGCTAACGTTAACATGAACTTGTGCTGCAGTGGTGCTGCTAGCTGCTTTGCTGCTAAACATTTAGCAGCATTTAGTAGCTTCATCCGTCCGTTCCCACCCAGCCTGTGTGAGGCGTGGCCTCTGGAGCTAATCATGGATGTTCTAATCATTTGTTTTCTCGTGGATCCCCGCATTCACAGGCACTCAACATCTCACATGTTATATTAAAGGCTGGTAAGAGTTGATGTCCCGCGAAGGTCGGACAAACCAGCGACGCTGCTGGAACTGAGCGAGACCTGGTCGGCTGCCAGCCACCCTGGAGTACCGGGCGTTCTGTGATTCAGAACACACACATGTCCAGTCCTCCTGGACTCTACATGTAATGAGCTTACCAGATGTTGAGAAGTTTACCTGCCTGTGAGCTCTGCCTCTCTCCCTGTCGCCGCTGCGTTCACGTGCAGCGCAGATTTCTGACAGCTAATCCTCCCAGTGAGGGGGCAATGCAGCTTCAGTTAAGAAATTTAGACGTCCATGTAAAGTGAATTATTTCTCAGGGTTTTGAGGTTGTGGCACTAACAATATAGCCGTCACGACTGAGTCAGTGATGGGGAAACAGATGCTGCAGGGTTGAGGTGTGACTGAATGGCGTCATCACGCTGAAAATGTGTGATCATGTGTTGTTACGGTATTACATTTTCTACCGGTGTCAAAAAACTACAGCTATTATCACAAACAATATGATATTGCCCACCCCTACCCACCACCATTTTATAGTTTCAAATTAGATTACTACCATAAATATTGTTTAATTCTATTGTAATTGAAGCAGTCATCATAAGTGCTATATTATATATAACACACTGCTTCCTTACACTATTTAGTTTGATGTTATCAAGAGAATTCATGGAAAATCCTCCCTGAAGTTCTTCTAACAAGCACATATCTGCACTGAATACATTATTGAACGATTTTTAGCAAAATTCTGCAACCTATTCCCCTAAAAGCTTCATGTGGACACGCATGTGTTCTTTTAACGATGTATTCCATCTAAATAATTCACCACAAACGGCACAGGGAAACGGTCTCTCTCCTGTGTGGGTTCTCATGTGTCGGTTTAAAGATCTATTCCATCTAAATAATTCACCACAATCATCACAGCTGTATCGTTTCGCCCCTGTGTGGATTGTCATGTGTTGGTTTAAGTTGGTCTTATGCCTAAATTTTTTTCCACATTCATCACAGCTGAATGGTTTTTCTCCTGTGTGGATTTTCATGTGTTTGTTTAAGTAGGTCTTTTGCCTAAATTTTTTTCCACATTCATCACAGCAGAATGGTTTCTCTCCTGTGTGGATTTTCATGTGTTTGTTTAAGGTGAGTCTTATGCCGAAATTTTTTTCCACATTCATCACAGCAGAATGGTTTCTCTCCTGTGTGGATTTTCATGTGTTCGTTTAAGGGGATCTTTTGACTAAATTTTTTTCCACACTCATCACAGCTGAATGGTTTCTCTCCTGTGTGGATTCTCATATGTTCATTTAAGGTGGTCTTGTGACAAAATTTTTTTCCACACTCATCACAGCTGAATGGTTTCTCTCCTGTGTGTATCATCATGTGTTTGTTTAAGTTAGTCTTTAGACTAAATTTTTTTCCACACTTATCACAGCTTTTTTTCTCCGTGTGGACAATTTCTTGCAAATTCACATTTTGCGTTTCTTTAAAACATTTCTCATGCTTCGAACAGCTCAAAGACCTTTTTGTTAAGTGTTTCTGGAGAGATCCTTGGTCGGGAAACTCTTCCCCACATTCAGAGCAGCTGAGTGAAATTTTGACAGTGTTACACATCATATTACTGTTTAAACCTGACCCATGTGCCCTGGTGTCATTCAAGCTTCCATCACATCCTGATCCTCTTTTTTGTGGAGAGGATCTGGGTCCTGCTTGTCCAGAATCCATTTTCAGGAGACCCTCGTTGTAATCACCAGCAGCTGCTGTACTTCTGCAGGAAACACTGAAATAAGAAAGAAAGATCAAGCTGGATTTCAAGCGAAAAATTTCCACCTTTTCCCCTCAGAGCTCCTTTAAAGTTGCACTTTTAAAATGTCTGCATGTAAAAAATACTTTGGTCAAGAATATCAGTGGAGTAGAAAATACCATATAATGTTGCAGAGAAGACCTTGTAAAGAAGAAAAGCCTATTGGCTCCTCAACTTCATCTGTTCGTCAACAAACAATGCAGGACTGAAGAAAACAAGTGGGTGTTGATCCTGACACAGTAATGTCACCCTTTTTTATTGGTTCTGTGGTTTGTGATGGACATCTCTCTCACCAGCTCCGCTTATATGGATCAGTTTTGATCTGATTCGAACAACCTGATCATCCGAGATGGAAAAGAATTTTAAATCCAATCAAGAGGAGTGGTTTAAACTAGAGATGGGATGTCTGACACCGAGACTCCGGAGCCTGTGTCAGCCAAGTGAGACAGACTACTCGAAACTGTGCATCAAAAGCCCCATCGAATCTCTGCGATCACGTAACTGATGACGTATGCAGGCTTCATGCGCGCCAGTGAGACACACAAAATTACGAACAAAAATAAACTTGAAGCAATAATTATGAGTATTGATGCCGAAAAAGCATTTGACTCAGTTAACTGGAATTTTCTTTATAAAGTTTTACAAAAATTTGGATTACATGATTTAATCATTAAAACTATTCAAGCTCTTTATTGTGAACCTAAAGCTAAGATTAAAGTTAATGGATATTTATCCAGCCCCTTCACACTTGAAAGAGGAACAAGACAAGGATGTCCATGTTCACCACTTTTATTTGCGTTATATCTCGAACCGCTGGCCCAGTATATAAGACAACATCAAAGTATTAATGGAATTACTTATCAGGGACAGGAGCATAAATTAGCCTGTTATGCAGACGACATATTAATTTTCCTGAGTCAACCAACAAGGTCACTGCCAAAATTAATGGAATCACTTGAACAATTCGGCCAAATCTCAGGTTATCGCATCAACCTTAGTAAAACACAACTGTTGGCATATAACTATTCACCGCCAATCGAAATTAGTAACAAATTCCCTTTAAAATGGAACACTCAAAGTCTGAAATATTTAGGCATCAACCTTCCAATAGATCTTAAGAATCTATATAAAGAGAATTATCCACCTCTGCAGGAGAAAATCAAAGCAGACATAGCAAGATGGAGTTTAGTTCCCTTTTTAAGTTTAAGTTCAAGGATTGAATCAATCAAGATTAACATTTTGCCAAGAATACTGTATTTATTTCAAACATTGCCTGTAGAGGTTGATACAAAAACATTCAATGAATGGGATAGAACACTGTCCCGTTATATTTGGCAAGGGAAACGGCCCAGAATTCGCTTTAGGACTCTACAGTTGGTTAAGGAAAAAGGAGGATGGGGCCTTCCATCTCTAAGAGAATACTACAGAGCAGCACAGCTTAGGTATATGGTGAATTGGTGTGACCCTTCTTACAATGCCCAGTGGAAGAATATTGAAGAAAAATTATTCCCTATACCAATACAAGCAATTATAGCTGACAAAAAATTAGAGAGATTTATAAATAATATTGACAATCCGTGGGTGAAATCAACACTGACGATATGGAGATCAATTATAATTGAACATAACCTAGAAAAAGACATTGCAATCCTGAAATGGTGTGCGTATGATAGTGAATTCACCCCTAACACAATAGACAACAGATTCAAGGCATGGACAGAAAAAGGAATTACAGTTGTATGCAAGCTGTTAAAAGACGGGAAGTTACCTAGTTTTGAAATTCTGAAAGAGACATATGCATTAGAAAAGGATGATTTCTTTAGATACCTACAAATCCGTCACTTTATTAATAAAGTAATGGAGGGGAATAAAGGGGAAATATCAGAATTAATAGATGTATTCAAGAATGCATATAACTTATCAATGAAGGGCACAGTAATTTCGTTGTTATATAGAGCGCTGATGAAACTCAAGTTCCATTCCACCTTTTATGTTAAGGAGAAGTGGGAAGAAGAAGGAAGAATAAGTATTTCAGAGGAGGAATGGTCAGTGATGTGCCTGAATCATTGGAGATGTACAAGCTCGCAAAGTTGGCGCGAGTTTAGCTGGAAAAGTTCAATGAGGTATTTTATCACACCATCGCAGACATCGCATTATAGTGGTAATGTATCCGTTTGTTGGAGAAAATGTGGAGATGTAGGGTCAAACCAATACCATATCTTCTGGGAATGTCCAAAGATACAAAGATTTTGGAAGGTGATACACCAAGAACTGAATAATATTCTAGGCACTCCCTTGGACTTTAACATCAAAAATATGCTATTTGGACTAACCCCACAGGAATGGTTAAGGAATGACAAAGACTTGACTAATATATTGCTGGTGGCCGCAAAAAAAAGCCTTGACGAGAAAATGGCTAACATCTGATATCCCAGACGTGGATTCCTGGATGAACATTGTCAAGAATATTTACAAAATGGAACAAATAACAGCACATGTAAACTAAGAAAAGATAAATTTCTTTCCCGTTGGGAAAAATGGACACAGTATATCACTCACAGAGGACCCGTCTCTACTTCATAAGTTCATACTCATACTCGATGAAAACTCTGCCCCCCCCCCCTTTTTTTTTTTTTTCTTTTCTTCTTTACGCCCTTTTGTCTTAGTTGTTCTTACTGTGTTTTCTTTTTTTTGTTGTTGTTTGAAAAAAAAAAAGTGTGTATATGGCATGTACAAGACCTTTTCAGGAAATATACTGATGTCATACTTGAATGCCAATAAAAAAGTAAATAATAAAAAAAAAAAAAAAAAAAAAAAAAAAATACGTAACTGATTCAAATCTTTGGCGCTGTGTCAGCTGTCAAAAGGAGACGCCAGATGATCAACAACCTCCCCCGTGCCCAGCGCTTTTAAACCTTGTGAAAAACTACAATTGAGACCTCTTTAAAGGATGGAGAATTCTGTTGGAAGAAAACGATCTTGTGTCACCCACAAGAAATATTATTGACCTAAGTCACATTATCAGAAAGTGTGGCACAAGCACAATCCCCTCATGTACATATCTGTTTTATCTACACGTGGAATAGTTATTCAGTCTGTTTCCAGCAAAAGTGTTCCACAGTCACTGCGTTTACATGCAGCCAATAACTCTTTCATAACCGGAATTTAGCAATAATCCGGTTGCGCATGGCCATGTAAACACTGGCAAAAACCTAAATATGCTCATTTTCGGGTTTTTAAAAACCCGAATATTACCCCTGGGTTACTACTTTTCTAACCAGAATATTTGGTCATGTAAACGCTTATTGGATTATCTCCATTGAAAGTAATATTTGATTGTGTTCTGCGCATGCTCTATCTGCAAGTATTTTTGGTGTTTTAAATAAACTAGAGTACTTTGTATCAGCGATCCATCAGTGCTTTGCACAGCTTGCTAGTTTATGTATCACCATGGCAACACGCATCCCGAGAGGAGCTGGTGTGCAAACAGTTACTTCGTGGGGCTCCATCACTCATCTGGCAAAGTTTGGTGAAAGCGTGACAGGAAAATTCACTGACTCCAGCGGGAGTCCGTTAACTTCATCATTCCAACCGTCCCCACCAGTCCGGACTGAGACCTTCATCTGTCCGGGGGACTGGTGGAAACGGGAAGCATGGATGTGCAGCTCCAGCTCCGAGCTGCATTTCCAGCACACGTTCTCTCCTTCTATGACCCGTCAAGTAGCTGCTGCTGGTGGGTCAGTACCAGCACTCCGGACTGCAGTCAAGCCGCCTCTCGCGGATCCGCGGTCAAGACAACCGGCGTAATTTCAGCTGTAACTCTGAAACTTGGCTGGCTTGACTGCAGTGGCTCCGGATGGTTCTTTATCCACCATCATCATGACGTTTTCTGTGCGTCGCGGTTTGGGTCGGGATATTCCAGTTGATTTCAGTTATCATGTATACAGGAGTAACTCTGTCTGCTCACGCATGTAAACGGGTTATTCCTGATCTTTCAGAAACCGGAATATTGACCGTAACCCGAATTTTGATGGCATGTAATGCATCTGAAGTTTCCAGTCATGCATTATTTTCAAATCATGTGGAGTAAACTCAGGTTTTACCCAAGTTTATTCCACTGACCCTTTTCATAGACCCTCAGTTACATTTCCCAAACACTGATGTTGACATATTTGTCATAGTATTTCACAGCGCACTTGTGTTATATCCAAATCATGTCCGTAAAAAGCTAATGAAACATCGGACAACACAATACCAGACTACTGGTACACTGTCAAAGTGCTCAACTCTTCCATGTGTACATAATGATCATTTGACAGACAAGAAATGTGTAAGGCTGAATGGATTGATGTTATGTTGGAATATGAATCAATTTAGATGAATCACTCTGAGGATTATAGCTGCTATGACTCCAACTGACCACCAGGTGTCACTGGCATGATCTATGAGGCTTTGAAGCTTCGACTCTTTTTCCAATACAGTCAAGCAAAGGCCTCAAAAGGTTCAAAAGGCTTCATTGGCCCATCTCTAGTTTAAACCTTCATACAATCAGATCAGAAGGGAAAAAATGACCATGTTAAAGAAATGGTACTGGGGAGATAGTGCACATATAAACTCCTAGAAATAAGGTCCATGTTGAAAAAAAAAGAAACTTATCCTTTAACACTCATTCTGATCATTTCTGTGGAATGTTGTGTTGGCACATGCTTGAACCACATGGGGGTTGCGTGATGTTGCAGATTGATGGAGGACAACGGAAGCAAAAAAAGTTAACTGATCATTTGTAAAATATAAAACATGCAGGAATTCTGAGGTCAATTTCAACACCTTGGACTTTTTAACTTCCAAGAACGTTTTAAGACCTCGTCGCAACTTCAAGATATAATCAGCGACACATCCTTACAACCCTTACAGAGGTTGCATTGTTCCATGATTTTTTGATAGAGTAAAATGCTATTAATGAGGTAATGGAACTCTGAAATACAAGACAAATCCACCATTTATCAAAATAAAATATCATGTCAATCTAAATTTTCAATGAAAACTCGAACCAATCCTTGCAGTGGGATCCACACCTTGGATTGGCCGAGGAACCTGCCTGTCAGACATTTGCTTCTGCATTAGCAGGAGGAGGGAATGGGGGTCGGGTCTTTGGATTGAGGTGGGACTGTTGATATTCAGATAATGTTGCTGTGCTTTCTGAAATGCAAGATCGGTAAGAGTTGCTTTAACCGTAAAACAGGATTCAGATAAGCGGGGAAGAAATAAAAGTTTTTAAACTAAAGGCAAGGTTTATAGAAATATACCTTAGGTCATGACCAGTAACACTCTTATGCTAACAGCTACTCACAAGGACAACTTTGTGAAAACAAGAATACCAGTTAAAATTCACTACATGTGCATCAGTACATTTGCTCTGGATTCCACCAGCTTTTAGTGTTCACATATATTTGTAAAGCCCTATGAAATCCGTTTTATTTTTTCTAAAATTCTGTTTAAATTTTTCCCATTTTCAGTGTTTTTCCGTTTTTAATTTTTGAGAATTCCGTTTATCATTTTACACAAATTTAACACCAATACAGTGTAAAAAAAAGAGAAGAAATATAGACAATTTATGCCGTTATAATTAAAAACCCCGCCTCCCCTATAATACTGGAAGGCCCCCCCCCCTTATAATAAAAACTCTGACTGACTAATTAAAACTTGAATGCTTTCGCGCTTTTAAACCCATTTAAGGCAAAAACATGGCACTGGTCCACACCATACATAGACCATAAGAAACATATGTCTGGGTTAGATAACCAGACACAGACTAACAATGATGGGGAAATGTCTCTGCCCTCCAGTCTACTGCTTTCAAACCGCGTCCATCCAGAGCAGAGTGGATGGAAGTAAGTCGATGAAAAGCAAAGTCGATCGTCAGATTTTTAAAATAAAACACTTTGCACAGACTCCGGATCACGTTTTACTCTGAAACATCAGCGTTGCGTCCTTAGCTGCAGCACCAAGTCGTCAGCTGAGAGAATCTCACTTTACGCTACGCGACACCTGGATGACGAGACGTTCATGGGCTGTAGTTTAATTCACCAGTAGATGCACAACCAGGAAAAGTGATCAAACAAAGAGCAAACACATGGTACGCAGGTCGGTCCGGTCTAAATAACCAGGAGGAAAGCTGGTGAAGCCGCCCCGCGGGGCTTCCTCGTGGAGCGGGGGGGGAGCACGTACGTGGTGGGTGGGTGTGCACTGCAGCCTTAGTGAACCCCCTTGGAGCATTTTTTTTAAAGCAAAGCTTTCCCCTTTTATTAAGAAAAAACATTTTCAGAAATAGTTGCTCATTTCCGTGACATTCCGTGTTTATAATGAATTCCATTTTTAATGTTCAATTCCATGATTCCGTCCGTGATTCCGTGATCGCGGATTTTATAGGGCCCTTTATGTGGAATGCTGTTAAATCTCAGCCTGAAGAATATGAGGGGGAAAAATCTAATTGCCATTTCTCTGACCAATATTGTGATTTGGTTTGAGATTTAATATTTAACATTTTAGCTTCTGTTCAGTGTTCGTGCCAAATACATTTTCTTGATCAGATGGAGAATTATGACGTGATAACATAAATATGAGCGGCTCTTTCATCTTACACATGAACGCAAAGCTGAGACATGAACGGCTTTACTGACCAACAACAAGATGCAACCTGAGGCAAGAACAAGTTTCCTCTAGAACAGGTTTCCTCTTGGTCCTTGTCGTAAAAACTAAACTGTCTGAGTTAGAGACTGATAGGACATTTTACAAACTATCGGTATCTGCTGAGCTGGCTCCGATCGTGGCCGATGGCCGCAGTGTTTTTTTTCAGAGCGCCATAAACCGCTTCTTCCCTGCGCTGCTCTCTGACCACTGAGGGATGGGGCTGCTCATTACATAGAGAGTGGGGGAAAGAGGGGGGGGGGGGGGGGGTGGTCTAGACCATAGACATCGATAGACCCTACATCCGCGGGTTTGAGACGTGCCAACAGAGCAGCCATCTTGGGTCAGACCAGGCTGCCGTCAGAGTGAATGCGTGCCTGTTGAGGAAAGTGATGTTTCTCATGTTCAGACCTGCTTAACCCGGTGAATTTTCAGCTGATTACCAGATAAATGGACTGACTGAAAGTGCCACCCTTTTACGGGCTGCACTGAACTATCTGACTGAATTAAACAATTGCATAGCTTTATATATGGCATTTTTTATTGGCAGTAGCAAACCTGCAAAGCATCTCCACTTTTCTTCAAATAGAGGAATATAAACCAAATCTCACGTAATTATATACACGGAGTGCAGAATTATTAGGTAAATGAGTATTTTGACCACATCATCCTCTTTATGCATGTTGTCTTACTCCAAGCTGTATAGGCCCAAAGCCTACTACCAGTTAAGCATATCAGCTGATGTGCATCTCTGTAATGAGAAGGGGTGTGGTCTAATGACATCAACACCCTATATCAGGTGTATTAGGCAAACATAATTATTAGGCAACTTAACAATAAACAAATATATACCCATTTCAATTATTTATTTTCACCAGGGAAACCAATATAACAGCTCAACATTCACAAATATACATTTCTAACATTCAAAAACAAAACAAAAACAAATCAGTGACCAATATAGCCACCTTTCTTTGCAAGGACACTCAAAAGCTGCCATCCATGGATCCTGTCAGTGTTTTGATCTGTTCACCATCAACATTGCGTGCAGCAGCAACCACAGCCTCACAGACACTGTTCAGAGAGGTGGACTGTTTTCCCTCCTTGTAAATCTCACATTTGATGAGGGACCACAGGTTCTCTATGGGGTTCAGATCAGGTGAACAAGGAGGCCATGTCATTAGTTTTTCTTCTTTTAGACCCTTTCTTGCAGCCACGCTGTGGAGTACTTGGATGCATGTGATGGAGCATTGTCCTGCATGAAAATCATGTTTTTCTTGAAGGATGCAGACTTCTTCCTGTACCACTGCTTGAAGAAGGTGTCTTCCAGAAACTGGCAGTAGGACTGGGAGTTGAACTTGACTCCATCCTCAACCCGAAAAGGCCCCACAAGCTCATCTTTGATGATACCAGCCCATACCAGTACCCCACCTCCACCTTGCTGGCATCTGAGTCTGGAGCTCTCTGCCCTTTACCGATCCAGCCACGGGCCCATCCATCTGGCCCATCAAGACTCACTCTCATTTCATCAGTCCATAAAACCTTAGAAAAATCAGTCTGAGATATTTCTTGGCCCAGTCTTGATGTTTCAGCTTGTGTGTCTTGTTCAGTGGTGGTGGTTTTTCAGCCTTTCTTACCTTGGCCATGTCTCTGAGTATTGCACACCTTGTACTTTTAGGCAGTCCAGTGATGTTGCAGCTCTGAAATATGGCAAAACTGCTGGCAAGTGGCATCTTGGCAGCTGCACGATTGACTTTTCTCAGTTCATGGGCAGTTATTTTGCGCCTGATCACCTGATATGCTTAATTGGTAGTAGGCTTTCGGCCTTTACAGCTTGGAGTAAGACAACATGCATAAAGAGGATGATATGGTCAAAATACTAATTTGTCAAATAACTCTGCACTCCCTGTGCATTGTGCATTTTTTTATATATATATATATAATTTGTATGTGTGTTTTATTTATTCTTTTATCGTGTTATTGAAACACTATAAGCCTGAAACAATAATAAAATTTAATTAATTAATAAATCAGTTCATGATCAATTCTTTCACAATTATTCATAGTTAATTCATAATGTGTTAATTAATCCCTTAATTATTAATTCATTGAGTTATTAATTATTTTAAATATTTAATAATATTCACTTATTAATCAAGAATTGATGAATTAATCATTCATTCATTTATTCTAAACTTTGTTAAGAATGTACACAGAATACATAGTAATACAAAAGAGTAAGGGCATTACAAAGGGAAAAGGAAAGAAAAAGTAAATAAATAAAATCCAGTGTCAGAACTTTGCATAAAGGCTGACAAGTGATCCCATAACTCTGAATCCAGTTTGAATTAAGCGAATAAAGTTTGACTTTATTCATTTGAGCTTAAATTGTTTTGGTTCTAAATAAATAAATGTTAACCAAATAAAGTTTTTTTTTTCCAGTTTGTCCTGGTTATTGAAATGAAAGAGCCATGTAAGTGCTCATTGTGAAATTTTATTTTACTTTTAGTTGTCTTACATGTGAACAAACTGAGATCTGAGGAGCCTCCATTCATTCTGATTGCAGCGGTCTTAACTGTGGTCTGAACCAAGATGGCCGCCCGGTAGGCATGTCAGCCTAGCGGCCAGCAGCATCCAATGAGGTGTCTACTTATTAATGTCTATGGTCCAGACACTTCTCGCTTCATAACTAGAGGTCGACCGATAGTGGATTTTTAAAGGCCGATATAATAATGATAGTTTGGAGCAGGAAAAAGCTGATAGCCGATTAATCAGCCGATACCCCCCCCCCCCCCCCCATGCGAAAAAAATTTAATGTTGTGTATACATATGGCTGATGGATAAATAGCCTATATAGGCCATTAATAGATTTTTTAGAAATAAAAACATAGCTATTAGAAAATTAAGAGGTCCTTCACATATATGTGAGTGATGGCTCTCTATGCCATAAAAATAATAATCACAGAATAATTTGTTAAACAGGCGTATAGTGAAGGAAGTTGAACTGTGGTTTTCTCATCCTCACATAGTCAGGCTGTCACCACCAACCAGCTGTAGTGGAGGGTATGTTCGGATTTGATCTCTATTTTATCCATTTTAAACAGTCCTGTTATTAATCAACAAAGCTTTTTTGTTTTTTAATGATCTTTCTTTAAAAAAAAAAATTATAACAGGAATTCATTTATATTCATAACTAGGCTACATATTTTTCCACTGCAGCAACAGCAAAGTCACTACAAACTTAGTCTGGACACAAATCTGGGGGGGGGGGGGGGGGGGGGGGGGGTTGTCTCAGCCAGCACTAAAGTTTACAAGAATTTGCCAAATAAGATTTATGACAAACAACATCACATCAATCAGACGTGTTTTCACGTAAATATCTGAGGTTTAAACTGATTTTTTTCTCCTTTATACTTTTTTTTATGCTCCTCGGCTGACATAGTTTTATTTATCGAGTTTTTTTCCCCCCCCCCCCCCCCCCCCTCCCCCTCATAATCCCCCTCTCCCCCCCCCCCCCGCAAACTTTCACACAGACCCCTTCCCGTCTCAGTCCCCTATCTCCAGCTCTTCCACTCTATTTTAACCAACTCCCCCCTAATTCAAAAATTTTTTTTTCTCCCCCCCCCACCCACCCCCCCCTCCCCCTCATAACCAACTCTTTCTGGACCAGAATATTCACGTACTTGCTGCAGCAGCGGCTGGAAATCCCTCACAGACGTGATGTCGGCGGGATCCCGTCATGGTCGGATGATTGTTCTACACGCAGTTTTAGAAGCGGTAAAATACATGAAAGATGGTTTCAGGACAGCTTGAAACTGGTTTGTGTGGCAGAATCAAACCTGCAAGACCCGTACAGAGCGGACTAACAGAACTGCAGGACTAACTGGACAGGGACCGGTTCATTGAAGAGTCAGGAGTGACGGTGGAGGTGATTAAACATGACGCCTCGCCGTGGCCCCCACATGACAAATAACAGCCTTTAAAAATGAGAAAAAAACAACTTACGGTTCCAGCCGAGCTTTAAGGAGTCCTCAGTAATCAATAGTGCGGACTTTGACTTTTATTCCGTTTGCATTCAGACACTCTTTCACCTCGGAGCTGTGGCGGACTCGTCCGTGAGGAAGCAGCGCGTTTATAAAGACATCTCTGATTAAATAGCAGATGGACTTAACGGCATATTCTGCCATGAAAGTGTGAAAGCGGCTACAGACAGCTTTCATTTAGCGTGTTCTTAAGCTGTTTGTTGTTAGCTTAACAAGCACCGTGGTCAAACATGACGGAGGCTGTTTATGCTGAAATATGAGTCACGTTTCTGCTTGTTGAACAACCGCTACTTATTGCCTCCTCCAAGGAGGTTTTGTTGTTTAAGTTACAACTTGTGAAGGTTGTATTGCACGAACTGATGTCGCTGCACACCTTATAATTTCCACCTGGACCACTTCTGTCCTTCTGCTGCCTGCACCCCCCCCGCTCTCTCTGTCCAAGAGCAGCCCCGCCCTCAGTGATCAGAGAGCAGCGCTTCATGGTGCTGTGAAAAAAACTGCAGCCATCAGCCACTATCGGATAGGGCTGTCCCAAACGATTATCTTCAGAATCGATTCATATTTCGATTATTTTTTCAATGCATCTAACGATTCGATTTTTTAAAATTAATTAATCGAATCATTTTTTTATTGCTTGATTAATGTGACAATGAATTTAACTAGAACAAATCCAAACATGCCAAATACTAAATACTGTTTAAATACTAAAAAATCTTGTGCAGATTCAACTGAGTTTCACAGAAGCCTTTTCCCTTCACAACTGCAATGGGTGTCACTATTTTATTTTCAAGATGCTGTCCCTCAGCTCTTCTGGCATCTTGGGGGTGCATGGTGGTGCTGTGTTTCTTTTAGGGAAAAATTCCTCCATACTTATTTTCTTATTTTTCCTGAAAAAAGAGACACAATGCACGTGAGCATAATATAGTATAAAAATGTCCCTGTCACTGTATATGCAGCTAACTTAGATATAAGTGTAGTGACTTATAATTATCTGACTCATAAAGTAATTATCTGTCATTTTTTTTCTCTATTGAATCTCAGTATTTGTTTTAGAAATAAAGATCAACTGACAAGGGTATCTGCAGTTTCTATTATCTTTGCTAATCATCATCATGATCACACTCACAATGTTTTTTTCTTTTTTTTTCTTTCTTTTTTTTTTTTTCCCTTCCTCTCTTTTTTTTTTTTTTTTTTTTTTTTTTTTTTCTCTTTCCCCCTCTTTCTTTTTCTCTTTTCCCTCTTTCTTTTTTTTCTTCCCCTTTTTTTTCTTCCCTTCTTTTTCTTTCTTTTTTCCTCTCTTCTTTTCTCTCTCTTCCTCTTTTCTTCTCTTTTTTTTTTTTTTTTTTCTTTTTTTCTTTTTTTCCTTTTTTTTCTTCTTTTTTTCTCTTTCCCTTCTTTTTCTCTTTTCTTTTTCCCTTTTCTCCCTCCCCTTTTTTCTCCCTTTCCTTTTTTTTTTCTTTCCCCTTTTTTTTCTTCTTTTCTCTTTTTTTTTCCTCCCCCTCTTTTTTTTTTTTTTTTTTTTTTTTTTTTTTTTTTTTTTTTTTTTTTTTTCTCCTCCCTTTTTTTTTTTTTCTTCTTTTTTTTTTTTTTTTTTTTTTTCTCTTTTTTTTTCTTTTTTTTTTTTTTTCTTTTTTTTCTTCTTTTTTTCTTTTTCCTCTCTTTTTTTCTTTTTTCTTTCTTCTCCCCCCCTCTCTTTTCCTCTCTCCTCTTCCCTTTTTTTTTCCCTCTCCCTTTTTCTCCCTCTTTCTTTTTCTTCTTTTTTCCCCCTCCTTTTTTTTTTTTCTTCTTTTTCCCTTTTTTTTTTTTCTTTTCTCCCCCCTTTCTTTTCTCTTTTTTTTTCCTTTTTTTTTTTTTTTTTTTTTTTTTCTTCTTTCCCCTCCCTTCCCCCCTTTTTTTTTTTTTTCTTTTCTTTTTTTTTTTCTTTTTCTTTCTTTTCTTTTTTTTTCTCTTTCTTTCCCTTTTTTTTTCTTTCCTTTTCTTTCTCCCCCCTTTTTTTTTTTTTTTTTTTTTTTTTTTTTCTTTTTTTTTTTTTTTTTTTTTTAGCGAGTTCACATGAGCAGCAACATAACAGCGTGCAGCATTAGTTCAGTCCTTTCTGCATAACGTCAGTCATGGAAGCAAACATAAGGATGTAAAAGGCAGAATCACTGTAAAGCTCCGTTCATACCCTACGGCAGGGTTTCCCAACCCTGGTCCTCAGGGACCCCAGCCCTGCTGGTTTTCCAGACATTCCTACTTCAACACACCTGACTCAGATGAATGGCTCGTTAGCAGCTTGCAAAGAAGTTGATGAGCTGTTGAGTTGATCTGAATCAGGTGTGCCGTGGAGTTGGAAACCTGGAATACATGCAGGGCAGGGGTCCCTGAGGACCAGGGTTGGGAAACCCTGCCCTACGGTAAATATGGATACGGACGCTTTCATCCGTATCCGGAGGTAAGAAGCTTTAAATGATGCTCGTTAACGTGAGTTGCGGTACTTTCAACCTGAGGATGAAGCCGCTGCTGATTGAGAAGTATAAGAAGTTAGTGATGGTGAGTGACTAACCACACCATCATAAACGCGTTCGTGTTTGAACGATGTGTTTAGAAGAAAATTAAACTAGTTAAGGAGCAACAAAAGCGCTGCTGGAAGTTTACGCTTCAGTCCTCGTTCATTGCAGTTGTGCTGCTGTAAAACGATGTTTTCATGCTGCAGAGTACGATGGTATGTGGTTCCTTGGTAAATAATCCCACACCTTTGAAGTAAGTGCTCGTGGACGTGGTGGCTTACTTGCACTTGTTGATGCTGTTCTATCGGATTCTGAATTGTGCATGCGCTCAATTTCACTCTTTCGGCACATCGCCATCTCTGCTGTTGTTTCTGGCTGCTCTGCTAACCGCGACAACGCTGTTTCCGGTTTCCCTTCGTAATAAAAGCATTCAACCTCTTTTTGCTGCCGTTTTTCTGATGCGTCGATGTACGTTTATATAAATCAACGTATTTACTGAATCAATTACGTCGACTCATTGATGCGTCGGGGACAGCCCTAAAGAACAAAGCTTCACTCTGATGCCGCACACGCAAACGCGTGCACACGCAGGTGCGCACACTGTAACCAGCAGACAACATGCGGCTTCAACCCCGACAGAGCTGCTGGTTGTCTGAGTCTCCAGAAGGATGAAGATGAACAGCTGAGTGCAGCTTTCACCTTTAATTTGAAACTGATCCGACCTCGTCAGAACTTTGTCTCACTCAGAATATCTGACCCCAAAATATGATAAGGGTGGGGGAGAGGGGGTGCCATCAATGCACTGTCCATGGATGATAAACCTGTTTAAGCTAACTAGAATCAACTTCATCAGCTTATGTAGCATCAGCATCACGTTTGCGTTACCTTGTAAATGTAAAGCAGCTTTCAGCAGCTACCTTTCCTCTCTGGACTCCGCTCCACACATAAAAAGCTTGTTGGATGGTCTAGTTTACCCGTCTGTGCCGCTCTCTGCATGATGCATTCATGGACAAGGCATATATCTGACAAAAGAGTTACTACTGCAGCTGCGGGCGGCAGCACAAGTTTAATAGGGGATTATCACGCTTCCGCGTTCCGGTTTCCGGAAGTTGAAACATTTGGCACTTCCTCTTCCAGGCCATGTTAACGACAGCCGTTCCTGCTCTGTTATACTGTTTAAATCGGATAAACTCCAAACATATTTAAGTTTTCATTCTAGACTGAAGTGATACTGGATCAAAAGCTGGATCAAAGCGATCGATTTGCCGCGGTGAAGGGCCGAACTTTATAATAAAACACACGTTTGTTTGTCCCCGGTGGGGCACAACACCGGCACTTCACAGCATGCTAGCATTAGCCAGCTAGCGTTTACTGACGAACAAACATCTGAAAATCGGGTCTGTACCTCCCCGTTTCCAGTGGAACAACTGGGGACTGCCAAGAAAGGAGACGCTTTCAGATGTTTGTGTGTTTTAAGACGCACAATGTTAAGCACGTCAGTAAACGTTAGCTGGCTAATGCTAGCATGCTGTGAAGTGCCGGTGTTGTACCCCACCGGGGGCAAACAAACGTGTGTTTTATTATAAAGTTCGGCCCTTCACCGCGGCGAATCGATCACTTTGATCCAGCTTTTGATCCAGCATCACTTCAGTCTGGAATGAAAACTAAATATGTTTGGAGTTTATCCGATTTAAACAGTATAACAGAGCAGGAACGGCTGTTGTTACATGGCCCGGAAGAGATGTCAAAAGCCGACAACTTCCGGTAAGCGTGATAATCCCCTATTAAAGAAATTTCAGTGAACATATTTCAATATTTATTTCCTGTGTCATTCCACTATATTACACATAAACTTGATTTATGGAAAGTTGTCTGAAAGGTATTTTCCCCCTTTCTGATTTCTTTTTTTTTTTTTGTATGTTTGTCACATTTAAAGGTAGAGTCCAAAGCTTCCCCACCGTTTTCTGTTTGCAAACAACATTATTCAAACTGATCCCAACCCTCTCAGGCTAATGGCCGCCTCGTTCTTCAGCCTGTTCAGCTTCAAGCTTCTCCTTCAGAGCTCAGAAGCAGGTAAAAGCCAAACTAATATTAACCCTGGTTTTCCAACGTGAATTATCTAAAGCTCTTACCTTTTCTTCGGTGCATCTGCGTTTTTTCTTTTTTTTTTTCCCTTCGAGAGTTTGAGTGACTGGCGTCCTCTCCAATCATGAGCTTATTCCTACACAGCGTCATGTCCTTAGTTCTGTCATTGGCTGGTGACATAAACAGAAATCTCCACCCAGAAACGTCCCGACAACAACAAAACAAAAGAGCGCAATATAGGTAGGGGGAGAGGGAGTTGCATTCAAACACACCACTGCACGCGAGTAGAGGCCCAAAGGCGCAGTTTGAGACGGATTTCACTTGCTCAAGTCTAACGTTTATTTTTAGGGGGGAAACTTCGGACTATACCTTTAAAGCAACCCTTACCGATCTTGCATTTCAGAAAGTACAGCAAGATTATTTCAAAATAAACAGTCCTACCTCATTCCTAAGACCCCCCCCATATCTCAGGTTATCCCCAAGTTCATATCTCAGAGAACATGCTGTAATAAAAACCTACAGCTGATCCATTTTAAGCCACTATCGCCATGTGCACAATATCTGCAGTAGGAAAACCTGCGGCTGCTCTTCGCTGGAGCGACTGGTTCCTTCTTCATCTCGCTAATAAAACTAAAACGGACCTACAGACCTCCATAAACTGGTGGAGGTTCTGACACCGGCAGAAGTCCGTTTAAACCGGCCAGCGGCCACAAACAGGACAGAGAAACGAAACCTAAGACGCAGCTACAGTCACAGCTGTGCTGCGTTCAGCTGGGAAATGACGAGTCATCATCAGCCTACTAAGAATAACTATTAACAGTAGGCCCTACATGTGCACTTTGTTACAAAGCCAAGAATGAAATCAATCAAATCTAGGATATTTTAGGGGTTTAAGAATGTTTCAGGGGGCTCCAGTCCCCTAAAGCAGGTCTAACAACATCCTGGTCCCTGGTGGAGTTTAAAAACACTGATATTAGTGTCTGATTTTAAAGTGGTTAATGTGTTTTCAGACGTGCGCTCTCTCCGCGGTGCTGCAGCCTCATCTGTGAGGAAGCACGTGTGGTAGCGGAGAAACTCTGAGAGAGCAACACACACAGAGCAGCTATGATGCTGTCATGTTTACCAGGTAAACCAGGTCTGCTAGGGAGGGGGGCCCTGCCTATGTGATGTTGGAAACACTGAAATACAACCAAACACGCTTTATTTCACCTTCTGGAAGTTTGTTACATCGTGTCACTGGGTCTGCGTGGGCCGGACATTTATCTCTGGGGGGCCGCTAATTGGGGACGGCTGGCCTCGGCCAACACGTTTATATTTTTGTTATAATGAGGTTATTTTTCATGTTTTGCATCACATGCAAAAGTGAGCGACACCGCTGCTTTGACAAGCCGGAGACGAGTTGCTGCTCCTCACTTCAAGTCTGTCATTAACTTTTAACCTGCAAAGGCGGCAGTGCTGCAACACTGGAAGTTATGAAAGTCCTGCTGTGAACATTTCAGTAGTTACACATTAAAACAAGATTTATTTGCAAATAGCCGACTCTGTTGAACGACCCCGAAGCAAACGGGCTGTCAGCTCAAATCAAAGAGATGCTTCCTGTCACTGTCACAGACTGACAGTGTAGCTGCGCTGAGAGGAGGAGAGAGAATGTGGATTGTAGGTCTGTTTGTAAACGGGGATTCTCTAACAGTCATGGATTTCCTCCAGAAACATCTCTGAATGCACAGTAGAGCAACGTTTTTTGGTTTTTTTCCCAAAATCACCTTGATAAACAGCAAATCACCCATTACCAACATATGATTTGATGGGTGATGGTTTCAGCACTAGTTCACATCTGAGCATAGAAATGTGGAAAAGAGCTGAAACACATGTTGGAATAAAAACTGTTCACACTGACTCTGATCCAACATTTACACCCAGCTCACCTCCATTCCTCTGACTTCACATCAGGAGGAGGATCGTTTGACCCGTCGCTCTTAAAGGACACACAGCTGGATCCTGGTCCTGGTTCTGGTTCTGGTTGGTTTCTGTGAATAAAGATGGTTTAATGATTTCACTGCTGAATTCTGAAATTGTTCAACAACATTTGATAAAACAAGAATCTGGAAGACAAATCAGAAACTATCAGATTCCAAACATGAAGCAGAAATTAGTCTCAGCAGAGACGTCAAGAAATGATTCAACTGAAACTAGTTTTCATCTGAAATATGATCCAACCTCCACTGAACACTGACAGATACTCACTGTTGCTCTGAGGAAACACCAGCTGGGAAACTAACAGGCAGATCCATCCACCACTCAGTCTTTATGGACACACAGCTGGATTCAGCTTTGACTTCAGGTCCAGGTTCTGCTTTGACTTCAGGTCCAGGTTCTGCTTTGACTTCAGGTCCAGGTTCAGCTTTGACTTCAGGTCCAGGTTCTGCTTTGACTTCCAGGTCCAGGTTCTGCTTTGACTTCAGGTCCAGGTTCTGCTTTGACTTCAGGTCCAGGTTCTGCTCTGACTTCAGGTCCAGGTTCTGCTTTGACTTCAGGTCCAGGTTCAGGTCCAGGCTGGTTCCTGTGAATCCACATGTTTGCTGTGAGTTGTGATCTCTGACATGGAGAAGAGTCATGGACAGTTAGAGATGCTCATCTCACCTCTGAGTGCTTTTAGAGGGAGGGGCTCCCTCCTCTCTGTCCTCACACTGATCCATGATGATGAGGAAGCTGCCTTCAGCTGCTGGACTTCTATCAGGACACTAGATGGAGGGATGGAGTCAGACACATATCACTATTAGATCAACATATGATTCACACAATAATGCTAGAAAACTAATATATGAACAACAAAAAAGCTTTAAAACTTCTCAGCAGCTCAGAAGACGACACACTTCTTCCTATTTTCTAGACTTCTAGGCATCGAGGATTAACATGCTTCATCAGTTTCTGGGATATTTATGCTGGTGACTTCATCTCATTTGTTAACAACTAAAGATGCTGTGTACTATAGCTAGTTGTACTACAAATGAACGTATATTATGAATGCAAAGCGTCCTAAACTGCTGGTTTAACTTAGAAAATGCAGAAAATAAAGTGACTGAGCTGATTTGATGGAAACACATTCGTTGCACAGTTGATTTTTCCTCCCTTTGAAATAAACAGTAAAAGTCATATGTGAGATGTGTGTGATTATCCTGTAGGCTTCATTCTACTTGATAAGAAAGTATTGCAGCAGGATTATGCGCACAGTAGAACTACAACGGCTGTGTACCATTATTTACCATTATTTACAGGTCGGAAAACAAGATAGCAGCCTAGCTAAACAACGTTTGCTAAGGCTATTGTTATTAGCCGTTGTTAGCACAGCCGGCGCTGCAGCACATGAAAACTGTGAATTACACAACAGCAGCTTCCCCCTGAAACCTGCTTCTGAGCCCGTTGCTGCTGACAGCTGATACCAACGAGACAAAGATTAAAAACGGCTTCACTTACCTTCACATGGACGTTTTCAAAGAGAAACTCTGCGCGAGCTCTTCTCCCCCTTTTTCTGGTATTTTCCGGCAGGCTACACGCTGGAGTTGGATGTTCCGCTCGAGCCCGCCTCGACTTATGAACCGGAAGTCTTGCTAGCGCTGTTTTGGTGGAAATCTCAGCATGCCGAAAGCCACGTGACCACCCTAACCGAGGCCTCGTTACGTCATCCGCGAGTGTCGAGCCGAAATCTTGAAGAGACTGTGTTTAGGCGTTGACATGTAGCTTTGTCATATCTCAGTCAGTTCTTCCATACGGAGCCCCTCTGATGACATGGACAGAAAAAAAGTTGGCAAGATGTCAAGTCGTGGCCACGCACTAATAACTCGTAGCCACGAGTTATTAATGCGTGGGAACGAGATAGCATGAGTCGTATAAGTAGAGAATATAGACTTGATTTCATATTATTTCAAGCTTGGAATGAACTATAATAATATCCTGCGATCTCTTGCAGTGCGGTCAAGCCAGCCGCCTCTCGTTTTCACGTAGTCAAGCCAGCCGCTCTTAAATTTTGAGTGCGCTTCTGTCGTAGGCTTTACGGTATATGCACAGAAACCACTTCGTAGCATGAAACTACAGGGTGTTTCTCTGTTTTCTCTGAATAGATAGTTTTGTGCAGCAAAATTCCATCCCAACATTTTATATACAACTGTATATAAATCAGAATTGGTGAATGAGTAATCATTTAGAGAAAAATGCTAATATTTACAGTAAAAAATACATAAAAAATCTATAAAGACCTAAAATCAAAAACTAATTGGTGTATCTTGGCCAGGTTGGGTAGTACTATAATCCTGACATGGTTTAGGGTCAATAGGTCACGTGACCTCAAAGGTATTGAGCAAAAATGCTAATATTTACAGTAAAAAATACATAAAAAATCTATAAAGACCTAAAATCAAAAACTAATTGGTGTATCTTGGCCAGCTTGGGTAGTACTATAATCCTGACATGGTTTGGGGTCAATAGGTCACATGACCTCAAAGGTATTGAGCAAAAATGCTAATATTTACAGTAAAAAATACATAAAAAATCTATTAAGACCTAAAATCAAGCACAAATTGGTGTATCTTGGCCAGGTTGGGTAGTACTATAATCCTGACATGGTTTAGGGTCAATAGGTCACATGACCTCAAAGGTATTGAGCAAAAATGCTGATATTTACGGTAAAAAATACATTAAAAAATATATAAAGACCCAAAATAAAAAAATTATTGGTGTATCTTAGCCAGGTTGGGTAGTACTATAATCCTGACATGGTTTGGGGTCAATAAGTCACATGACCTCAAAAGTATTGAGCAAAAATGCTAATATTTACAGTAAAAAATACATTTAAAAAAATCTATTAATACAGAAAATGACATATAAATTGGTGTACCTTGGCCAGGTTGGGTAGTACTATAATCGTGACCTGGTTTGGGGTCAATAGGTCATAAAACCTCAAAGGTATTGAGCAAAAATGCTAATATTTACAGTAAGAAATGCATAAAAAATCTATTAATACCGAAAATGACACATAAATTGGTGTACCTTGGCCAGGTTGGGTAGTACTATCATCCTGACATGGTTTGGGGTCAATAGGACATTTGACCTCAAAGGTATTGAGCAAAAATGTTAATATTTACAGTAAAAAATACATTCAAAATCTATAAAGACCTTTAATAGAAAACTAATTAGTGTATCTTGGCCAGCTTGGTTCGTCGTATAATCCTGACATGGTTTGGGGTCAATAAGTCACATGACCTCAAAGGTATTGAGCAGAAATGCTAATATTTACAGTAAAAAGTACATTAAAAACCTATAAAAACCTAAAATGACAAATTAATTGGTGTACCTTGGCTGGGTTGGGTAGTACTATAATCCTGACATGGTTTGGGGTCAATAGGTCACATGACCTCAAAGGTATTGAGCAAAAATGCTAATATTTACAGTAAAAAGTACATTAAAAACCTATAAAAACCTAAAATAACAAATTAATTGGTGTATCTTGGCCAGGTTAGGTAGTACTATAATCCTGACATGGTTTGGGGTCAATAGGTCACATGACCTCAAAGGTATTGGGCAAAAATGCTAATATATACAGTAAAAAATACATTAAAAATCTATAAAGACCAAAAATAAAAAATTAAGTGGTGTTTTGTTTAATAGTGCACAGATGATAGAGAATGGAGAGATTTTTTTAACAAAGTGTATTGAGAAGTCCAATTGACAAAACAAGCTGCAAAACATGCAACCCACAACGATATTCCAAAGCTACATAATGAAGGAGAAGTTGCTCATCAAGCAGTTGCTTTCAGTGTTGCCAAGTCCCCTTGTTATGATAACAAGGGAACTTGGCAACACTGAAGGAAACTGCTGGACAATTTGAGGTCGTCTGACCAACAGTGTTTAAAACTGAGTACTGGGCTACAACATAGGTCTTTATAGATTTTATTGCATTTTTTGCTGTAAATATGAGCAATTTTGCTCAATACCTTTGAGGTCATGTGACCTATTGACCAAAAACAAGGTCAGGATTATAGTACTTCTCAGGCTGGCCAAGATACACCAATTATTTTTTTTATTTTGGGTCTTTATATATTTTTTAATGTATTTTTTACTGTAAATATTAGCATTTTTGCTCAATACCTTTGAGGTCATGTGTCCTATTGAACCCAAACCATGTCAGGATTATAGTACTACCCAAGTTTGCCAAGATACACCAATTAGTTATTTTTATTTTAGGTCTTAATAGATTTTTAATATATCTTTTACTCTAAATGATTACTCATACACCAATTCTGATATATATACAGTTGTATATGTTGGGATGGAATTTTGCTGCACAAAACTATCTATTCAGAGAAAACAGAGAAACAACCTCCATGCTACGAAGTGGTTTCTGTGCATATACCGTAAAGCCTACGACAGAAGCGCACTCAAAATTTAAGAGCGGCTGGCTTGACTACGTGAAAACGAGAGGCGGCTGGCTTGACCGCAGTAATCAAACACAGGGTGGTAATTAGTAAGAGACGCTTAATTCTGGTGCTGAAAGCAAACGGATTGAGACGTGAACAGTATGCGGACATTGGTCAAGTTATTGACTTCATCCAGAAGGAGCTGCAAGGACCCGCATGGTTAGCTATAGGTGGATGCACAACAAATGTCAGATAAACGGCATCAGGGTGAAAAAAGTAGGATGTGCGGCAGGCGCTGAGGAAGTGTACATTGCAGAGGGGGCGGGGACTTGTAGTGGGCTCTTATGAGATTTAATTTGTTCACTAGACAGCAGATCAATTGTAAAACAAGGTAAATGGACATCAGACACTGTGCAGTGACGGCCTGTAATGGCACAGCTGCTCAATTAGTAGAATAACAATGGCAAACAGAGACAGAAGGACGAAATGGAGAGATTGTGGATTAGATGAGTTCTGCAGCACAATTTGCGCTATTTCAGCACCACAGACAGCGCCATGGCCTTATGGGTGTGCCAGGGTGTGTGGGTGCCACACAGAGACAGCTGGCACACATGGCTACAACTAAGTGACCCCTCGCCCAGCAAGCATTGGGAGAAGCTAACTGCTGCTTAAAGCTATGAAACAGACACCTGGACGAACTGAATAGTTTTCAGAGTGTTGGAATAATGAAGCTGCTGCCTGTCCGATGCGTTTTGCCAGCTGAACATTGCGCGCACCGAGCAGGCAGTCAGATCCTGTCCATTATTGTTGGACTCGTTTCCCAACATGAACCGTTTACTGTATTCTGGTAACACCGCCTGTTCCAGTTGCTATGTGGAGTCTGTTTCCAGTTGTAAACTGGGTTAAATCCACCAGCAGAGCCACGATGCTCAGAGAGACTGGACACCATCTCGCTGCTCATCTTTGAAAAAGAGCTCGCGGACAAACCGGACTCTGATGATAATATAATAAATGCGTTAAGGCCAAGCGGCCGTCTCTGAACTTCAAACTAAGAGCTGCAGCGCGCACAGCTGCTTTATTGTGTCCTTTATTCTGCTGCTGAGCCCGATGTGTTCAGATAAATAGCTGTTGATCATGCGTAATGTGGATACTTTATGGCTCTATGAGAGTGTATGTACACACAGGAGTTTTATATTTCACTTCATCTTATTGGGCAATAATGTCTGTTAGGTTTTTGTTTGCGGCGCTGAGAGTTCACGTCTGATGTCTTCACTGTTTGCTGGCGATCTAAGATTGCTTTAAAAAAAAATCTGTAACAGGCGCAAACAGCAGAATTTAAATGAGGATTTAGCTGCACTGTCACTTTGCCATGGAAAGTTGGAGAGCATATGGTAAACAAAATTAAATTCGACCCTATGGAGACAGATGGAAGATGTAAATGCAATATAGGCTACAAAATGAGTAATAATTATAAATGAAATATAAACAATGCAGCAGGTTTCCCTGCAGAGCTGGAGAAGAGGCCCGTTTGGTCATGGATAAGGAGTTGCTGTTGAAGCAAGTGACATTACGCACAGAATGCGCGCATGTGGCACAGTACCAGCAGCTTCAGCGCAGCAGCGGGTCCAGAGAGGAGGAACCGGGTCCAGAGAGGAGGAACTGGGTCCAGAGAGGAGGAACCGGGTCCAGAGAGGAGGAACCGGGTCCAGAGAGGAGGAACCGGGTCCAGAGAGGAGCAGCACTGAGAGGATCCAAGCTAACAATGGGAGACTGAGGAAAAAGGGAATTCCATCCATCCTGTTTTTCAAGTTTTTACACTAATATCCTTAGAAGTACTGCTGTAAGGGAACAACTGCGTCTTCACTTTTTTTCCCTTGGTCATGTTGGGTATGTATGACGTGGGCAAGTGGGCCCCTTAGCCGTGGGCCCAGGGCGGCAGCACCCTCTGCACCCCCGCCCTCTCTGCTACAGATGTGCGGTTAATCCTCTCATCTCTGGATCCACTGGCGTCCGCTCAGCGTCAAGCCCGGAGGCTAAACCGAAGGCTGCTTTAAGGACACACTGCATGTGGAAGCACGCCGAAGCACTGCAGTTTTATTTCTGCGTCCATGTTAACAGATGGTGTCGACCACATCAGGCGCTGTGTGGTGCGCCGCGGCGCGCGCCATGGAGCGATCTTTCAGCTTTTGTCCTAATTTCCTATATGCAAAGAAGGAATGGAGTTCTGGATACAGTTCTTCGGAGAGCTGAAAGAGGAAGGCCTTTTCTGGGGTGACTTCCTGGACATAAGGTTGCTCCTTTTTGTTGGCGCTGTTACATCAGGATGACGCAGATTACAGAGAAAACATTCTGTTTGGGTGCAGAGTTCCAAGTTTGTTCTCCTGGAAACACCCCACAAAGGGGAAATCTACAAATCGTCCACTTTCAGGTTATATTAACTTATCTTGAGGTTCCTGATATTTTGTAAATTAAATGAATCTCACTTCGTGGTCAGCGTTGTGTTTTTATTGATTTATTACACATAATATCAACGAAGCAGGTGATCCGTTTCTTTCAGCACCCTGGACAGCAACATTGTTGTGTACTGTGAACCAATAGTGACCACTTGTTTTTTTTATTTATTTGTTTGTTGGTTTATTTTCTGTGGTTGTTAAAAGACTTTCCGTCCGTCTGTGATATGTTTTTAAATCACCTGCATACAGTAGACTAGTAGCCGAATGTTCGTGACAGTTACCCTGTTTTTGACCTCATGCATACAAGACTGCACAGTGCGCACGCAAGCTTGCGAAAATAAGGCTCCCTCTAAAGCCCACATGTATTTCTAATCCTAATGGGGGGGACGCGAGTGGATCCAGAGATGCGAGGAAACCACACATCCACCAATAACCATGCAGTCTCCCGGGTCCTTGCAGCTCCTTCTGGATGGAGTCAATAACTTGACCAATGTCCGCATACTGTTCACGTCTCAATCCGTTTGCTTTCAGCACCAGAATTAAGCGTCCCTTACTAATTACCACCCTGTGTTTGATTGCAAGAGATCGCAGGATATTATTATAGTTCATTCCAAGCTTAAAATAATATGAAATCAAGTCTATATTCTCTACTTATACGACTCATGCTATCTCGTTCCCGCGCATTAATAACTCGTGGCCACGACTTAAACTATCTCGTGGCCACGCATTAATAACTCGTGGCCACGAGTTATTAATGCGTGGCCACGACTTGACATCTTACCAACTTTTTTTTATGTCCATGTCATCAGAGGGGCTCCGTACTTCCATGTAGTTCATATATTCCAAAGTCTAGTCGCAGCTCTCAAAGTTATGTTGTTAAATATATCTCTGAAGAATAAGTAATTGAAAACCTGCCTATATATTACAAATAGGGCTGTCAAAAAATTAATCCTATTGTCAAACAAGAGATGTCCTTTTTAATTACTACTGCTATATGCAGAAAATAGATTAACTTTTGTTTTACAACTTAAAGGCTAAAACCAAGCTACACATCTGGGAGTAGTCCAGGACTCAGACCTGAATTTCAGCTTCACATTAGGACAGTTGTGAAGTCAGCGTGTGAGGACGTATCAGCAACATTCTGGACTAAACTGCAGCTGTCTGAAGGACTATAAGGAGACGTGTAAGGACACGGTTTCAGTAGTTTAGTCTACTAAAGATAAATGCAGAATTCCTGGTGAGACACCTTTAACCCTAAATGTGTTCTAAAAGTGAAAAAAGCAATGTAATTAATAAGGATTAATTTTTTGACAGCCCCAATTACAAATATATCTTACATAATATCACGTTATATTGGATCAATATTCAGCTTTTGGTGTTGATTCATACTTCATAAGATTAGAAAACAAAACTTTCCCTAAAAAGTCTATTAAAAGTAGGTTTTATGATGATGAAATCATTTTTCCTGATACGAATGCATCTACAGATCAAAGAGCATTTCTCCTCATCCTCAGGACAGACGTGTCCACTCAGTGGTACGGGAGGATGGAGGATGATGATTCATCCATCAGCTGCAGTCAGAGAAAGTTGCAACTTCACTGTTGAACAATATTTTTCAGAAGTTAAAACCAGATCTGGAAGAATTCAAGCTGGCATAAAATTTTCCCCCAAATGACCGAACGTCATTTTTCCTCTTCCTGATCAAAAGAAAACAACCAAGAATAAAACAAACATTTGTTTACATGAACAATGAAAATAATTATTAAGTGTGAAAAGTATCAGGATGAAGTAACGGCTCGTTTATTTCTGCCATCTTTACTGGTCAGTTTCTTCCTGTAGCTGTCACATTAAATCAGATAAATACAAATAAACAGTTAAAATGAAATTATGAAATGAGAAATATGAAGAGGGAAGAAGAAAAAATGATGGAAGGAGGAGAAAACAAGAAAAAAGAAAGAAGCCCATGGTCCCGACGAGATTCCTGGTCGCGTCCTGAGGGACTGTGCTGCGGAGCTCATGGATGTCTTCACTGACATCTTTAACATCTCGCTGAGACAAGCTGTCGTCCCGATGTGCCTCAAAGCCACCACCATCATCCCAGTACCGAAGAAGTCGTCCCCCACCTGCCACAACAAATGCCACCCCATCGCACTCAACCCCATCATCATGAAGTGCTTTGCGCGGCTAGTTATGCACCACATCATGTCTGTACTCCCCCCCCCCCCCCCCCCCCCCCCAACTCTGGACCGCTACCAGTTTGCATATCGGTCCAACCGCTCGACCAATGACGCCATCTCCACCGCCCTTCACTCAGCCCTCACCCACCTGGAGACCAAGGACTCTTATGTCAAAATGCTGTTCATGGACTTCAGTTCAGCATTCAACACGATCGTCCCCCAGCAGCTCATCGTCAAACTGGTCCAGCTGGGACTCAACACCTCCCTCTGCAACTGGCTGCTGGGCTTCCTGACAGGGAGACCACAGGCAGTTCGGGTCGGCAGCAACCCCTCCAGCACCATCACGCTGAACATGGGGGTGCCCCAAGGATGCGTGCTGAGCCCCCTCCTCTTCACTCTGCTGACCCACGACTGCACAACAACATCCAGCTCCAACCTCTTCATTAAGTTTGCCGACAACATGACCGTGGTGGGTGTCATCAACAGCAATGATGAGACAAACTACAGGAGTGAGGTGAACCGCCGGGTCACGTGGTGCAAGGACAACCATCTCATGACAGCTTTTCCACCATGCAGTGAGGACGCTCAAATCAAAGCTGAAATGGAGACTCATCAGACCAGCAACGTTCCTCCATCTTCTATTGTCCAGTGTTGGTGAGTGTGTGTGAATTGTAGCCTCAGTTTCCTGTTCTTAGCTGACAGGAGTGGCACCTGGTGTGGTCTTCTGCTGCATTCTGGCAATGGCCCCCCTGAACAATAAGCTGGCCCCCCCATTGGCCACCCCATCAAAAATTATATTTTTTCATTAATATCAACTTTTATGTACTATTAACATGGTGCAGCATGCTTTGCTTATATTTGAATATCAAAATCTTTATAAGCTAATGACGATGAAATAAATAAAAAATATTACACTAGACCTACATTTTCTGCCATTGCTCTTTTGCCGTAGTCCCTCACAGGTCCGTCACACCTAATTAAAGCAACCCTTACCGATCTTGCATTTCAGAAAGCACAGCAAGATTATTTGAATATAAACAGTCCCGCCTCACACCTAAGACACACCCCCTCATGCAAAGGTCTGACAGGCAGGTCCCTTGGACAATCCTAGAGGTGCACCCCACTTCAAGGATTGGTTGGAGTTTTCATTGAATATTTACAGATTGGAATAGTATTTTATTTTGATTAATGGTGGGTCTGTCTTGTATTTCAGAGTTCCATTACCTCATTCATAGCATTTTACGCTGTTAAAAAAATAGTGTAAGAATGCAACATTGGTAAGGGTTGCTTTAACTCGGCCTTTCTAATGCAAATTCATCCAGGAAGGTGCCACCCAGAACTGCCCCAACCAGTTTCTAATGCCACTTTCACATTAGCACCTACTTAGCCCGGCTCTTATTGGGCCAACACTTCCCCAGTTTAGTTTGTTCCCATTACAACTGAGGATACTCAGGCCAGCTTAAGCTCTGGTTTTCAGTGTGGGTGAGGTTGTCATAGAGAAGTTTTGTGAAGTCATTCGTTTGCGACACACACACACTGAACAACAATGGAGGAAGTTGAGCTTGTGATTTACCTGTTATTCATTTTATCAACACCGTTGACAACGGTGTTGTGGTCACACAGCTGGTAGATGTGTGGAGTTTGCCCCTGGTAACTACAGCAAGCCAAATCTGAACTCACAGGACAATAATACTCATTCATTCACTCATTCTACTTTAAGTATTGGTGAAATGAAGGAGTTTTGCTGCAGATAGTGCCTTATATACAGTAGAGGCCCATTCACCCTGCCTCCTTCACGTCCGTTATACGAACGCGGGTCTATCACTAATCTGAATGCAGTAGCCCCCAAAGGAGTTGGACTGATGCAGAAATGTTACTGGTGAGTAAAAACACGTATAAATTCCTGGAAATAAGGTCAATGTTG
This sequence comes from Atherinomorus stipes, assembly GCA_023101725.1. Lineage (NCBI taxonomy): Eukaryota > Metazoa > Chordata > Actinopteri > Atheriniformes > Atherinidae > Atherinomorus > Atherinomorus stipes. Next base: position 82,589 of record JALJCO010013978.1, on the reverse strand, counting down.
AAAGAAACAAAATTTATCTTTTCTCAATTCCGGTTCTCAGGACCCACTTCCCTGCATAGCTTCGATGTGTTCCTACTTCAACACACCTGATTCAGATGAATGAACTTCTTCATCAAGTTCTTTGCAGTGTGTTAACGAGCCATTAATTTGATTAAGGTGTGTGAAAGCAGGGTTGCCTAGAAGTTATGCAGGGCAGTGGGTCCTGAGGACTGGAATTGTGAAAAATTTCTGCAGGCGCCCCTGCATTCTGGTCCAGACAACTGCTGCTCGCAGGAGATTTTCTCTTCTTCAGACCATCTCTGGAAACCCTAGAGATGGTTTTGGTGGAAATCCCAGTAAATACTCAGACCAACAACCATTAAATCCCCTTTCTTCCTCATTCTGATGCTCAGTTTGAACTTCAGCAAGTCGTCTTCACCATGTCTACAAGACTAGATGCTGCCGTGTGATTGACTGATATGTGAATTAATTTAGATGTAAATAAACATGGTGTGAGAATTTGTTTCCATCTTTTCTACCAGATGTTGTGAAGCTCTATTGTTTCTGTTCAGTCTCCTGGGGCCTCATGAATAAAGCGTGCGTACGCACTGAAAATGTGCATTTGTTCTTGCCTCAACCTCAGACACCAACACCTCTATTTTACATTCAGTGACATTCTTTTCTTAGTCTTTCCCAATGCCTTCTTCATGGTTATTTGGACAAAGAATGGAAGCCTGTATTGTATTTATACTAATTACAATATTTATTTATGGGTGGGGTCCGCATGCCGCGTTCCGACTTCCCAGTTGGAAATACAACTCGAATGCCTTGGGGTAGTCCCACCAGCTCCGACTTCTCCCACTAAAGATGGCTGCGCCCATATCAACTCTTACTGAACCCAATAATAAACAATATTTATCCAAACGTTGTTGTGTAGTGTGAACACATCAGTGTTAAACAAAGTCATTTGCAACCTCTACCTGCAGAATAAGTCTGTAAAGTGTGATCATGATGAAAACATTAAAGGGACTAAAAGCAGGAATTACGAAATAATAAACAAGCATGTCCAGTTTTTTTAATACTAATGGGTGATGAAGCGTTAAAAACCAAAAAGAACAAGCCCATCCACGTCTCCCTCCGTTGCCTTGAACAGGCTGTGTGCTGCATAAAGTGCTGCAATTCGATGGCTGAATTTCCCGCACTGTCCTGCAGCTGTGATCACTCTGGCCACTTTGGTGCCCCAGGCGAGGTTATAGTGTGGTGCCCCCCTGTCCTGGCGTTAATGATTCCTGATCAGGGGTGTCCAGTTCTGGTCTTCGAGGGCCACAATCCTACAGGTTTTCTATGCGTTCTGGCTCCAACACACCTGACTCCAATTACCAAGAACTTCATAGGCTGTTGGATCCATTCAGTATTAGTCAGGTGTGTTGAAGCAGAGAAAAAGTGACAGCAGCCCTCAAGGACCCCCTCTGGACCCCCCTGTTCTAAATTAACAGAGCAGGATGAGCTGCATGTGTCTGAAGTTAATATTGTTGCAGAGTTGTGATTCTCTGGTAGGATTACATCCACATGTGTCTGGATTTGGTCTCACTGAAACACAACTGCTGCTGTAATAATGACTAATAATAATAATAATAATAATAATAATAATAATAATAATGACTAAAGTCAGCAGCTGCTGATGGTAGCTGGACTCAGACATCCACAGTTACACCTGCATCCAGTCTGTGTCCTTCTTTCATGTAGTAGACATTGTATACATAAACCTTATCTATGCTCTATACTGTTATTAGTAACTAAGATTAACTGAAACCTTCAGCAATTATTTAATAATAAAGTTAACTAATAACTCCACCTCTGCAGCAGCTTCTGAGCAGGAGTCTGCAACCTGCAGCTCCACAGCTGCAAGTGGCTCTTTGGACCTTCCACAATGGCTCTCAATAACTTTGACTAAAACAACCAACTAATAAATACCCATGTATATACACAATGTTTTTAATAATAGATTTTGCCTTTTTTTTCTCATTTCCACAACGTAATGACACTAAAAGTCCCTGTAATATGTTTTAAATCTATCTCTCTTGTTATTAGCTTGAAAATTAGGGGTTTTCCCATTTCACAAATATCCACATTTTTATTTATATAGATTTTTTATACAGTTGAGTCCCACTGTAGAAAATCTGTTTGAAGAAAAAGTATCTATCCTCTTTCTGCAAGTTCTTTTTTAAAAATCTAAATGTAAAAATAAACCTGAGTTCTTTAAAATTACAGCATGTTTTATACAGTAAGTATTTATAAATAAATAGATAAATAAATAAATAAATAATAATAATAATAATAATTATAAGCAGCCTTTTTTCAAAAGGACATGGAAAAATTGCAGCTCTAAACAACTTTTATCACTGGATTGAGTCTGAAAAATGTCTGGATTGTCCAGGTTGCAGACCTGTTCTAGAGGCATCTGCAGGACTTTGAGTGAATGTGGACAGATGCAGATTTACCTGCAACTGGAAGCTAGAGGACAACCTGTAGCTGCAGCACACAGACTAAAACTTAATGGCCTCCAGTAGCTGTTAAACATCAGTTATCAGCAGCTGTGCTGTGAGCATTACTTGACTACAATATGAGGTTGAACCAGTTACATTGTGACGTCTCCCACAGCAGGTGCAGCAGCAGCAGCAGCATGGTACTGCTTCGTGTTAGCTTAGCTAGCCTCCAACACATCACGAGCTAAACAAGCTTTAATGTTGGGGAAAGTACATATCTCTAACTGAGAACTCTTTTCTTCACTCTACCACGATTCTCAGCGTTTTGATAAGTTGTTGACGTCTGTCATTATAAACCGCGACGTGAGATGCGCCCCCCTCCACCCCTCTCTCCCTCTCTCTTTCCCACACCGGGCAACCAGCTCAGCCTCAGTCCACATACCTCTGCTTACGGACGTTTTTCTTCCTCCTCCTTCCTTCACTTTTGGAAAGCTGCTCTTTGCATCATTCAATCATTGAAAAGTTGAAACACAACACGACCTCCGTTCCTCCACAGTAACTACGTCATGTAGGCCTACGTCACCTTTCACGGTGAAAGCAGTAGGAGCTGATCATGCAGCCAGATCTGATTTGAGGTTTTATTTTGATGTCTTTTGGAGAGAAATTTCGGGTAGCTACAGTATGTATAGTCTATTCCATAATATAAAGGCTACATAACTTTAATTAACTTTCTTAATTAACTTTTTTTTTTTTTTTTTTTTTTTAATTCTGCATTTTTTGCGCCCCGTCCAGGGGATGGCGCCCCAGGCGGTTGCCTGTGTCGCCTGTCGGCAAAGTCGGCCCTGTGCGCGAAGCAAAGCGGCTGGTTCCCAGCGGTCATCCCAGGGCTTGGAGAAGCGACGACAGCTCCTGAGGGCAGCCGTGAAGAGACATGCCGTGACTCATCGCGATCCAGGCCAGGAACGCCCTGTTCGGCCAGGAGCTTCCACCTCGTCCCCGGTGTCTGCCTCAAGGGAAACTGCAGTTTCTCCTCCTGCAGCCGCCGCTGCGGAGGCCCACGCTGGTGCTGCTGCGGGTTCTCCAATCCAGACTCTGTCGGCGGCTGGAGCTGGTCCTCGGGTGCTCATCGTCGGAGACTGCATTATCCAACATGTTCACATCAACAGGTGCTACACATCCTCTCATTCAGGTGCAGTACTCACTGACATTAACAACTCTGCCCACCAACTTTCTCACAAACACCCCAAGTTATACATGCAGGTACAAATGATCTCAAGCTCCAACAGTCAGAAACTTTAAAGACAGATTTTATCAGCTCATCCATGACATCCAACAGCCAAATACACATTGCATCATTTCTGGACCACTATTGACTCAATGTCTGCCATCACTGCAACCGGCTCCTCTCTGAATCTGAGTGTGTTGGTAAGATCAGGTCCCTGAAGCAATTCACCATTTAAAGACACATCTTGATAAGAGGCAGTACAGTCAAAAACCACTCTTGGTTTCTTCTTTTTTGGGTGGTACACCCCATGATGTGGGATGTACCACACCCAGTGATCATCACAATGTAGCTGCTCTGGGGGAATCTCCTCAGCATAGCCTTTCTCAAACAGCAAGTTCATGAAGGCCTTGTAGTCTTCTAGCAATGGTGGATTCTTTTTTAGCTTATTTTTTAAACTTGGAGCTCTCTGTTCTGCAACACAACGGTTGTTGGGCATTTTAATGGATTCTTGCTTTAGTGGCAGCCCAATGCAGTAATGTCCATCCACATATTTGGTTGTCTTTTGAACTGACTGCATAAACTTTTTGTCCTCCTGTGACATTTCTGATTTGTCATCATAGCGCCGCTCTGTGAAGTCTGTGTTGTATTGCTTCACCAAAAGTTGTTTGATTTCAGTGAGGGAGATGTGATTTATCTCATAATGCAATGAGTTATCTACTACCCCAAATACCATCCAGCCCAGCATGGTTTTAACAGCAAAAGGTCCATCCTGCTGGCTGTTTATCACATGCCATGGCCCCATAACTCTAGGGTTATTAGCACCGATCAGGAGACCAACATCTGCATTGATTTCAGGTAAGAATACATTTGCCAGGTAAGGCCAATCTTTCAGGTGATGTTGTTTTGGAATATTCTCTTGTTGTACAGGAATTGAGCTGTGAGTAAAGACTTTTGGTAACCGGATGTAAGCTGACTCGATGAGATCTGACACTTCTAAATCAGATAACATTACACTTTTAAACAGCTTCTGTTCATCTTCTTTGTCTTGACCCATTGTGTTTGGAACAATCTGAGTCGGCTTCCTTTTAACATCCAGTTCCTTTCCGAGCTCCTCTGTACAAAAGGTTCCTGTACTTCCTGGATTAATAAACGCATATGTTTCAACACAGAGTCCATTTGTTTGTGATCTCACTTTCACAGGGATGATTGACAGCAGACATCCTGAGGCTCCTGCAGCAGTGAAGCCAACAGTCTGTGGAGGAACAGAATGCTGTCGTGGGACTGAATTTGGAGGATGTACAACACCTTCATTTCTGTCCTTAGTGTTGTCCTTTTCCATATGCAAAATCATTGGATGTTTCAGGGAGCATGTTTTGCACTGTACCCATTTTTTTTGCACGTTTTTATGATGTGGCCATGATAAAAGGCCACATGATAAGCAACCAAAACAGAGCCCTTTATTTCAAAGAAAGTCTATTCTGTCCTTATGTCTTATGTCTGTCTCAATCTGGTCCCCGGGAGTGGCCTTCTTGCAGCTGCTTCAAGTCCCCAGTGTCCTTGGAGAAACTGCTGAAGTGAAGCTCTGCAACACCCCCTCTCTCCACAGGCACAGTGGGACACTCTGAAGGCCGTTTTTTATCATCATAGGGGCTGTGAGCCGCTGTCTCTCGCTTACGCACACACATTTTCATGACACTGATGCACGCATTCCACTGCACTGCTGGTCCTTTTTGTTCCCCAACCTTCTGGACAGACCGAGCTGGCAGGGTGCCTGCGCGTCATTGTTATAGTCCATTTTTGGTTTGTACCAAGTCTCCACATCCGCAAGCCTCCCCGCAGGACTTAACAGATGTCTGATTTCATTGGTGATGTCTGTGAATTTACACGTCATGTTTGGCAAGTGCTGCATGGTTGCCTCCACTTGGACAATATTACCAACGTCAAAGATCTATTAACACTTCTGCTTCTTTTGTACTCCTGTCATCTAAGAACAGGAAACTGAGGCTACAATTCACACACATTCACCAACACTGGACAATAGAAGATGGAGAAACGTTGCTGGTCTGATGAGTCTCCATTTCAGCTCCACATTCAGATGCTCGGCTCAGAATCTGCTGGAAACATCATGAAAGCATGGATCCATCCTGCCTTGGATGAAGGCTTCAGGCTGCTGCTGGTGGAATGGTGGGGGGGAGGTTTTCTTGGCCCACTTTGGTCCCTTAGTACCAACGTGGCCCTCTCACTCATCCCTCTTGATCCTTTTTTCTTTTCTTCTCCTCCTTCCGTCATTTTCTCTTCTTCCCTCTTCCTACTCTTCATATTTCTCATTTCATAATTTCATTTTAACTGTTTATTTGTATTTATCTGATTTAATGTGACAGCTAATCACAATCAACAATCAACTAATTCAATATAAAGTGTAATATGATGTAAGACATATTGGTTATATATAGACAATCATTTATATCTATATAAATATATAAATGACTTTATTTTTAGAGGTACATTTGAACAACATAACCCTGGGGACACACTGCACACGGAGGCGCACCGAAGGGCAGCAGTTTCATTTCGGCGCCCTTGTTAACAGACGGTGTCGGCCATATCAGGCGCTGCGTCGGGCAGTGTCAAAATCGGTGCGTGCCGTTGAGCGATCGTTTCGACTTCTGTTCTACTTTCTGTGCGAGCCGCGGCCGAATATGTCAGGCCAGGCAGGAAAATAAGCAGGAACATGAGGCAAATCTATCGAAATAAACCCATTTTCAAAGTGAAAACACCCAGATAAGCTTTAAAACCCAATCTCTTTTTAATACATCCAATAATATGTCAATTATGTCTTCATATGTATTGAAAATGCAAGTGGAAAGATTTACACACAGAAATGTCAGCTTTCTGCTTGTAAATAGTATGAAAAAGAGAACAGGAGATGTGGCCACTGTGGAAATATCAGCTCTAGAAGCACAGCGGAGAAGCAGGACTGCTGCAGACTGTGCGCGTCCGATGTGGACAGAAAGAGGAGCGGTGTCAACGAGAAAAATCGGTGCACTGCGCTTCCGCATGCAGTGTGTCCCTAGTGTAACTTTGTCCCCCTGAGAGCTGTGACTAAACTTTGGAATATATGAACTACATGGAAGAACTGACTGAGATATGACAAAGCTACATGTCACATTATGTCAGGTTGTACTGGTGAAGGTTCTAGAAATAAATGTGCATGTTCTACATCAGACTCTTTACATCCAAGTCTTGGTAAAAATCATGATAAAAACAAAGTTCAGATGAGAATAAAAAAATCTCCCTAATTTTAGTTGAACATATTTTTATTTCCACATTTACATTTACACGTCTCTCTGATCTTGGTCCCTCACAAACATTAATAATTTTAAATTTGTGTAATGATGCATTTATGGTCACAATTTATTTCTGGTACAAGAGAAAAAAAATCATTGTATCATGGATGAACATGACAGAAAAATTGTATACATTTAAAATAACAGGATTATATTCTTAAAAATTTTTTAATATATTTTGGGGATCAAAATATAAAATCTCAATGTTTAAAACACATGGGTTATGTCAGGATTTCTGTTGGAAAGACTTATCTAGTGGGATGGAATTGACTCATCCCCCTAAAACAAACAAAAAAATATTTAAACAAAAGTTGGATTTTCTTCCACTTGAGACCAAATTTAACTGTAGTTGGAGCATGACAGCGAATTCAAACCTCAAAATAATGACAAATATTTAAAATATTCTTCAACCTGGTAGAAATTTTTCTTCTGCACTTTGGAGAAAATGTTTCAGGTAACTGGGCTGGAGTCCATCCCAGTACATCAGGGTCTGGCCAAAATGCAGCAATGTGAATTACCCAGTAAATCTAAGTATATCAACAGCAAGTGTGAGCACTTGTGTAAAAGCAGAGATCTTAGCAATTTCTATTTCTACAGGATTGAGGTGGGGGCTGCACTGTGGTGTGGTGGTTAGCACCGGTGCTGCCAGTGTTGCTGTCCATCAATCTAGAGAAGAGCTATAAGGCCTTCAGCCCCAAATCTCCAGACTCATGAATATGCACATCTAGTCTAAAGTTTAGCAGTTTATAAACTGTGAAATACTTTTGACAAACACACTTTTTCCAACCATCATAAAGCAACAAATGGATGCTGTCTGTTGACCCGTGAACAAATGTATCAACACAAACTACGGTCACTTCCTTGAGCTGCCTGTTCATCACCTGAATCACAGCTCACCATGAAGTAAGAGGTCAGTACAGGCTGCATGGAGACGTTGATGATGGCTTTATTTTTTGTTCACAAGCTTCTGTAATGGTGAAGGTTGTGTATTAAAAACAGTTTATTACCTGATAAAAGAAAAAGACAAGAGTGGGGAAAAAATTTAATTTGCATAAAGAATTATTTTTCATTGACATCACTGATAAGAAAATTGATTATGTCAAGAAAAAAAACTCAGCTGAACAAATGCTTGTAAAAAGTTACAGTAAACATAATGAAGTCTAATCAAATGATTCTAAACAGTAAAACTATATATATATATATATATATATATATATTTTTTTTTTTTTTTTAAGGATTTTTTTGGGCTCTAGTGGCCTTTATACGATAGCATATAGCGACAGGAAAGGGGGCAGAGAGAGTGGGGAGTGACATGCAGCAAAGGGACCTGGACCGGGAATCAATCCGGGGCCGACTGCGCTGAGGAACTGTAGCCTCTGTTCATGGGGCGGCTGCTCAACCAACTGAGCTAAACACCACCCCATCTAAACAGTAAAACTATTACACAGGAAACTACGATATATATAATTATACTGTATACATTAAACCTGAGGAGTGTTCCATTAAAGGTAGAGTCCGACATTTACCCTCTTAAAATAAATGTTAGACTTGTGCAAGTGAAATCAATCTCAAACGGCACCTTTGGGCCTTTACTCGCATGCAGTGGTGTGTATAGCCCCGTTTCCACCCGCGGGTCAGGTCGGGCCAGGCCGGATCGGGTGGGTTTTGGTACTGATGTGTTGATTTCACGCTGCGTCCCCACAGCAACCTGTACTCTACTCTGGAGGCGCTGGACAGCGCTGCTACGTGATCGCGTGACATCATCGCTGTGCAGCGCTGTTTAACCAAAACACCGCGCCACACATGACAGAAACAAAAGGAGTCACCCCAGCTTTGTTTTTACGCTTGGTCATGCAGGAAGTGAGATTTTTCAACAAATCAATGTATTACTTTGTGTTAGCTCCACCTCTTTGGTCCGGATTGGTTAGATCAGTACCCCTACCGAATGCCAAAAAAGTAGGCCGGGTCGGGTCGGATATAAGGGTACTCGTCCCAGTTTTTATCTGTGGAGACGCAAAAAAACGTGGACCAATCCGGCCCGACCCGACCCAGACCCGCTGGTGGAAACGGGACTTTTGAATGCAACTCCCTCTCCCCTGCCTGTAATTCACTCTTTAGCTTTGTTTTCTTGTGTTCGAGACGTTTCTGGGTGGAGATTTCTGTTTATATTCACCAGCCAATGACAGAACTAAGGACATGACGCCGTGTGGGAATAAGCTCATGATTGGAGCAGACGCCAGTCACTCAAACTCTCAAAGAAAACAAGAAACGGCAGATGCACCGAAGGAAAGGTAAGAGCTTCAGATAATGCAAGTTGGAAAACCAGGGCTAATATTAGTTTGGCTTTTACCTGCTTCTGAGCTCTGAAGGAGGCTTGAAGCTGAATAGTTTGCAGAACGAGGCGGCCATTAGCCTGAGAGGGGGAGTGCTCAGTTTGAATACTGTTGTTTGCAAACAGAAACAGTGGGGGGACTTCAGACTCTACCTTTAAGCAGGAGTAAGGGAGGGATTTCCTGCTGAGTTACCATGGTAACATGCTGTAAAGCAAGTCTACTCAGAACTGGGGGTGTCACAATATTCGCAAATCACGATAGATAAATTACCACAGTACTGTTGTGGTCTTATCATAGTATTAAACAGTGAGTCTTGAGACAAATTTAATGGTTTTCTATCCGCTTTTAGTGGAGCATAACATACGAAACTACATAGACCATGATCCTTTGCAGCCAGTGCACTCTTTTAAACCAATGGGAGCACACGCAGCCCACACAGAAAAACAAACAAGGTGAAAGGTGGTGAGAGTGGTGAACACGGTCCGGGAGATCACCCCCACCCACCAGCTGAGCCGACCCCCCCAATCAGACGGTGTCTAGCAGACTATCCTGGTGTGAACACACCCTCAGTCTGTGTCCGATGCGTGGGCGCACCACAGCCAAGAATGAAGTCACAATATTGAGAAACAAGTCAAAATGTGGAGAATAAATTAGAAAACAGTTTCAAGGATCAAGTTAATAAATTTAGACTTTATTCTGGAAATGTCAACTTTATTATCAGCACTGCATTTCCACTTTATGGGCTACATGCACAACTCCACCACTTCCTGAACTTAGTAGAGCTCCTTTGTCTCCTCTTTCATTACTGGACAAACTGATTAATCCAGGTGTGTCTGGCCAGTTACTGAGGTCAGTAAAGCCTCACAGTTCCATACTGCATCATGGTGTATCACCATTATTACACAAATGTGTTAATATTACTGCTGCATGTGGCATTTTACAGATAATACAGTTAAACTTGAAACATCATTTCATTTAATTTTTTACATACTGAGCAACAATATGGCTGGAAGTGAGCGAGACTCGGTCAGCCGCGGGCCACCCAATGTTAATTTTGTTGACGAAAAATTTGCGTCATAAGCTTCCTCAACAACCTACTTTTCTCAGCGAAAACTAAACGAAAACTAGACTAAAACCAACGCACGGGGATCAAAACTATGACGAAAGTTAATTACATTTTTGTCAACAAAAACAAGATGAAAATACCTGACAGCAATGACATCAAATCAGAGAAACTGTTTGTGTTGAAAGGCGGGATGCATTGCAAAGACATCCAATGAGAACACAAACTCGTGCAGTGAGGCTGGCCTGCACACGTTTGGTCACCCGGGGAGATGTTAAACAGTTCTAACATTTCACATTTCGTGATTAAAATTATCTTAAAAATGTCTAGTCCGGGTAAAAAAAAAAGAAGAACTGACACACTGACACGTTTCACGTATGACGGAATGACGCAACACTAAACAAGAAGCTGTGTAAACCGTGTGGAGCGACGATTACCAGCAGATACACAACCAACCTAAAGCCACAGCTGCAGACCAGTTTTCCCGAAATCCACGCAAAGGGTAACCAAGCTGACAATACGTCGTAAATTTGTTGTGCTTTTAGTTAGTTAGTTATTTTGGAGGAAAGAACGTTCTCATAATTTGATATGATAAAAATTAGACTGAAACGTTTTATTTAATGAAGTAGGGATTGTGAAGAAGAAAAAAAAGCTCCTGTTATTCTAAGGCGCCAGACTGTTGTTTAATTTATTCACATGTGTGTATGAATGCATGCATGCATTCATGTATGTATACATGTATGTATATACATACATACACATACATGAATAAATTAAATGGCAGTCAGTCTGGTGCCTTAGAATAACAGGAGCTTTTTTCTTTCTTTTTCGCAATCCCCATTTCATTTCATAACACGTTTCAGGTCTTTTTTTAATCATCATATCAAGGTAATGAGAGCATTCTTCTTTCAAAAAGAACTACTTCAGCAAAGCAAATTGCATAAAAATGCTCTTTTTCTTTTAAATAAGCAAAACTTGTGGGATTGTGAAGTTGCTGCAGGGTTCAGGTGTGATTGAATGACATCACCGCACCAAAAATGTGAGATTATGTGTTATCACAGTATTGTATTTTCTCCCGGTGTCAAAAAACTACTGGTACTATCACAAACAATACGATATTGCCCACCCCTACACACCACCATTTTATAGTTTTAAATGGTGACCCGAATTAGATAACTACCGTAAATGTTGCTATTCTATTGTTATTGAAGCAGTCAGCACACACACTGCTTCCTTTCACTTTTCAGTTTGATGTTTGAGAGAATTTAATAGAAAACCCCCTCTGAAATTCTTCTAACAAGCACATATCTACACTGAACACATTATTGACAGATTTTTAGCAAAATCCTGCAACCTATTCCCTACGACAGGGTTTCTCAATCCTGGTCCTCAGGGACCCCTGCCCTGCATGTTTTCCAGGATTCCAACTCCACCACACCTGATTCAGATCAACTCAACTGCTCATCAAGTTCTTTGACGAGCCTTTCATCCGAGTCAGGTGTGATGAAGTAGGAATATCTTGAAAACCAGCAGGGCAGGGGTCCCTGAGGACCAGGATTAAGAAAGACTAGTCTAAAGAAAAATACCCAGGAGCTGAAAAAATTTTTGCAACCTTCATGTGGACAGGCATATGTCCTTTTAAAGAGCTCTTTAATCTAAATTCACCACAAACCTCACAGGGAAATGGTCTCTCTCCTGTGTGTATTCTCATGTGTGTGTTTAAGTTTCCCTTTTGTCTGAATCTCTGTCCACATTCACCACAAGTGAATGGTTTCTCTTCTGTGTGGACTTTAATGTGTCTGTTTAAGCTAGTCTTTACGCTACTTTTTTTTCCAAATTAATCCCAGCTGAATGGTTTCTCTCCTGTGTGGATTATCATGTGTTTGTTTAAGCTGATCTTTTGAGTAAATTTTTTTCCACATTCATCACAGCTGAATGGTTTCTCTCCTGTGTGGATCATCTTGTGTATCTTTATATTAATCTTCCAACTAAATTTTTTTCCACATTCATCACAGCTGAATGGTTTCTCTCCTGTGTGGATTCTCATGTGTTTGTGTAAACTGATCTTTTGAGTAAATCTTTTTCCACATTCATCACAGCTGAATGGTTTCTCTCCTGTGTGGATCATCTTGTGTTTTTTTATACTAATCTTCCAACTAAATTTTTTTTCCACATTCATCACAGCTGAATGGTTTCTCTCCTGTGTGGATTCTCATGTGTTTTTTTAAGTTGGTCTTTAAACTAAATTTTTTCCACATTCACCACAGCTGAATGGTTTCTCTCCTGTGTGGAATTTTAGGTGTTGGTTTAACCTAGTCTTTTGACTAAATTTTTTTCCACATTCATCACAGCTGAATGGTTTCTCTCCTGTGTGGATTGTCTTATGTTTTCTTAAGCTGGACTTTACAATAAATTTTTTTCCACATTCATCACAGCTGAATGGTTTCTCTCCTGTGTGGATTCTCACGTGTTCCTTCAAGCTGGTCTTTACACTAAATTTTTTTTCCACATTCATCACAGCTGAATGGTTTCTCTCCTGTGTGGATTCTCATGTGTTTGTTTAAGCTGATCTTTTGAGTAAATTTTTGTCCACATTCATCACAGCTGAATGGTTTCTCTCCTGTGTGGACTTTTATGTGTTGGTTTAGGCTAGTCTTTCGACTAAAATTTTTTCCACATTCATCACAATTAAATGGTTTCTCTCCTGTGTGGACTTTTAAATGTTGGTTTAAGCTAGTCTTTCGACTAAAATTTTTCCCACATTCATCACAGCTGAATGGTTTCTCTCCTGTGTGGATTGTCTTGTGTTTTCTTAAACTAGTCTTTACACTAAATTTTTTTCCACATTCATCACAGCTGAATAGTTTCTCTCCTGTGTGGATTCTCATGTGTTTGTTTAAGCTGGTCTTTTGAGTAAATGTCTTTCCACATTCATCACAGCTGTATGGTTTCTGTCCTGTGTGAATTCTCATGTGTTCAATAAGATCCATTTTATGACTACAAAATTCACCATAAACATTACATTGAACTGTTTTTTTCTTTGTGTTGACCATTTCTTGCAAATTCACATTTTGCATTTCTTTAAAACATTTCTCATGTTCCGAAGTGCTCAAAGACCTTTTTGTCAAGTGTCTCTGGAAAGATCCTTGGTCATGAAATTCCTCCCCACATTCACAGCAGCTGAGTGAAATTTTGGCAGTGTTACACATCATATTACTGTTTAAACCTGACCCATGTGCCCTGTTGTCATTCAAGCTTCCATCACATCCTGATTGGTCCACAGTTTTTCTGGTTCCTCTTTTTTGTGGAGAGGATCTGGGTCCTGCTTGTCCAGATTCCATTTTCAGGAGACCCTCTTTGTAATCACCAACAGCTGCTGTACTTCTGCAGGGAACACTGAAATAAGAAAGAAAGATCAAGCTGGATTTCAAAACCGTGGAGTAGAAAAATTTCCACCTCTTCCTCTCAGAGCTCCTTCAAAGTCACACTTTTAAAATGTCTGCATGTAAAAAATACTTTGGTCAACAACATCAGTGGAGCATAAAATACCATATGTTGCAGAGAAGACCTTGAAGAAGAAAAGGTTATTAGCTCCTCAACTTTATCTGTTATCAACAAACACAACACAGCACTGAAGAAAACGAGTGGTTGGTGATCCTGACACATTCGTGTCACCCTTTTTTTTATTGGTTCTATGGTTTGTGATGGACATTTCTCTCACTAGCCACGTTTACATGGATCAGTTTCGATCCGATCCATGGCCAATCAGAATAAAAATGCGTCACGTAAACAGCCAGCTGATTCCATCGGCTTAGATCGGAAATAATTTTCAATCCAATCGAGAGGGGTGGTTTAAACGAAGGATGCACCAATCCGCCTTTTTTGGGCACCGAGCCGATCCGATTTTTGATGTTTCGGTATCTGCCAATCTGATACCAATCGGATTACGATACAGAAAAAGGAGGGAAAAAGACAGCATGGTATTATTTGACGGCACACCTCGTTGTGTGCAAACAGACTGGGATCTTTTTTTGTGTGCAAGGAAACATAAGACTTGGCTTTCAAAAATGTTTACCTAGTTTTTAAAAACAGATAAATGTACTTAATTACTTATTTAACAACTGCACACACACACAGCAATCTTAAATAAACTTTAATAATCTTAAAGGGGAAGTTCAGAAGTTTTGACATAGGGCCTCATTTACAAGTGAGCCAGAATACTTCTTATCACTGAAGACAGTTCTGACATATCTCATCCAGTTATTCTAGTTCCAGGAGGTTGTTGATGCTAATGCTAGTGGAAGTCAATAGGAATCTGCTAGCCTGTCATTAAAACCAATCTTATCCACTCCACAGAAGATCCGAGGCAAATCAGCAAGCCTATCTGTGTAAATGCCATGTTAAACTAGTAAACTCATGCGTTTAAACAAGTAAAACTAGCCTTGTATGATAAATTTTGCATTACATATTGAGGAACTAGTTTCTTACCAGCTTACTACCTTTGCCAGTGTATTTCAGTTCATAGAGACATGGTGACAGTTAGTTTGATGAAAAAAGTTTGAAATTGTCTTCAAAATCCGAGATATCCTCATGCCTTTCAGACGCTGCCGTATTTTAGATTTTGTATTTTTGTAAACAGATTCCTTCATGCACGTAGCAGCAGATGACATCACTCTGCTGCCAAATACAGGAAGTAAAATTTTGTAAAGTGTCTCAGCAGCAACAATCAAAATGCAACGAAATGCAGGTTAGTTTTATTTGTAACATTATTCCATTAACACAGCATTTACACAGATAGTCTGAAGTTATAAATGATTTGACTCGAATGTTCTGTGGAGTGGATAAGATTGTTATTAATGACAGGCTAAAGCCTGGTTCAAACCACACGAATTTAGGCCGATATTGGCCCGACGGAGGCGTCGCAGACAGTCGCTCACTGTCGTGCACGATTCTGCGTTGTCGGGTCGTAGGACGTCGTGTCTTCGCTCCGTGTAATGTGACACAATCAGCGATTGGCGATTTGGCATCTGCGACGCTCCACGACCACGACGCAGAAAGACTGGCGTGTCAGAATTTTTTGGTTTTTTTTTTTTTTTTTTTTTGTCCGTGTAGTGTGACACGTCCCACGACATGTCCCTTCATATTGACCAATAGGAGGACAGTGCGCCTTTCGCCTCTACCAGAGAGACGCTCAGGTGCGCCGGTACACAAACAACAGTGGAGGAAAGGAGGAGAGACGCAGCCGCTCTCCGGTGGAGAGGTGGGGAGATTTATGGAGCTGTGGCATCAGTTTACTCCAGAAAAAAAGAAAAGAAAAGCAAGACTGGGTGTGCCAAATTTATTTTCAACAGTGTTAAACCTCCACGAACATTCAAAAGGGTGTATCTCTCTTGAATAAAACATTACTTTATTAATTCGAAACATAACCACCAGCTATGTGCGTTCTATCAGTAATAGTAACAGTCAACAGGAGTTCACAGCAGGTAAACGTGCACGAATGTGACGCTCTCAAATAAATCAAGTCACAGAAAAACCACTTTGTTTAAATAAAAACACCGCAACATAACAGACATTGCGCTCAATGAGATGAGCATATATGACACCCATGCGCGCTCGTGCACTCAGCTATAACTATCCACATTACGCGTGATCATCAAAGCTAATTAACCATCTGAACACACCTACTGGGTGCAGAATATAGACACAGCGATGCTGCTGCTGCGCAGCTCTCAGTTTATCATGCGTGTGTGGTTTCATGTGGTTGCCATGGTTTCCAGCGTGCGCTCTGAACTGATGGAGTTCAGAGAATGACGTGAGGATGTACCCGTATGCGTTCGTATAGAACAACACACTTTATTTCACTTTATGGCAGTTTTTTTAAAAGTAGCGTCACTGGGTCGGCTGGACTTTGCTCTCGTGGCAGCAGACTGTGGTCAGCCTGATGGTTTTGGCTTCGCTTGGCACTGGGCGTCCTGCGCGCGGTGCGGGATGCACCTGGTGGAGGCAACGGCGCTGATCAGTGCCCAGTTTCTCTCTTTCAAAGCTCTTTTTCAAAGATGAGCAGCGAGTCTTTCTGTGCGCATCGTGGATTTAATCCTGTTTAGTTACAACTGAAAACCCGCTCGACAGAACAACTGGAACAGGCAGAATACACACAACACAAAACAGTTCATGTTGGTCACAATAATGGAGGGAACTGATGTCTCCGTCCACTTTCCACTTCATGAGTCACCCAAACAGTCAATTCAGAGACTCCAAACCAAGTGACTGATTGACAGCTGCTTGTCCCGCCTCCCGTTTAGTGTTGTCTTTTGCGACACCACGCGACGATCAGACGGTTGTCTGTCTGGTGCAATCCTTGTAGTGTGACCACTCGCGAGTAACACGACACCGTACGATTTTATGACACAATTTCTGTTAATCTGACATATGACCATCGTGAACGACGGAAAAAGTCGTGTAGTTTGATCCTGGCTTAAGCCACCATGTCCACGAGCACTTACTTCAAAGGTGTGGGATTACTTTACCAAGGAACCACATACCATCGTACTCTGCAGCTCTGCAGAATGAAAACAGTTTCACAGCAGCACGACTGCAATGAACGAGCACTGAAGCGTAAACTCCCAGCAGCGCTTTTGCTGCTCCTTAAGTAGTTTAATTTTCCTCTAAACACATCGTTCAAACATGAACACGTTTATGATGGTGTGGTTAGTCACTCACCATCACGAACTTCTTTTACTTCTCAATCAGGAGCAGCTTCATCCTCAGGTTGAAAGTACCGCAACTCACGTTAACGAGCATCATTTAAATCTTCTTACCTCCGGATACGGATGAAAGCGTACGTATCCATATTTACCGTAGGGCAGGGTTTCCCAACCCTGGTCCTCAGGGACCCCTGCCCTGCATGTATTCCAGGTTTCCAACTCCACCACACCTGATTCAGATCAACTCAACAGCTCATCAACTTCTTTGCAAGCTGCTAACGAGCCATTCATCTGAGTCAGGTGTGTTGAAGTAGGAATGTCTGGAAAACCAGCAGGGCTGGGGTCCCTGAGGACCAGGGTTGGGAAACCCTGCCGTAGGGTATGAACGGAGCTTTACAGTGATTCTGCCTTTTACATCCTTATGTTTGCTTCCATGACTGACGTTATGCAGAAAGGACTGAACTAATGCTACACGCTGTTATGTTGCTGCTCATGTGAACTTGCTGGCTGATGATCCCACCACACAAACCAGTTCCAATCCAGCTGTTCTGGAGCCATGTTTCATGTTTTCCACGGCTAAGATTTTACATGTAAGTCAATGAGCGGACCGCACTTCTGTCAGTCGCTGACGACACAACATGGCGGCTCGTTTCGCGACTGAAAAGCTATTAGCCTTTAGCCGAGCCTCCTAAACATCTGATATTTACGTAAATACACGTCTGATTAACTTCTAACTGCACAGAGATACTTATTTTGTCTTGGTGTGTTGTTGTATGGCAAAGTTACTTGAAGTTAAGGTCGTGTCATCAACACTTTAAGCAAACTACAGATTTTGCTTATGCACATTTTAGAGACGCCCAGAGGAAAATAATTTTGGAAAGGTGATCTCATAAAGGTCTCATTTACTTCTACACAAATGTGAGATCCATGTGAGAGCTAAATGAGACAATGGCTCATTTTTACTGTTTCTCAACCTTGTCTGGAAAAGTTTTACAAAATCTCAACCTATAGTCTCACTTCCACTTTCAAAGTAGATCTCAATCATTTCTCAAATAATTCTCAGGATGTCTGCATTAAGTCTCAAATAAGACTATTTCTCCAATCAATTTTAGTAGAAACAAAAGAGACATTCATGAGAACTATTTGAAACCTGAATGAGGCTGGGATGAGATCGCTTTTTGTCTCCTAATGCAAAAGAGAAAGATTTGAGAGGTAAATTTTTTCTCTGGGTGAGAATTGAGCCTCGTGCAGGCTCTCTGTATGTCCTGTCACTCTCAAACATTTAATTCCTCCTTCATATCAAATTAAAATCATAGACTGACTTTACAGGATTCAAACCAGCAGCGTTATTTATGCTGCGCAAGTGAGCTGAAACTGTAAGAACCTTTCAAATAAATAATAAGGTCTGTAAGCAAACATATGTTAAATCAACATTTTATCTAAGTTTCCTCACCATCATCTTCCTCTACCCAATGATCATCAGGGTGATACATTTACTGCATTAATACACAGATTGTGACAAGGTGCGCAGCAATCAGACTGACTGATCTAAGCATATTAATTCTGGGGACACTCGTGCGTAATTAATTGATTAATTTTAATCAATTATTTAATTATCATTCTGGTTTTTTTCCCCACACAAAGTTAAACAATGATTAAGGTTTGTGTGTATCACTCATTGTATATATAGAGAGTGGCGATGTGTAACAGTTAAAATATCTACTGTATCCAAAGTCTATGTAAAGCCTATATACAGTATATAAAGCTTAATTTGTAATATTTATAATACACTTATTTTTATAATATAGCCTTCAATAAAAATGTTAATAACTGCTACTTTGTGTGTTCAGCTGTGTGTGTGTGTGTGTGTGTGTGTGTGTAACTGGTCTGTAATGGCTGTTTATGTTTTAATGATCTGTGTGAACTTGGTGATTCATGTAAACATCCAGTCAGAACAAACGGTGAAATATATCAGCCTTGTTCACTGTATTCTTCTCAAAAACCGCGTTCAGAACGAGTTCAGAAGTTTTACATCACAGCCAAACTGCACTAGTCTGGTACACCAGTCTGACTAACACCATGTATGAGATACACGGCAAGTCAGTCTGGGTTCCTCCATTGGGAAGTGATTTCCACACCGGTAAAAAATTGACCCAACCAATCACAGCGCAGCAGAAGAATTATTAACAAGAACGTAAAACTCCGACGACGTCTCCACCGCTGTTTCTGCTCTGTTTTCTGCTCTGCGTAACTAACAGCTTCCCCCTCATCGTCACATGACGTGTGACACAAACGCTTTCAAATGTTAGTAGCTCAGCAATAAACAACACTTACATGTAACAGAGTATTTATAATAATAAAACCAAACATTCCATGTTAATATACACAAGAAAACTACATTAAATAGAGAGGGGATAACAACGTGTAAACGCTAACTTCGGGCGTTGCCATAGCAACATGGCAACATAGTAACAGAGTGCCGAACTACGCCAGCTACAGTCACCTCTGATTTGTTTTCTCCGGTTCACTTTCCTTCTGTTAGTCCCGCCTCTCGTCTTGCATTGGAAATCAGTCTCCAGCGGAGGGAACCCAGCGTGACTTGCCGTTAGGCCTGCACGCGCACGATTTTGACAAAAAACCTAATTGCGATTTTTCTGACAAATATTGCAATTGCGATTCAGTTTGCAATTTTTACTTTTAAATGCATAAAACTATAATTATCAATGAAAGAAGTTGTTACTTTTACAACAATAATCTACTTTAAAAACTATTCATGTGTCCAGCATCTTCTTCTGGCTTCTGTCTGATGTTGAACCTGAGAAATCTCTAATAAAAACTACACAGTGATTGAGTTTGTTCAGTGTTTTGTGATTACGACCAAAGTGAATATTTATAGTTACTTTTTGGAGAAGGAATTAGCAACAGTGTTTAAAATGGAGTTTCAGCTTTGTAAAAATAATTACTTGGAAAAGTATTCATTCTGTTACTATTTAATATTCACATTGGCTTAACTTTAATCTCTGTGTTGAATTATTCCTGATAAAAGTGAATATCAGATCTCACTAATGAATGAAACGGAAACTTAACAGAATAAATTACTAACAGAATCTTGGACAGTCGGACTGACGGATGTCTGAGAGGAGCTTCAGCTCTACCGGCTTCCAGCCGACATGAAGAAACACGTAGTTTCAATGAACATTTCACGTTGTTCATGTCTTTCATCTCTGAGGGAAAACTCTCGTTTGAGATTCCAGGTTTATAATCCTTCCCGTTTTTCCTTTGAGTCACCAATGCTGCGTCTCTAGTGTGTGTGTGTGTGTGTGTGTGTGTGTGTGTGTGTGTGCACACCTGTGTTTAAATAAAAAATGCAATATCTGGACTCAAGACTGCAACGTGTGGCATACCACAAGGTTCTGTAATTGGTGTTTGCTGATGATACAACTTTTGTTTGCTCAGGCAAAAAGTTAAGAGAACTTTTGCCTCTGATAGAGAGAGAATTATATTTACTCAAAGCCTGGTTTGATATTAACAAGTTGTCACTGAATATATCAAAAACTAAATTTATGACATTTGGAAGTAAAAATTTGATTATTGATGAAGTAAAATTAAATATAGATGGCATTGAAATTGAAAGGGTCTTTTATGTTAAATTCCTAGGAGTCGTCATTGACTCAAAATTAACCTGGAAGCAACATATATATCATATTAAGGCAAAAATGTCAAAAACTCTTGGTATCCTGTATAAAACAAGAGATTTTCTGAGTTATAAAGCCTTGTTTATAATTTATTGTACCTTAATACTCCCGTATTTGACTTATGGTGTGGAACTATGGGTTGGCACATATAAGACAGTACTTAATGATATCGTTTTATTACAGAAACGTGCCATGCGCCTGATAAATAACGCTGGATATTATGACCATACACATTCATTATTCATCAAATCAAATCTTATGAAATTTAAAGATATAATTTATTACAGAACAATCCAAATTATGTTTAAAGCTAAACAAAATACTCTGCCAGAAAGTGTCCAAAAATATTTTAAGCTTCAGCAAAGTAAATATAAAATAAGAGATGATTGTAAATTTATCGTGCCAACATCCAAAAAAGGGGTGAAAAGAAGATGTGTCTTATTGGGGAGTCAAAATATGGAATAATCTCAGCAAGGAGATAAAAAAATTGCAATACTTACTGAAAAATATATTTTTAAATATTACTGACTGGAAAAAAAAAAAAAAAAATTATTTTCCTTTCCTGTCACTTTCTGTAGCTGTGTATAATTGTTTTCTTTGTTTCGAATATACAATGTAAGGTAACTCATTTGATGTAACATTTATTCTTTTAGGCATACAAGCTTTCTGACTTCTGCCTGTTTCGGTCTGAGAAGCTTTGATTGTTTCATTAATGGAAAATGTTTTATGACTGAAACAAACTGAACTGAAGGTGCACACACCTGATCGGGAGCTCATGACGAGTGTCCAGGTGTAACCGGATCACTCCGCCTCCTCTAGTGCCGTTTCTTTTAACGCCATTATTCCATCACTGTTACCAGCTGCTCCTCTCCCGTTACCGAAGTTCCTTCAGCCATTTAATGTAGATAATCAGTCACCATGAAAACATTTCGCTCACAGCGCAACGTGAGGTACACAAGCACTGTTTGTTGTTAGTTGCTGACTGCAGACGGTGCAGTGCATACAAGCTCATTTTACATCAACATTACTGATCGGCCGGCAAGCCAGGAACGCGGGGCTCGTCCATTTTGATTGGTGAATAGGTTTGTCACTCAAGTGTCAGAGAGGAAAAACAAAACCTCAGGCTCACGAGGTTAGGTTATCGCAGTATTTAAACCTCAATATCAATGCGGTTAAAGTTAATCGTGCAGCCGTGTATCTCATACATGGTGTTCGTCAGGCTGGTGTACCAGGCTAAAACTGCAGGCAGACAATAAAAGAGAGAGATGGATAACGGGGGGGGGGGGGGGGGGGGGGGGGACAGAGTGGAGGCAGTGACTGACGCGACTAAAGCCGTTTTCAGGTCTGTCTTGTCAAAGTCAGTTCACTAAGTAACTTTAAACATCATACGAACAGAAATAAAGGCGAGCTAAAGAAAATGGGAGTATGAAAGAGAGCAACGTGAGCACGAGTCAAACCAAGCAGAGATCAATCACTGGTCTGTGTGTGCGTGAGAGACGAACACAACTCGCTGCAGAGATGTGTGGGGAGGCGGGCGCTGTGTGTGACTGGCCAATCACAGAGCGTGCAGAGTCAGATATCAAATAAGGATTCTCCTTCAGCACGAGCACAGATATTGATGAGTTTTACCCGTATCATGCTCGTACCCGTAAAAAATGCTTTATCTGTACCGGATACTCGTCTGAAATGAGTATCCTAATTTACACCCAGCTCACCTCCATTCCTCTGACTTCACATCAGGAGGAGGATCGTTTGACCCGTCGCTCTTAAAGGACACACAGCTGGATCCTGGTTCTGGTTCTGGTTGGTTTCTGTGAATAAAGATGGTTTAATGATTTCACTGCTGAATTCTGAAATTGTTCAACAACATTTGATTAAAACAAGAATCTGGAAGACAAATCAGAAACTATCAGATTCCAAACATGAAGCAGAAATTAGTCTCAGCAGAGACGTCAAGAAATGATTCAACTGAAACTAGTTTTCATCTGAAATATGATCCAACCTCCACTGAACACTGACAGATACTCACTGTTGCTCTGAGGAAACACCAGCTGGGAAACTAACAGGCAGATCCATCCACCACTCAGTCTTTATGGACACACAGCTGGATTCAGCTTTGACTTCAGGTCCAGGTTCAGCTTTGACTTCAGGTCCAGGTTCTGCTTTGACTTCAGGTCCAGGTTCTCTTACTTCAGGTCCAGGTTCAGCTTTGACTTCAGGTCCAGGTTCTGCTTTGACTTCAGGTCCAGGTTCTGCTTTGACTTCAGGTCCAGGTTCTGCTTTGACTTCAGGTCCAGGTTCTGCTTTGACTTCAGGTCCAGGTTCTGCTTTGACTTCAGGTCCAGGTTCAGCTTTGACTTCAGGTCCAGGTTCAGGTCCAGGCTGGTTCCTGTGAATCCACATGTTTGCTGTGAGTTGTGATCTCTGACATGGAGAAGAGTCATGGACAGTTAGAGATGCTCATCTCACCTCTGAGTGCTTTTAGAGGGAGGGGCTCCCTCCTCTCTGTCCTCACACTGATCCATGATGATGAGGAAGCTGCCTTCAGCTGCTGGACTTCTATCAGGACACGAGATGGAGGGATGGAGTCAGACACATATCACTATTAGATCAACATATGATTCACACAATAATGCTAGAAAACTAATATATGAACAACAAAAAAGCTTTAAAACTTCTCAGCAGCACAGAAGACGACACACTCATGGCCTCCATCTTAGCTGTAGTCAACACGTACATCAAAGGGTTTCTATCAGTCATGACAGTGAACTGATTTCCGTGTAAGTAGTCAGCAAACTTTTCAGTTACTGCCCACTTGAGGGTGAGGAACTCTGGCTTGTGGGCGGCGTAACGTGACTCACTTTTAGATAACCCCGACTTGCATTGGCTATAACCTAGTCTGACCATGTTGCTGCTGATAGAGGGCGGCACCAAGCCCCGTAGTGCTCGCATCTGTGTGGGGCGTGTAGGGCAACTGAGGATCAGTGAAACCCAGGACAGGCGCACGACTGAGCCTTTGAATGATTGTTTGGAAAGCAAGTTCACAGGCAGGAGTCCATCTGTCGCCGATCAGCATTTTGGGGTCATGATTCTGGACTGGCTCAGCTTTGGGCTTTGAACCTTTGTGCAAAGGTGAGTAGCCGGCAGTGAGGTCTGTGAGGGGCTTTACAATGCTGGAATAATCCTGGATAAATCGCCTGTAGTTTGTAGGCCAGGTACTCAGGGCTTTCACCTTTTCAGGGTCGGTCTCTACCCCTCTGTGGGACACAATGTGGCAAAAATATCTTACAGAACTTTGAAAAAGTCCATTAACCATGAAATCAAATGTAACAATAAAATAGTTGGAATGTGGTAATAAAGTAGTCATACGAGTTAAATTTTTCAAAGTGCATAGTTAATACACTTTTAAAATGTAATATGTTAAAGTGTATTACAAATACACATTGGCTTTTATATTTAATAATCCGTACCAAAGATAACACAGTATCTTTAAATTTCATTTACAAATACACACTGGCTTCTTAATCTAATAATGTGCACCAAAAATTAAATGAAATATCTTTAAAGTGCATTACAAATAGACATTGCTATTCAGATCTAATAACTTGCTCCAGAAATAACAGATAAGTTACAATAAATTAGACTTGTAGTTCTCAAGTCTTCCTCTGCAGAGCTCAGGAACCAGCTGACTCAGTAGCTTCATAGAAACTGGGTGCTGCTACCAAAAACCAGTAGAAATAAAACACTTTTTACAACCAAAATACAAAGTTATACATAGCACCTTTCTGGAGACATGAATGATTGAATAAACCACCCACAGATAATCGTTCTGACCCATAAAAAGGACATTTTTATAGTAAAATAGCTAGCGGACATTAGCATCGGAGCTAGCACAGTACATTGTGTATGGGACTCGCCACTGCTGGGCAGCGCGTGCTAACAGACCACGGGGTTTCTCAGAGCTTCTGTGGGACTCGATATTCAGCTCTTCAGTATCTTAACATTTTAACGAAGGATTCCCCAACTGAAACGTAATAATTCAGGTATCATTGGTTTGTACTTACCGATCACCAACTGAATATGAATATGAAACTGAATAATAATCGAGCAGGGGGTTCTCTTCTCTGTTCAGCGTCTGATTGGAGACTGAGCAACGGAAGGCTGCGCAGAGGTTCAACCTCGATCTTATTGGCTAAAACCACATCAGACTCAACTGCTATTGGAGGGAGCATGCTGACGCACATCCGGTCGGAAATGACCGGAAACCATACTGCAACGGTGAAAACTAATGTTGGACACAAGCCAGACAAAGGCAGATCTGTCATAAACAACGTCGTATTTTTCCTCTCGCATTGATTGGATCGTCTGACTGTCCGCATCTTTTACCGGCTGATGTTTGAGTGGATGATCAAACAACACGTCCTGATTTGGAAAACCCCAAATCTCTTTAATTGTTTGGTAACTCCCAGCTGTGTATAACTGAACTGTAAAATAGGCACTTCATAGATGGAAGTCTAAATCGTTTTCATGTCTTATATTTATAATATTAAATATCTGACATTAAATTTCATAACTGGCTGGCATATATAGTTCTTCTCATGTGTCTGTATAATAAATAATTGTTATTCCGTTCAGTGTCCACATAAATATTTTGTGGCAGTTATTTATATTGATGAAATTCCAAAGGAAATATGTACTACAGGATCAATTATTATTATTATTATTATTATTATTATTATTATTATTATTATAATCATTATTATCATTATTATTATTATTATTATTATTATCATCATTATTATTGTTGTTATTATTATTATCGAGCAGAGTGACTGACATTGAATGTTAAGCTACAGGTGTTCAAGTAGAGGCACTGCTTCAGCAAGTAATGATCATACATATGGGTTGGTTATTTTATAACATGTATAATTTGATTATTTATATGGAGAAAATAGTACTGAAGTATTTGTATCAACATATTGCCATTATAATCAGCAGAGGGAACTCAGGTGTGGGGAAATTCATCTGCAAAGGTTGTGGTTACATGTGGCTCACTGTGTACTGTTGAAAAATAAAATCTTTATGCCTAAGTCAAGTGAATTTAATTCTTTTTCAAATTTTATTTCGACCAGGTATATATGCACACATGTAACAATTAAAAAATAAAAAATTTTAACCAACATAATAAACATTACAACAAACAACTGGAAAACTCAAGTGTGAATAATAAACAGTATTTATCAATAAAGGTATTACATAATTACAATTGAGAACACATTTTTGCAATCAACATCCATTTAGAAATTTTTACCTGACCTGCAGCAGGTTATATACACAAACGTACAATGATTAATAAACGTTTACATGGCTCCACACACTGCCATCATCTTTGTTCATCTTCCTCACTGATCACGGCGCTCAGCTGACTCGTTACACGCCAGAAACTTGAAGAAAGACAGCTGCCACCTACTTGAAGGCTGCGTGCTGTGCAGAACACCGCAGCACAACTCCTCCTCATGGTTTACAACAATTTATCACAGGGACAAGTGATAAAGATAAAGCGCTGATCCCGCATAGCAACCGTTTGTATTCACCGCGCTCCTGGTTGCTAGGTGCCAGCGCGTACCAGATGTGGAAAGTTTCGCTCCATTGGAATTGGTTGCTCAGAGTGTCAATCCAAACACAATTGTATCGTCCTTTTACAACTATCAAACTCTTTCAGTTTTTAAGTAAATACATTTATTTAAATTAGGGATGAGCATTTTAGGTAATTTTTAAAGTCAACTAGTCAGGCCAATCAAAATCGATTAATCGATAAGTCATGACGTCATCATGACGCCAGCTGATTGGACACAGTGCTATGCATCATCACTCTTTCTTAAAGGGACGGCACTGTTGTTAAACCAGTGCTGTATACAGCAGCATGTGTCTGCTCAATGAAACATAATTCATGACAAACACTTTTAAAAAACAAACATTGACTTTTGTGCTGTTGCACATCCCTAATTTAAATAAATAAATTTATGTTTCATATTTAACATTTTATTATATTATTATTTCATTCAGATTAATATTCATATTGTTTTAACATTTCATATTCTTACATTTATGAATGTACATTTTGTTATTTATCAATAGTTTTTCCCACTGTGATTTTAACCAAGTATTTATAGTTAAAGGGACTCGAGGAAGGAATTGTGAAAGAATAAACAAGCATGTTCAGTTTTTTAGACTAATGGGTAATGAAGCGTTCAAAACCAAAAAGAACGTTTCCACCCGCGTTTCTCTCCGTTGCTTGAACAGGCTGCGTGCTGCATAATGCGCTGCAATTCAGTGACTGAATTTCCCGCGCTGTCCTGCGGATGTGACGTCAAATGACGCTGCATCCGCGTCCCCGACAGTTTTGATACAGGAAGAAGACGGTCGCAGTGAATTCAAACACTGTAACCCTGTGTTCACACCGGCTGCGAATGAATTAATTCGCGCGAATGAATTACATGTTAAGTCAATGTACAGATGCGAATAGACGCGCGTTTGCTTGGCACGGTGCGACTCTGGTGGTTTACTGACTGTTTAAGACAACGTGGCTTAGATGAAATGTAAACAATGGAAGATTACTTTGTTGCAGACGTGTCTTTAGCAGACTCCAAGGACTGATGGTGTCTGTAGTTCATTTTGGGCATTTCTCAGCGCAGGGACCACAGGGAAGGACTACAAGCCACAGGAAGGGTAGGGACTTTAAGGGGGGTCTTTAAAACAAGGAAGCCTATCTATAAAACGGAATAGTGCATTCACGAAAGCACCTCCTAATCAAATGTACTATGTAGAAATGGCACATTCAGACAGAAACATTCATGTCACCGATTTTTTATTGGTTCTGTGGTTTGTGATGGACATTTCTATCACTAGCTACGTTTACATGGATCAGTTTCTATCCGATCGAACGCCAATCAATAAAAATGCTTCAAGTAAACAGTCAGCTAAGTCATGTTTAAATATTCATATTGTGGATTTCTTCTTTATGCTGCTCTGGTGTCTGCAGGTATGAAAGTCAGAGTATACTCTGTCATACACACTCGTGACACGAGAGAACCACCCACTCCGTTACTTCCGTTTATTAATAACTAGAGTTTAGCTCAGGCTGGTTAAGCAGCGTGAATATGTTGAGTGTTAGCAGGAGGCAGCCTTCCAAAGGAAAGCTCAGTGAACGGGAAGATAAACCAGCAGGATGTACAGCCACCCAGAAAGTTCAGAGAGAAGTGATGCTGCGGAGGCATCATAAGACACCGGCTGCGATGTGACAGGGTCTGCTTAATTTACTGCTTGGACGACTGAGTGACGAGTCGGGTGGGCGGAGTTTAGACTCAGATCCGCTCAGAAACCGACAGCGTGCTGTTACAACACCATACATGAAGTATGAAGTTCAGTAACCATGATAATTAAGATAACCACCAATTAAAATATCTCCTCAGATGAGGACTTCCGGTTGGCTGATGGAGTAGTAGGACGCGCAGTGAAACCGCACTCCCTAAACGCAAACCAAACCCGCCAAATAACTCGCCAACTCAACTCCAACCTGCAAACAAGCGTGGATGAGTGGGAGAAGAACCACTGAAGGCCGCAAAAGAGGGGAAAAAATGCCGAAAAACCAAGGGAAAAGTGACCCGTTGTCGAAGGCTAATATTGCAGACTCGGGCCATGCTAACAGTAGCGAGAAGAGCGAAACAAACGTTGATTCGGATGAGGTAATTAATGCAATAAAGGAGCTGAAAACTGACCTGAAAGGAGATAATGAAAACATGCGACTCGAGATAAGTAACCTCGGACAAGAAATTAACGGGAAACTCGACAACATCGCCACGGAAATGCAAAATCTGTCCGATCGAGTTGAAGAAACCGAGTCCCGGGTAGAACAAGTGGAGGGATGGGCGGCAGCGGCTACTGAGGCCCTCTGCGCCTGCCTGAGTGAGCAACGCACTCTGCAGTCCAAACTAACTGACCTAGAGTCGAGGTCGAGAAGGAATAATATTCGCATCTTCGGCGTTGCAGAGGGTGAGGAAGGGAACTCTGTACAATTTATTGAGTTTATTGAGAAGCTTTTCCAAAGAGAGCTGCAACTACCTCCCGACCTCGAGTTGAAAATACAGCGCGCTCACCGGTCCCTGGCGCAGAGACCTCGCCCTGAGGCACCGCCAAGATCGATTATTGTAAACTTTCAGGAGTTCACAACGAAAGAACTGATACTGAAAGAAGCTTGGAAGAAGAAAATTCGGTCTTCTTTGACCACAACAACGCGTCCGAGATTGTGAGGAGACGAAAGGAATATAACGGAATAAAAAGAATCTTGAAAGAGAAGGGGATTCGTTTCCAGACACCTTACACGAGCATGCGAATTCATTGGGAGCCCGGCACCCGAACATACGCCAATGCACAGGAGGCTTGGAGAGAGCTGAAGAGTCGCGGGTTTCAGATTGAGGAACCGGAGCTGCCAGAGGGAGAAAACATGGCTTCGGGATCTTCTGGGCTGGAAGCAGGTTGGCGGTCAGCGCGAGAGAAAGTCTGCGACGGCTCGAAGAGCGAGGGACAAGCTCCAGGAGTTTCAGAGGGATCATACTGTTTAAGTATAATTCCAAACTTTTGCATTATGATGCTGTGAGTCTATATATTTAATGTTGGCCTTGTTTTGATTTCTGAATGCACGGGAGAGGCGGTTTCATTATATAACGGGACACGTTGGACTAACAGGATGGAGAAGCTTTGAGAAGAAAATTAACACAGTCACTGTTGCACTCAGCAGCCTACAGCCTGAAACAGATGGATGCAAACTTATCACTTAATTATCAAGTTTGATTCATTATTACAGTATTATTATCATTATTGTTATTATCATCAACTTTACTTTGAATTATCCATCGAAGTACTAAGTAGAGAGCAAAGAGTCTGAATAGGAGGTTTAAATCATAAATTCAGAAATGACTGATTAAATATAAACATTTTCTCTTGTTCCTGTTGTTTTAATTTTACTGTAACTTCCTATCAGTTTGTGTTTAATGTAATACCGTATTATAGAAATAACCTGCCTGAAAATGTGTGTGTGAAATAATTCATATTTTGGCCTGTAAAAAAATAAAAAAATACACATGGCCGGTGAGTCAAAAAGTTAATTTCGGACACTGTGAGTATGTATGCATTCAAGTATGTATACATATATGGTACATGAATGCATATATGTATGTATACACATAGATACACACACACACACCCACACCCACACATACACACACACGTGTGAATCAATTAAATAAAACAGTCTTGCACCTTAGAATAACAGGTCATTTAAAAAGTTTTCTTTCCTCTTCACAACTCCTACTTCAGCAAGGCAAAGAAACTGCATAAAAATGTGCTTCTTTTTAAATAAGCAAAATTTGTGTTTGTGCATGTGTTATACATTCAAACTTACTCATTTACATTTAACTCCATATTTTAGTCGACTGAATCAACTATTTTAGTCGACTATAATGTTATATTTTCGTCGACTAAAACTAGACTAAAACTAATTGATTTAAGATGACTAAATTATGACTAAAACTAAACATTTTCGTCAAAAGACTGACGAAATCAAAAATCAAAATTAACACTGCTCAGATGAAAGGCTCGTTAGCAGATTGCTAAGAACTTGATGAGCAGTTGAGTTGATCTGAGTTGGAAACCTTGAATACATGCAGGGTGGGGGGTCCCTGAGGACCAGGATTGAGAAACCCTGGTATAGATGAACAATATGTGAATCAATATATTTCAACATTAATGGACAGTTAAGTGGAAGGAAGAAGTGTGGAAGAAAACGGTGCAGAAGCCGGAGAGCTGACAGCAGCCTGGAGAAGATGGTCAGTGTTAAGTTTCCCAGTCTGTGATGACCTGGGGTCCATGTCAGCTGCTGGTGTTGGTCCTCTGTGCTTTAAGTCCAGCATAAATGCAGCCGTCTACCAGGACATTTTGGAGACCTTCATGCTTGCTTCAGTGGACCAGCTGTATGAGGATGCAGACTTCATGGTCCAGCAGGACTTGACACCTGCCCACACTGCCAACAGTACAAAATCCTGGTTCAACAACCATGGATCACCTTGCTTGATTGGCCCACAAACTCACCTGACCTGAACCCCATCGAAAACATGTGGGACAATGTCAAGACAAAGCTGAACGGGTAGAGACCAAACAATAAAGAAGAGCTCAAGGCTGTGATGGAAGCATGTTCGTCTTCCACGACAGCTGAGATATGCGACAGTCTGGTAGCATCCATGCTACGCCCGGTTAAGGAGTCATTCATGCAAAAGGCCCCAAACCAAGTACTAAGTACAGATGCAAGTTTTTATTTTAGGAGGCCTGATATTTTTGCTTTTAAAATCCTTTTATTATTGATTTCATACAATCTAATTATTTGAGTTTTTGAATTTGAGGTTTTCTTAAGCTGCAAGTCCTAATCAGCAACATTTAAACAAAAAAGGCTTAAAATATATTGATTTGTATATTATTTATCTATACGATATGTAAATTGCACCTTTGAAGTTGAATTACAGAAATACATGAACTTTTTTAAGGATATTCTAATTTTTTGGGTAGTTCCTGTACACTGCCTCTGCATCGGGTACGCACACCCGACTGGATATAGATGCCGCGCAACTATAAATCTAGATTTAGGAGGCGGAGGGAATGGGGGGTGGGTCTTTGGACTGAGGTAGGACTGTTGATATGCAAATAATGTTGCTGTGCTTTCTGAAATGAAAGATCGGTAAGGGTTGCTGTAACCATAACACAGAATTCAGATAAGCTGGGAAGAAATTAAACATTTTTTTAAACTAAAGGCAAGATTTATAGAAAAATACCTTAGGTCATGACCAGTAACACTCTTATGCTACCAAATACTCACAAGGGCAACTTTGTGAAAACAAGAATACCAGTAAAAATTCACTACATGTGCCTCAGTACATTTGCTCTGGATTCCACCAGCTTTTAGTTTGCACATAAATGTGGGATGCTGTCAAATCTGAGGCTGAACAATATGAGGGAAAAAATCTAATTGCCATTTTTCTGACCAATATAGTGATTCGGTTTGACATTCAATATTTTACATTCTGCCTTCTGTTCAGTGTTCGTGCTACGGCTGGGTGATATAAAGATGTATATCGTCTGGACGACTCAATCGTTTCATATGAAGCTCTTCGTTTCATATGAACCTCTATACGACGAGAGAGGCTATACTGCAGTGATTAATCTAGATGTGCCATGTGCACATGCATGCTGCAAACAAAAATGGAGGGAGATGATGGCAGACAATTCAGACGGGTGCAATTGGACTAATTCTTAACAAGATGACACTATTAGGCGCTTTCAGACTGTAGGAACCTTTTTCAGTTCCTATAACCTTTTCGGGAACCAGGCCGTTTATTTGCGCATTCGGACACATAGGAACTAGGGACCTCGGACCTCAGTTCCTATAACCTTTCTAGCTCCTACTCCAAGGCAGGGTCTTTTCGGGGTTCCATAGGAACTAAAATTTGTAGATTTTTGGTGATTGGTAGAACTGACAAGCCCGGCCCCTTGCGTGATCTCCGCTTCTTCCAGCCCCGCCATATATAAAAAGTCTCACAGCTGTTTACTGAGATCGTAATAACAACAAGAACTATTACAATAGGAGTGTACCAATTCATTATTAAATCCATCAAATTGGTGCACATTCTGAATCGATAACTATTTTTTATTGTCCAAAAGCAATTATTTTCATATTTTATTCAGTCATTATTTCATATTTCAAAAGAAATGTGTCACCGCCAGCTGCAGAGTTAACGGATGGATCTCTGACGGCTTGAACAGAGTCGCTACAGCACCACGAAGCAGCGCCGGTGCCCTTTCTGCTGCGTCCCCGAATCAAATTGAGGTGACAAGAGAGGGCTGTGGTTGAGTTTATTATCAATAAAAATATCAACAGAACATGGCGCCCCAGACATCTATTATGTATGCAGATAGTTATTATCTGAAGCTTTCAGGCAACATTACCTCCCCCCCTAAAATACAGTGTTGGTGAAAAATGAAGAGGAAGGGGAGGGGGAAATGACGTTTATACTGTAAAGTTATTGATTTTTTTCTTAATGGTGAGGTGAGGTGTTCTGCACTAGAGGCCTGACATGCACTCGTCGTTTCTGCTCATGTTTGTGTTTTCCCTGCATGGAAACAGTTTTAGATCCTTTTTATGATAATTCATTTTTCTGCACCCACAGATCTTACTTCAAAAACTAAAACCCAAGAGGAGGAGAGTCACCAGCCACTGAAAAAGCTACCTGATGATCCCTGAGGTGGACAGTGATGTCTGTCCTCTTGAGTGGTGGGAATCACAAGAGGTGAATCTCCCCAGACTGGCCGAACTGGCCAGAAAATCTCTGCATAGCTGCCTCCCTGTCAGAGAGGACATTCAGCACAAGAAATGTTGGAACCTGCCACAGAGCTTCACTCAAGCCTGATGCTGTGGACAGACGCTGTTGTTGGCTCATAACAGGAAGTAAATAACCTGGACTTGTCAACAGTTGGTCTACATTTCTTTCTGCACAGTCACAATACTTGGTATTGTTTGTTTGTTTGGTTTAAAATATTTAATTAGGTTTACGTTCTGATGTAATCTTAATTAACCCTCATAGCTCCCTAAGCTGTTTGAAGGGGTAATGAATGACCTTTTATGCTGTTACTTTTTTTTTTCTACTAATGCAAATAGCATAAAACTTGGTCAAGGTGTGTATTTTGGCTTGACTCATGATATTCTAAAAGATGGGTTGTCTAACTCTTTTTGTAAGGTCTCTAATAAAAATACACCTCATTTACTCCTTAGTGCCAATCCGTGCCACATTGACTTTCATTGAAAAGGACCTTTCTATAATCAAATGCCATTTCAGAATAAATTTTTAGAATAAAATTTTTTTGCCTCACACACTTGCTCTACACTTCAATGATGTAGTTTGAACTGTTTTCCATGACATAAGACCATTTACTCAAAAGGGGCCCCACTTTGTATCTTAGAGATGAAAAAACCCATAGACTTCAATGTTATTTCAACATACCAGTGTCCTTCAAAAACTCAAAAATGCTTAACACATCCGATGAAGTAAATCTTTTTTCTTCTTTCATGTGAGGTTATTTGAGCGTGAAAGGGTCTCCAATTTGTCATTTTGGTGTTTTTTTTTATTTTTTATTTCAAGCATTTTGATCAGTCAGATCACATGCTAATTATTTAGGTCAGTCTTTTGCAGGGAATTTAGTTCCCTCTCTGTAATGCACTGCCATTCCAGTTCAAACTGGAATTTTTCCCACATTTTTTTTTGCACTTTATCTTGAAACAACTTCTCATTGAGCCTTTTAAATTGTGGTTGCTATAATCCAGCAGTTTGCAACCTGTGGCTCTTTGAACCTTCTACAATGGCTCAATAACATTGACTAAAAATAATAAAGAACTGAGTAACGTTTAAAAATATAGATGATAACAAATGTAGGTTTTAGCAGTTTTTCATAGGTAGAATTGCACTTCATTTTTACAAGTAAAAGTACCAGTAACTTTTTTCTACATCTGTTTCTCTTCTCATTAGCTTGGAAATTCTGGTTTTCTTCTTAAAAGAGCAAAATCCCTTAAAGGAAAATGGAACCATCCCTTTTTGCCTATTAGAAGAATTTCAGAGGGGATTTTCCATGAAACTCTCTCTAACATCAAACTGAAAAGTGTAAGGAAGCAGTGTGTTATATGCTATATATATATATATATATATATATATATATATATATATATATATATATATATATAAAGCACTTATGGTGACTGCTTCAATAACAATAGAATTGCAACATTTATGGTAGTTATCTAATTCAGGTCACCATTTAAAACTATAAAATGGTGGTGGGTAGGGGTGGGCAATATCGTATCGTTTGTGTTATTACTGGTAGTTTTTTGACACCGGTAGAAAATGTAATACCGTGATAACACATATAAACTTCTCAACATCTGGCAAGCTCATTACATGTAGAGTCCAGGAGGACTGGACATCTGTGTGATCTGAAGAATCACAGAACGCCCGGTACTCCAGCACCGCAGTGTTAATTTTGACAGCAAATTTTAATTTAGTTTTCGTCATAGTCTTTTGACTAAAATGTTGTTTAGTCATAATTTCATCATCTTTATTAAATAAGTTTTAGTCTAGTTTTAGTCAATGAAAGTAGATTATAGTCGACTAAAATAGTCGATTCAGTTGACTAAAATATGGGGTTAAATGTAAATGAGTAAGTTTAAATGTTTAATGCATGCACAAACACAGATTTTGCTTATTTAAAAGTAAAAGTGCATTTGTATGCAACTTATTGTATATATTGTAGTTTCCTGTGTAATAGTTTTACTGTTTAGAATAATTTGATTAGACTTCATTGTGACTTCATAATTTCATTTTAACTGTTTATTTGTATTTATCAGATTTAATTTGACAGCTAATCACAATCAACAATCAACTAATTCAATATAAAGTGTAATATTATGTAAGACATAATGGTTATATATAGACAGTCATTTATATCTATATAACTATATAAATGACTTATTCTTCAGAGGTATATTTAACAACATAACTTTGTCCCGCTGCGACTAGACTTTGGAATATATGAACTACATGGAAGAACTGACTGAGATATGACAAAGCTACATGTCACATTATAGTTGTACTGGTGAAGGTTCTAGAAATAAATGTGCATGTTCTACATCAGACTCTTTACATCCATGTGTTGGTAAAAATCATGATGTAAACAAAGTTCAGATCAGAATAAAAATCTCCCTAATTTTAGTTGAACATGTTTTTATTTCCACATTTACATTTACACGTCTCTCTGATCTTGGTCCCTCACACACATTAATAATTTGAAATTTGTATAATGATGCATTTTAAACTGTTTCAGGTAACTGGGCTGGAGTCCATCCCAGTACATCAGGGTCTGTCCAAAATGCAGCAATGTGAATTACCCAGTAAATCTAAGTATGTCAACAGCAAGTGTGAGCACTTGTGTAAAAGCAGAGATCTTAGCAGTTTCTATTTCCACAGGATTGAGGTGGGGGCTGCACTGTGGTGTGGTGGTTAGCACCGGTGCTGCCAGTGTTGCTGTCCATCAATCTAGAGAAGAGTTATAAGGCCTTCAGCCCAAAATCTCCAGACTCATGAATATGCACATCTAGTCTAAAGTTTAGCAGTTTATAAACTGTGAAATACTTTTGACAAACACACTTTTTCCAACCATCATAAAGCAACAAATGGATGCTGTCTGTTGACCAGTGAACAACTGTATCAACACAAACTACGATCAGTTCCTTGAGCTGCCTGTTCATCACCTGAATCACAGCTCACCATGAAGTAAGAGGTCAGTACAGGCTGCATGGAGAGGTTGATGATGGCTTTATTTTTGTTCACAAGCTTCTGTAATGGTGAAGGTTGTGTATTAAAAACAGTTTAATACCTGATAAAAGAAAAAGACAATAGTGGGGAAAATTTAATTTGCATTTTTAATTTACATCACTGATAAGAAAATTGATTATGTCCAGAAAAAAAAACTCAGCTGAACAAATGCTTGTAAAAAGTTACAGTAAACATAATGAAGTCTAATCAAACGATTCTAAACAGTAAAACTATTACACAGGAAACTACAATATATATAATTATACTGTATACATTAAACCTGAGGAGTGTTCCATTAAAGGTAGAGTCCGACATTTACCCTCTTAAAATAACTGTTAGACTAGTGCAAGTGAAATCAATCTCAAACGGCACCTTTGGGCCTTTACTCGCATGCAGTGGTGTGTTTGAATGCAACTCCCTCTCCCCTGCCTGTAATTCACTCTTTAGCTTTGTTTTATTGTGTTCGAGACGTTTCTGGGTGGAGATTTCTGTTTATATCAGCAGCCAATGACAGAACTAAGGACATGACGCCGTGTGGGAATAAGCTCATGATTGGAGCAGACACCAGTCACTCAAACTCTCAAAGAAAACAAGAAACGGCAGATGCACCGAAGGAAAGGTAAGAGCTTCAGATAATGCACTTTGGAAAACCAGGGCTAATATTAGTTTGGCTTTTACCTGCTTCTGAGCTCTGAAGGAGGCTTGTAGCTGAATAGTTTGCAGAACAAGGCGGCCATTAGCCTGAGAGGGAGGAGTGCTCAGTTTAAATACTGTTGTTTGCAAACAGAAATCAGAAAAACTTTATTGTCATTGTACCGGCGTCCCATTGCAATGAAATTCTTTTTCCAGTACAACCCGTCCAAGACTACACAGACAGTAGACACAATACAAACAGAACCGGGCAGACTGAGGGTGCAGCCACACGAGCAGCGCACCTGTTTGCAGAGTGAAAAAGATATACATTGGGACAGGTGGGGAGGGGAGCAAAAAGGAAACCACTGTCCCGCCCTCTGCAGAGGACGTGATAATGGGTTAAAAAAAACACCCTCAGTACAGTTAAGCACGTATACAGACAGTCACAACATAATGACACATGTGGTAGGGAGGAGGAGGGGTCCAGAGCCCAGTGAGGGAGGAGACGCAGCCACAAAGGGGGCGCGTCCTCCATCCTCCACCGATTTCTGGTGGGAGGAAGTTAAGGACCAGCAGTGCAGTGGGATGTGCGCATCAGTGTCGTGAAAATGTGTGTGCGTAAGCGAGAGACAGCGCCTCACGCACAGTCCATAGATGTTAGAGACGGCCTTCAGAGAGTCCCAACTGTTCTCGTGGAAGGGGGGGGGTTGCAGAGCCTCACTTCTGCAGTTTCTCCAAGGACATGTGGGAGTTAAGGAGCAGCTGCAAGGCCGCTCCCGGGGACCAGATTGAGATAAGGAGATAGTTTGGGTCCAGGCAGAGGCATGTTTCCGTCTGCCTGTAAAGTCTTCAGCAGGTCTCAGAGGCGACCAAATCAGCCAAATTTGTGTTAATTACCCCCAATCCAAGTCTCCAACTGCTCCAGGTGGAACCCAACATCCTTTATGCTGTCAGACATCGTCCCCAGTTTGCCCCACAGGGCATCCACGCGAGTCAACGTGCACAAAGTTTGAGTCTGAGTGTTGGTAGCTCAGAGAAACAGCTCGGACGGCCGCCTGCCCACAGCTGCCGTCAGCTTCAGAATTTCCCCATGAACCAGGTACCCGACAGCTCCAATCAGCAGGAACCCAGTTATCATAAATCCAAACATGTACAGGTCTTTAGTGTGACCTGCTGGGACCGTCCCGTCCGGACACGATGCCGCCCCCTGCACCTTGTCTCTGGGTAAAAAAATATTATCCGTTGTGATGAGAGACCCGCCGTCCAGATCCACAGTTGAAGTTTAGGATTTACGAGAAAAATGCAGAGAGAGGCTCAGAGGAGTGACAGGACAAAGATTGCAGGGAAAACAGGGAGGAAGGGAGCAGAGGAAAGCACGTCTGCACTCGCCGACAGCCGGAAGAGAAACGGTGGGGAGACTTCAGACTCTACCTTTAAGCAGGAGTAAGGGAGGGATTTCCTGCTGAGTTACCATGGTAACATGCTGTAAAGCAAGTCTACTCAGAACTGGGGGTGTCACAATATCACAGTAGGTAAATGACCACAGTATTGTTGTGGTCTTATAGTATTAAACAGTGAGTCTTGAGACAAATTTAATGGTTTTCTATCCGCTCTTAGTGGAGCATAACATATGAAACTACATAGACCATGATCCTTTGCAGCCAGTGCACTCTTTTAAACCAATGGGAGCACACGCAGCCCTCACAAAAAACAAACAAGGTGAAAGGTGGTGAGAGTGGTGA
Source organism: Atherinomorus stipes (assembly GCA_023101725.1). Classification (NCBI taxonomy): domain Eukaryota; kingdom Metazoa; phylum Chordata; class Actinopteri; order Atheriniformes; family Atherinidae; genus Atherinomorus; species Atherinomorus stipes. Next base: position 43,918 of record JALJCO010013978.1, on the reverse strand, counting down.
ACACGGTCCGGGAGATCACCCCCACCCACCAGCTGAGCCGACCCCCCCAATCAGACGGTGTCTAGCAGACTATCCTGGTGTGAATACACCCTCAGTCTGTGTCCGATGCGTGGGCGCACCACGGACAAGAAGAAAGTCACAATATTGAGAAACAAGTCAAAATGTGGAGAAGAAATTAGAAAACAGTTTCAAGGATCAAGTTAATAAGTTTAGACTTTATTCTGGAAATTTCAACTTTATTATCAGCACTGCATTTCCACTTTATGGGCTACATGCACAAATCCACCACTTCCTGAACTTAGTAGAGCTCCTTTGTCTCCTCTTTCATTGCTGGACAAACTGATTAATCCTGGTGTGTCTGGCCAGTTACTGAGGTCAGTAAAGCCTCACAGTTCCATACTGCATCATGGTGTATCACCATTATTACACAAATGTGTTCATATTACTGCTGCATGTGGCATAATACAGATAATTCAGTTAAACTTGAAACATCATTTCATTTCATTTTTTACATACTGAGCAACAAAACGACTGGAAGTGAGCGAGACTCGGTCAGCCGCGGGCCACCCAATGTTAATTTTGTTGACGAAAAATTTGCGTCATAAGCTTCCTCAACAACCTACTTTTCTCAGCGAAAACTAAACGAAAACTAGAAGAAAACCAACGCACGGGGATCAAAACTATGACGAAAGTTAATTACATTTTTGTCAACAAATAAAAACAAGACAAAATACCTGACAGCAATGACATCAAATCAGAGAAACTGTTTGTGTTGGAAGGCGGGATGCATTGCAAAGACATCCAATGAGAACACAAACTCGTGCAGTGAGGCTGGCCTGCACATGTTTGGTCACCTGGGGAGATGTTAAACAGTTCTAACATTTCACATTTCGTGATTAAAATTATCTTAAAAATGTCTAGTCCGGGTAAAAAAAAAAGAAGAACTGACACACGGACACGTTTCACATATGACGGAATGAAGCAACACTAAACAAGAAGTTGTGTAAACCGTGTGGAGCGACGATTACCAGCAGATACACAACCAACCTGAAGCCACAGCTGCAGACCAGTTATCCCGAAATCCACGCAAAGGGTAACCAAGCTGACAATACGTTGTAAATTTGTTGTGCTTTTAGTTAGTTAGTTATTTCGGAGGAAAGAACATTCTCATTAATTTGATATGATAAAAATTAGATTGAAACGTGTTATGAAATTAAATGGGGATTGTGAAGAAGAAAGAAAAAAAAGCTCCTGTTATTTTAAGGCGCCAGACTAACTGTTGTTTAATTTATTCACATGTGTGTATGAATGCATGCATGCAAACATGTATGTATACATGTATGTATATACATACATACACATATGTGAATAAATTAAAGAGCAGTCAGTCTGGCGCCTTAGAATAACAGGAGCTTTTTTCTTTCTTCTTCACAATCCCCATTTCATTTCATAACACGTTTCAGGTCTTTTTTTAATCATCATATCAAGGTAATGAGAGCATCTTCTTTCAAAAAGAACTACTTCTGCAAGGCAAACTGCATAAAAATGCTCTTTTTCTTTTGAATAAGCCAAACCTGTGGGATTGTGAAGTTGTGGCACTAACAATATAATCGTCACGACTGAGTCAGTGATGGAGAAACAGATGCTGCAGGGTTGAGGTGTGATTGAATGACATCATCACGCCAAAAATGTGAGATTGTGTGTTATCACAGTATTACATTTTCTACCGGTGTCAAAAAACTACTGGTACTATCACAAACGATACGATATTGCCCACCCCTACACACCACCATTTTATAGTTTTAAATGGTGACCCGAATTAGATAACTACCATAAATGTCGCAATTCTATTGTTATTGAAGCAGTCACCATAAGTGCTATATTAAATATATAGCATATAACACACTGCTTCCTTTCACTTTTCAGTTTGATGTTCGAGAGAATTTAATAGAAAATCCCCTCTGAAATTCTTCTAACAAGCACATATCTACACTGAACACATTATCGGTCTCCGCCGAGTGACGTAACATTTGTTGCTTAACCAGCAGTAACCAGGCTTGACGCCATTTCAGGCGTAAAACTGTCAGTGATCAAACCGGCGTGGAAATGAGCGCACATCTGATCATGAAAATGATCTTATGACTGAATCCATGTGTGATTTATAAAATGTTCGTGTCTGACCAAACAACAGAATCTACGTCAGAAATGCACCGTCATCCAGCTGTTTCTCCTGAAGCAGCAGCAGCGATGACAGATGGAGGCTGGTCAGATCTGAGCCTGACCCGGACAGGAACAGAAGAAACGATAACTTTCATTAGTTAAACTAAGAAACAGTCTACCGAATGAACTCTTGTACAACGTTAATGTACAGATTAATTTATAGAAACGGATTTCCTCCACTCAACTCCGTGTCTCCTGGGAGCTGCAGTTACCAGCGCGTCTGCCCTTCTGGCTGCGCATAATGTTTATAAACTAGTATTTCTGTTATTTAACTTGCCAATAAAGTCTTGACAAGTTACAGCATCGCTGTACAGATCCACACAGGTCAGGGTTGTGTTGTAAACTTTCTCTGAGTCTAAAGCAGCGTTTCCCGCTGGTCCGATGCACCTGCGCCTTTCTGCAGCCCGACTGTCCGTCTTCTTACAAGCAGCTGAGCTTTCTTTTCTTTATTCAGACATCAACAGTGAGATAATAAAGTCTGATTTATCTTGACATTTTTGCCGATCAGTTGTCGCCTTCATTAGAAGTTAAAACACTCTGCTGTTGAGATCATCTGGCTGGTACGACACCTGCAGCTCCTGGAGACAGAAGACAGGAGGCGATCCGTCGTTTCTATTAAGTAATCTGTACCCTAAAATTATAGTCTATAAGTGCTCAGTCAGCAGACTGTTTCTTAGCTTAGCTATTGAAAGTTATTTTTTCTTCTGTCCCTGTGCGGGTCAGGCTCAGATCCGACAGTCCGGGTCAGGCTTGGACCAGCCTCCGCCTGTCTGCACTGCTGCTTCAGGGTAAAAGCAGCTGGATGAGGAGGGATTTCTGACGGAGATTCTATTGTTTGGTCAGACAGGAACATTTATGAATCACACGTGGATACAATAAGATCATTTATATGATCAGATGTGCGCTCATTTCCAGCTTGTTTGATAAATGGGACCGCTGACTTTTTTCCGCCTAAAATGGCGTCTTAGCAACAAATGTCACGTGTCTGGCAGAGACCGATTGACAGATTTTTAGCAAAATCCTGCAACCTATTCCCTACGACAGGGTTTCTCAATCCTGGTCCTCAGGGACCCCTGCCCTGCATGTTTTCCAGGATTCCAACTCCACCACACCTGATTCAGATCAACTCAACTGCTCATCAAGTTCTTTGCAAGCCTGCTAACGAGCCTTTCATCTGAGTCAGGTGTGATGAAGACAGAATATCTTGAAAACCAGCAGGGCAGGGGTCCCTGAGGACCAGGATTGAGGAAGACTAGTCTAAAGAAAAATACCCAGGAGCTGGAAAACTTTTTGCAACCTTCATGTGGACACGCATATGTCCTTTTAAAGAGCTCTTTAATCTAAATTCACCACAAACCTCACAGGGAAATGGTCTCTCTCCTGTGTGTATTCTCATGTGTGTGTTTAAGTTTCCCTTTTGTCTGAATCTCTGTCCACATTCACCACAAGTGAATGGTTTCTCTCCTGTGTGGACTTTAATGTGTCTGTTTAAGCTAGTCTTTATGATAATTTTTTTTTCCCAAATTAATCCCAGCTGAATGGTTTCTCTCCTGTGTGGATTCTCATGTGTTTGTTTAAGCTGATCTTTTGAGTAAATTTTTTTCCACATTCATCACAGCTGAATGGTTTCTCTCCTGTGTGGATCATCTTGTGTTTTTTTATATTAATCTTCCAACTAAATTTTTTTCCACATTCATCACAGCTGAATGGTTTCTCTCCTGTGTGGATTCTCATGTGTTTGTTTAAACTGATCTTTTGAGTAAATTTTTTTCCACATTCATCACAGCTGAATGGTTTCTCACCTGTGTGTATCATCTTGTGTTTTTTTATACTAATCTCCCAACTAAATTTTTTTCCACATTCAGCACAGCTGAATGGTTTCTCTCCTGTGTGAATTCTCGTGTGTTTTTTTAAGTTGGTCTTTAAACTAAATTTTTTTCCACATTCACCACAGCTGAATGGTTTCTCTCCTGTGTGGAATTTTATGTGTTGGTTTAACTTAGTCTTTTGCCTAAATTTTTTTCCACATTCATCACAGCTGAATGGTTTCTCTCCTGTGTGGACCTTTATGTGTTCGTTTAAGCTAGCCTTTCGACCAAATTTTTTTCCACATTCATCACAATTGAATGGTTTCTCTCCTGTGTGGACTTTTATATGTTGGTTTAAGCTAGTCTTTCGACTAAAATTTTTTCCACATTCATCACAGCTGAATGGTTTCTCTTCTGTGTGGATTGTCTTGTGTTTTCTTAAACTAGTCTTTACACTAAATTTTTTTCCACATTCATCACAGCTGAATGGTTTCTCTCCTGTGTGGATTCTCATGTGTTGGTTTAAGCTGGTCTTTTGAGTAAATGTCTTTCCACATTCATCACAGCTGTATGGTTTCTGTCCTGTGTGAATTCTCATGTGTTCAATAAGATCCATTTTATGACTACAAACTTCACCATAAACATTACATCGAACTGTTTTTTTCTTTGTGTTGACCATTTCTTGCAAATTCACATTTTGCATTTCTTTAAAACATTTCTCATGTTTCGAACAGCTCAAAGACCTTTGCGTCAAGTGTCTCTGGAAAGATCCTTGGTCACGAAATTCCTCCCCACATTCACAGCAGCTGAGTGAAATTTTGGCAGTGTTACACATCATATTACTGTTTAAACCTGACCCATGTGCCCTGTTGTCATTCAAGCTTCCATCACATCCTGATTGGTCCACAGTTTTTCTGGTTCCTCTTTTTTGTGGAGAGGATCTGGGTCCTGCTTGTCCAGATTCCATTTTCAGGAGACCCTCTTTGTAATCACCAACAGCTGCTGTACTTCTGCAGGGAACACTGAAATAAGAAAGAAAGATCAAGCTGGATTTCAAAACCGTGGAGTAGAAAAATTTCCACCTCTTCCTCTCAGAGCTGCTTCAAAGTCACACTTTTAAAATTTGTGCATGTAAAAAATACTTTAGTCAACAATATCAGTGGAGTATAAAATACCATATGTTGCAGAGAAGACCTTGAAGAAGAAAAGGTTATTAGCTCCTCAACTTTATCTGTTATCAACAAACACAACACAGCACTGAAGAAAACGAGTGGTTGGTGATCCTGACACATTCGTGTCACCCTTTTTTATTGGTTCTATGGTTTGTGATGGACATTTCTCTCACTAGCTACGTTTACATGGATCAGTTTTGATCCCATCCATGGCCAATCAGAATAAAAATGCGTGACGTAAACAGCCAGCTGATCCCATCGGCTAAGATCGGAAATAATTTTCAATCCAATCGAGAGGGGTGGTTTAAAAGAAGGATGCACCAATCCGCCTTTTTTGGACACCAAGCCAATCCGATTTTTGATGTTTCAGTATCTGCCAATCTGATACCAATCGGATTACGATACAGAAAAAGGAGGGAAAATGTTTGACGGCACACCTCGTTGTGTGCAAACAGACTGGGATCTTTCTTTTGTGCAAGGCCACATCAAACTTGGCTTTCAAAAATGTTTACCTAGTTTTTAAAAACAGATAAATGTACTGAATTACTTATTTCACAACTGCACACACACACACAGCAATCTTAAATAAACTTTAATAATCTTAAAGGGGAAGTTCAGAAGTTTTGACATAGGGCCTCATTTACAAGTGAGCCAGAATACTACTTATCACTGAAGACAGTTTTGACATATCTCATCTAGTTATTCTAGTTCCAGGAGGTTGCTGATGCTAATGCTAGTGGAAGTCAATAGGAATCTGCTAGCCTGTCATTAAAACCAATCTTATCCACTCCACAGAAGATCCGAGGCAAATCAGCAAGCCTATCTGTGTAAATGCTGTGTTAAACTAGTAAACTCATGCCTTTAAACAAGTAAAACTAGCCTTGTATGATAAATTTTGCATTACATATTGAGGAACTAGTTTCATACCAGCTTACTACCTTTGCCAGTGTATTTCGGTTCATAGAGACATGGTGACAGTTAGATGAAAAAAGTTTGAAATTGTCTTCAAAATCCGACATATCCTCATGCCTTTTAGACGCGGCCAAATACAGGAAGTAAAATTTTGTAAAGTGTCTCAGCAGCAACAATCAAAATGCCATGAAATGCAGGTTAGTTTTATTTGTAACATTATTCTATCAACACAGCATTTACACAGATAGTCTGAAGTTATAAATGATTTGACTCGAATGTTCTGTGGAGTGGATAAGATTGTTATTAATGACAGGCTAACAGATTCCTATTGACTTGCACAAGCATAAGCATCGGTGACCCACTGGAACTAGAATAACGGGATGAAATATGTTGAAACCATCTTCAGTGAGAAGTAGCATTCTGGCTCACATGAAAATGAGGCCTTATGTCAAAAATCCTGAACCTCCCCTTTAAACCAGCCTCACAAGCTTGGTCTCATATGTAAAAATCTAACAAAACTTCCCCTGCGAGCTAACACAAGGGACGAGTGCCTCGTTTCTGTCACGTCTGGCTCTACTGTTTGTCAAACCGCTGCAACTCATCGAGTTGTGGGTCTTTAGTCTGTGTTGTTCCGGGTTGCTCCTTACAGTTCTGGTTCCCTCGGTGTGGTCTTGTAGGCTTTTAGCTGAACCAGTGGAGCTGAGGCTGGGAGACGGACTGTAGGCAGCTGGCTACAGTTCTACTCCGGTTCCAGCTTGTAAAATGTGATTTCCCCAAATTCCTCAGCATTATCACACTTTTCTGAACTGGCTGGTGATCCCACCACACAAACCAGTTCCAATCCAGCTGTTCTGGAGCCATGTTTCATGTTTTCCACGGCTTAGATTTTACATGTAACTCAATGGGCGGACCGCACTTCTGTCAGTCGCTGACGACGCAACATGGCGGCTTGTTTCGCGACTGAAAAGCTATTAGCCTTTAGCCGAGCCTCCTAAACATTTGATATTTACGTAAATACACGTCTGATTAACTTCTAAAAGAAAAGAGAAAGATTTGAGAAGCAAAATTTTTCTCTGGGTGAGAATTGAGCCTCGTGCAGGCTCTCTGTATGTCCCGTCACTCTCAAACATTTAATTCCTCCTTCATATCAAATTAAAATCATAGACTGACTTTACAGGTTTCAAACCAGCAGCATTATTTATGCTGCGCAAGTGAGCTGAAACTGTAAGAACCTTTCAAATAAATAATAAGGTCTGTAAGCAAACATATGTTAAATCAACATTTTATCTAAGTTTCCTCACCATCATCCTCCTCTACCCAATGATCATCAGGGTGATACATTTACTGCATTAATACACAGATTGTGACAAGGTGCGCAGCAATCAGACTGTCTGATCTAAGCATATTAATTCTGGGGACACTCGTGCGTAATGCTGCGCATGAATGCATCGGTGCTGCTGGAGGACCTACAGATGGGAGAACTAGAAGGTAACATGTTTTCAGGGATCACCAGGATTTCATGGCCCAATGACGACGACAACTGGCTAGGGTTAATACGGGTGCCAATCACTTGGAAATTAAATTAAAAATGCTTTATTTATCCCAGAAGTGACTCCACAATACTATTACCAACAGATGAAACACGAACATGAGGTTGAGAACGTGACGTTAATTATATACAGCCAGAGACGAGACAGCTCCCGGCATCAGCTGCAGTTCACACCCACAGCCAGCAGATGGAGCTCGTGCTTCATACTGACCATCTCAAACAGGCCTGACGTGTCTGAAGACATGGCGTCCATCTCATGGAAGTTGTCTCATGTCTCATTAGGCTTTGGATTCGCCATCCCTAATAACCCTATACCTTTGATAAACGAGTGTGGGCCTTCACTGCCTTCCACTTTGGAAACTTGGAAGAGCCACTCGCGGAGATCGTGCCGCCATCTTTGTTTTAGTCTGAAGTCGCATGGCGCCGCCATCTTTGTTTTGGTCTCATGACGCGTCGGTACGCATATTTTGCGTCAATGTATTTTTTGCGTCGACGTAATCGGTTACGTCAACGAATCGTCCCAGCCCTAATTCCATGTTAATATACACAAGAAAACTACATTAAATAGAGAGGGGATAACAACGTGTAAACGCCGACTTCCGGCGTCGCCATAGCAACATGGCAACATAGCAACAGAGTGCCGAGCTACGTCAGCTACAGTCACCTCTGATTTGTTTTCTCCGGTTCACTTTCCTTCTGTTAGTCCCGCCTCTCGTCTCGCATTGGAAATCAGTCTCCAGCGGAGGGAATCCAGCGTGACTTGCCGTTAGGCCTGCACGCGCACGATTTTGACAAAAAACCCTGATTGTAATTTTTCTGACAAATATTGCAATTGCGATTCAGTTTGCAATTTATACTTTTAAATGCATAAAACTATAATTATCAATGAAAGAAGTTGTTACTTTTACAACAATAATCTACTTTAAAAACTATTCATGTGTCCAGCATCTTCTTCTGGCTTCTGTCTGATGTTGAACCTGAGAAATCTCTAATAAAAACTACACAGTGATTGAGGTTGTTCAGTGTTTTGTGATTACGACCAAAGTGAATATTTATAGTTACTTTTTGGAGAAGGAATTAGCAACAGTGTTTAAAATGGAGTTTCAGCTTTGTAAAAATAATTACTTGGAAAAGTATTAATTCTGTTACTATTTTATATTCACATTGGCTTAACTTTAATCTCTGCGATGAATTATTCCTGATAAAAGTGAATATCAGATCTCACTAATGATTGAAACGGAAACTTAACAGAATAAATTACGAACAGAATCTTGGACAGTTGGACTGACGGATGTCTGAGAGGAGCTTCAGCTCTACCGGCTTCCAGCCGACATGAAGAAACACGTAGTTTCAATGAACATTTCATGTTGTTCATGTCTTTCATCTCTGAGGGAAAACTCTCGTTTGAGATTCCAGTTTATAATTCTTCCCGTTTTTCCTTTGAGTCACCAATGCTGCGTCTCTAGTGTGTGTGTGTGTGTGTGTGTGTGTGTGTGTGCACCTGTGTTCAGCTGCGCCGTGCGCACGTTGAGTCATACTTGCTAACAGTTCATCTTCATCAGCCATTGTCATCACTTGTTTGTTGCTGTTTTATAAAATGGATTCATACTTGTGCGCGTATGTCAGGTTTGTGACGCCGCCATCACTGCTGCCCTGCACTTTGCAGAGGCTCCACATGAACATCTTCCAACCTGCAGTACAGCTGGTCTGAACTGTTATCATTTGAGGGCCGAAACTCGGGAGCTCATGACGAGTGTCCAGGTGTAACCGGATCACTCCGCCTCCTCTAGTGCAGTTTCTTTTAACGCCATTATTCCATCACTGTTACCAGCTGCTCCTCTCCCGTTACCAAAGTTCCTTCAGCCATTTAATGTAGAAAATCAGTCACCATGAAAACATTTCACTCACAGCGCAACGTGAGGTACACAAGCACTGTTTGTTGTTAGTTGCTGACTACAGACGGTGCAGTGCATACAAGCTCGTTTTACATCAACATTACTGATTGGCCGGCAAGCCAGGAACGCGGGGCTCGTCCATTTTGATTAGTGAATAGGTTTGTCACTCAAGTGTCAGAGAGGAGAAAAGAAAACCTCAGGCTCACGAGGTTAGGTTATCGCAGTAGTTTAAACCTCAATATCAATGCGGTTAAAGTTAATCGTGCAGCCGTGTATCTCATACATGGCGTTAGTCAGGCTGGTATACCAGGCTAAAACTGCAGGCAGACAATAAAAGAGAGAGACGGACGGAGGGGGGGGGGGGGGGGGGGGACAGAGTGGAGGCAGTGACTGACGCGACTAAAGCCGCTTTCAGGTCTGTCTTGTCAAAGTCAGTTCACTAAGTAACTTTAAACATGATAGGGAGTCACGTGAGTGAAAGCAGCAACATGGCGGTTTGAAGCAGAGCTCCGGATGTTTGTGCAGTTTTTGTTTAAATAGATTGAGATAGCGCCGACAAATCAATCTCTCCTGAACAACTTTCCCCACTTGGACGGGCAAATATGTCCAAATCAGGCGCGACTAACACAAGAAGCAAGAGCAATGAGGACAAACAATCAATGGGCCACGCCGACGCCACCAAACCAGAAGTGGACAACCAGACAATAGCGGGAGATATAGCCCGCATATACGCCTTGCTAAAAGAAACTTCTGAGAAACAGGAGGGAAAACTGAGCAGTATCCTGAGAACAACAGCTGCCATGGAAAAGAATTTGGCGGAAATCACCGTGCGCATTAGCAATGTGGAATCCCGCCTGGACTTCCTCGAAGACGCCAATAAAGCCATGGAAAAAGACCCCCCGGCAACTAGGAGGGAAGTGGAGCAACTCCAGCGCAAGATAGATGACTTAGAAAACAGAAGCAGACGTAACAATCTACGGTTTGTGGGATTTCCCGAGGGTTGTGAGGGGCGAGACTTGCTCTCGTTTCTTTGCGACAATATTCCACAGCTTCTGAAGCTTGACTTTCCTAATGGGATTGAAATTGATCAGGCGCACAGATCCATCACGAGACGCCGAGCAGAGAAGGATCCTCCACCGCGAGCCATCATCGCCCGATTTCTGAAATTTCAGGACAGAGAGCGGATCTCAGAGGCGGCCCGGAAGATGGGGAAAGTTCTGTGGAACGGTCATCACATCATGATCTTCCCAGATTACTCGAGAGCCGTAGCGGAGAAGCGCGTCAAGTTCAACCAATGCAAGCAGATGCTCCACAAACGCCGCATCAAATTCTCCCTTATGTTCCCTGCCACCCTGGTGCTCAAGTTACCCGAAGGAAAACGTGAGTTCGATGATCCGAAGAAAGCCATCGGTTTCATCCACTCTCTTCCAGTAACCAGCGACTTCTAACCCGGCCAAGTCCATTCAGCGCCGGTGAGATTGAATACGGTTTTACTGGACTCAGTGTAATCTGAGTTTTTTTTCCATTACGGAACCTTCTGAGACAGTAAAGAACAACCACAGGTTAGCATCTTAACTTGATATGATTATTTGGCTTGGGGAGTACTAATTTTTTTTATGTTAGAATACTACGTCATAAATAAATAAATCTATCTGATCTTGATTGGGCATTATCCCTATGAGAGCAATCTCGTTAGCCTTTTTTTTTTCTTGTCCTGTCTCAATTTAGGAGAGAGATGTGTTTAATTATTCCTATCTCATTTTGACAAGTAGCCTATGATACTTACTGCAACACATCCGTTCTGTAAGCCGTTAACTGCTGGCAACCACGGACCGAAGTGTTTCTTTTACTTTTGTTTTTTCTTGTTTATTTTTCCTCCTTGGCGATAGCGCCCTCACAGCGCTTATGGGAGAAGAGTTGTTTTGTTACTTAGTTTTTAGGTTTTCTTTAGCTTCTACGTTTTTTTTCTCTTCTTTTCATTGTGTTTCTTCTTTGAGTGTTTTCATACATATTTTTATTAAGATGGTACAACTACAACAAGGTGAACTGGAATATAGATTATGGTACTTTTTAACCAGACCTATATTTAATCTGAGACAACAGTATGCAGGTAGGCAGTAAAAAGGGGATAAACTTCATGACATGGAATGTAAGGGGCATGAAACATCCAATAAAAAAGAAGAAGGTTATGCTATTTATTAAATCTAAAAAATGTGATGTAGTCTTATTACAAGAAACTCATTTAATGCCAGAGGAAACTGAAAAGCTTCGTCAGGGTTGGGTGAGTCATGTATTTGCTGCATGTGGAAGTAGTAGAAGCAGAGGGGTTGCAATTTTAATTAACAAACAATTACAATTTAAATGTGTCCAAGAAGTTAGAGATGCAGCAGGACGTTTCTTTTTTCTACTAGCTGAAATACAAGGTCAAACTATAATATTAGGGAATGTTTATGCACCAAATCTAGATGACCCCTCTTTTGTAGGGGAACTTGAAGCTAAATTAAATGAGCTCGGAAACTACCCTGCTGTGCTGGGAGGAGACTATAATCTAGCTTTAGATTATATTTTAGATCGGAAACCAGCCGCCCATCAGGCAAGTAGATCAGCTAAAGCTCTACGGGGCGTATGTGAGGAATCTGGACTTGTGGACGTGTGGAGACTGTTGAATCCCTCTGTTAAAGACTATACCTACTATTCACCTCCGCATGGCTCATGGTCTAGATTAGATTTTTTCCTCATCTCAAACTCTGTTACTCCTTCTGTTGCATCCTCAACTATTGGTAATATATTGATTTCTGACCACGCCCCTGTATTTCTCAGTCTGCTTCCCTTTAATAGAACAACCCGCTCCTTTAGGTGGAGACTTAACTCCAGTCTTTTACTGGATTCGGATTTCAGAGAATCACTAAGAACTCAAATTAATTTTTATAAGGATGTTAATCTGTCGTCCGTATCTTCTGCTGGCACAATATGGGAAGCATTAAAGGCAGTTATTAGAGGCTATATTATACAGCACGCCTCTTTTTAAAAAAAAGAATAGTCTTATTAACCAATATGAACTGGAGGAAAAAAATTAACTTAGCCGAGAGAGCTCTGAAATTAGATGCATCACCCACCAACTTATGTAACTTAACTAAACTTAAGTATGAATTAAATACCATTCTGACTCGCAAAGCTGAATTTGCACTGTTTAGAGCTAAACAAAAATTCTTTGAAGAGGGCGATAAGGCTGGACGTATGCTGGCGAGATACATTAAACAAAAAGAAGCCTTAAGCTCTATTCCAGCTTTAAGGTCACAAGGAGGTGAATTAGTAACTGACCCAGTTAAGATAAATGAAATGTTTAAAACTTTTTATTCTACTCTTTACTCATCTGAATCTCATGCAAGTAAACAAGAAATACTTTCCTTTTTAACTCCTCTTGACCTTCCCACGTTGTCAGCAGAGCAGAAGATACTACTTGATCAGCCAATTACTACAGATGAGATAACTCAAGCTATTCAAGATCTTCCTTCTGGCAAAGCTCCTGGTCCAGACGGCTTTACGTCTGAGTTCTATAAGACTTATGAAAAAGAGCTCACCCCTTTACTTTTTAGTATGTACCATGAAGCTATAGAAAGGGACAATCTGCCTCCTTCATTACTTGATGCTGTGATTTCTCTAATTCTTAAAATGGATAAGGATCCCCTCGATTGTAAAAGCTATAGGCCCATCAGCCTGATTGGGTGTGAGAGCAAAATCCTTGCCAAAATCCTGGCAGCTCGACTCCAGAAAGTGATAACCATGCTTATCCATCCAGATCAAGTTGGTTTCATACACTCTCGAAGCTCGGCCGATAACTTTAGACGTCTAATTAATATAATGTGGGCGGTACAATGCAAAGATCTTCCTGCAGCCGCTCTATCTTTAGACGCGGAAAAAAGCTTTTGACAGGGTGGAGTGGCAGTTTTTGTTCTCCACCCTGGAGGCCTTTGGCTTCGGTTCCAAATTTTTAGGTTGGGTTAAACTTTTATATACTCTTCCTAGAGCTGCAGTCTGTACCAATGGCCTGCTCTCTCAGCAATTTGAGCTTGGCAGAGGCACAAGACAAGGGTGCCCGTTAAGCCCCTTGATCTTCGCATTAGCATTGGAACCTCTAGCGGCCGCTATACGTAAAGACCCGAACTTTCCTGGTATTAAAGTAGGAGACTGCACACACAAATTAATGATGTACGCAGACGATACATTAGTATTAGTAACAGAACCCGAAAGGTCTCTCCCATCACTGTTGGCAACGATAAATGAATTTTCTAAACTATCAGGATATAGAGTTAACTGGGAAAAGTCAGAGGCTCTTCCTCTTACTCCTTACTGCCCAAAAAATCTATTTAAGCCTGGTAATTTTGTCTGGCCCTCCACTGGGATTAAGTACCTTGGTATCACTTTCCCTCAAGATCTTTCAGATCTTATACGTGTTAATTTTGAGCCGCTATTAGAGAAATTTAAGATTAATATTGAAAGATGGACACCGCTACATCTTTCTCTATGGGGGAAGGCAAACATTCTTAAAATGAATTGTGCACCGAAATTTAATTATCTTCTGCAATCGCTCCCAGTTAGCATACCACCTAAGTACTTCAAACAATTTGACAGGCTATGTAATGTATTTCTTTGGAATGGCAAACGCCCTAGACTGAATTTAAGAAAGTTGCAGAGACCGGTAGATAAAGGTGGGCTAGGCATTCCAAATCTTCTCCTATATCATCTAGCCTTTGGTCTCCGACACCTGACCCACTGGTTCTTACCCCCAGAGCGAGCTCCTCCCTGGTACACCATCGAGAGCCACTTCTGTAAACCACTTCATCCTACCTACTTTGTCACAGCTAAGCTTACTCCGGATGAGCAAACCCATCCAATTTTATCCCATATGCAGTGGCTGTGGAGGAGAGTTTCTGAGATATGCAAATTTGACTCTCATCGTCATCTTTCAGCCTCTATCTGGCTAAACCAAAAATTATGTATAGGTCATTTACCCGTTATGTGGAAACTTTGGTCTGATAGAGGAATAAAGGTTTTAGGCGATCTTTATAAAGGAGATAATATAAGATCCTTCAAAGAGTTATCAGAGATGTATGTAATTCCCCAACATCAATTCTGGCGTTATCTACAACTGAGACATTTACTTGTGAATACATTTGGGTCTTCTTCCACTCCACCATTTAGTGCAGATATTCCCACACAGATAATCAAGATATGTGGCTCAGGCCATGAAGCATCACAATATTACTCATTGCTTCTCAGTAGTTCAGACAACTCAGCTCGAGCCCTTAAAGCAGTATGGGAGACAGACCTAAGTACCTCGTTTACAGATGAGGAGTGGAATTCCATACTAAAAAACCAAAAAAAGATGTCCAGAGACCTTAGAACGAGACTTGTTCAGTTTAAGGTCTTAAATAGAATCTACTGGACACCAGTTAAATTACATAAAGCAAAATTAAGGGATAATGCTAAATGTTGGAAATGTAAACGAGAAGAGGGCACTCTCAGACATATGCTGTGGGATTGTTGTTATATACAAGATTATTGGGTGGGAATAAGCTCTCAAATTGAGAAGATTCAGAGATATAAAATTCCATTCTGTCCCAGACTGTTTGTCTTGGGCGACCCCTCTCTTCTCAAAGACATTGATCCTCTAAATGCAGAGTGGATTCAGACAGCTTTGATGTTGGGTCGCAAATTAATTATGTATGAATGGAAGACTCCCAATGCTCCACCTCTGAATTACTGGTTAAGTATGTTGGGACAGGTGGCATCTCTGGAAAAGTTGTCTTTTAGATTGCTAAATAAAGTAGATACTTTCATGCAAAAATGGAACAGATGGGAAGTCTTTGTTAAGAATCCTGAAGTGTTAATCTGATCTACTGGGAAACCCCCCCCTTTTTTTTTTTTTTTTTTTTCTCCTTCTAGTAAGTGTACCATTGAATTATACCGATGTTGTATGTGTATGGGTATGAACATGTGTATGCATGTTTAGAACAGTATGTAGGAATGAGTATGTATAGCTGTGTGCATGTATATGTGTATATGTATGTGTGTAATATATATATGTATATGTGCACGTGTATGTGTATATATGTGTGTATATATCCCTTGTTTGTTTTTTTTTTCCCCCTTTCATTGTGTTTTTTTTTCTGTTGCTTTGTTTGTAATCTGGGTTGATTTTTAGTGTTGCATTGTTTTGCTTTTTTCTTAAATCTGAAAACAATAAAAATGTAAATCGTAAAAAAAAAAAACTTTAAACATGATACGAACAGAAATAAAGGCGAGCTAAAGAAAATGGGAGTATGAAAGAGAGCAACGTGAGCACGAGTCAAACCAAGCAGAGATCAATCACTGGTCTGTGTGTGCGTGAGAGACGAGCACAACTCGCTGCAGAGATGTGTAGGGAGGCGGGCGCTGTGTGTGACTGGCCAATCACAGAGCGTGCAGAGTCAGATATCAAATAAGGATTCTCCTTCAGCACGAGCACAGATATTGATGAGTTTTACTCGTATCATGCTCGTACCCGTAAAAAATGCTTTATCCGTACCGGATACTCGTCTGAAATGAGTATCATAATTTACACCCAGCTCACCTCCATTCCTCTGACTTCACATCAGGAGGAGGATCGTTTGACCAGTCGCTCTCAAAGGACACACAGCTGGATCCTGGTTCTGGTTGGTTTCTGTGAATAAAGATGGTTTAATGATTTCACTGCTGAATTCTGAAATTGTTCAACAACATTTTATTAAAACAAGAATCTGGAAGACAAATCAGAAACGATCAGATTCCAAACATGAAGCAGAAATTAGTCTCAGCAGAGACGTCAAGAAATGATTCAACTGAAACTAGTTTTCATCTGAAATATGATCCAACCTCCACTGAACACTGACAGATACTCACTGTTGCTCTGAGGAAACACCAGCTGGGAAACTAACAGGCAGATCCATCCACCACTCAGTCTTTATGGACACACAGCTGGATTCAGCTTTGACTTCAGGTCCAGGTTCTGCTTTGACTTCAGGTCCAGGTTCAGCTTTGACTTCAGGTCCAGGTTCTGCTTTGACTTCAGGTCCAGGTTCTGCTTTGACTTCAGGTCCAGGTTCTGCTTTGACTTCAGGTCCAGGTTCAGCTTTGACTTCAGGTCCAGGTTCAGCTTTGACTTCAGGTCCAGGTTCAGCTTTGACTTCAGGTCCAGGTTCAGCTTTGACTTCAGGTCCAGGTTCAGCTTTGACTTCAGGTCCAGGTTCTGCTTTGACTTCAGGTCCAGGTTCTGCTTTGACTTCAGGTCCAGGTTCTGCTTTGACTTCAGGTCCAGGTTCAGGTCCAGGCTGGTTCCTGTGAATCCACATGTTTGCTGTGAGTTGTGATCTCTGACATGGAGAAGAGTCATGGGCAGTTAGAGATGCTCATCTCACCTCTGAGTGCTTTTAGAGGGAGGGGCTCCCTCCTCTCTGTCCTCACACTGATCCATGATGATGAGGAAGCTGCCTTCAGCTGCTGGACTTCTATCAGGACACTAGATGGAGGGATGGAGTCAGACACATATCACTATTAGATCAACATATGATTCACACAATAATGCTAGAAAACTAATATATGAACAACAAAAAAGCTTTAAAACTTCTCAGCAGCTCAGAAGACGACACACTCATGGCCTCCATCTTAGCTGTAGTCAACACGTACATCAAAGGGTTTCTATCAGTCATAACAGTGAACTGATTTCCATGTAAGTAGTCAGCAAACTTTTCAGTTACTGCCCACTTGAGGGTGAGGAACTCTGGCTTGTGGGCGGCGTAACGTGACTCACTTTTAGATAACCCCGACTTGCATTGGCTATAACCCAGTCTGACCATGTTGCTGCTGATAGAGGGCGGCACTAAGCCCCGTAGTGCTAGCGTCTGTGTGGAGTAGGGGTGCAGCTATCGAATATTTTTGTAATCCAGCAATCTAGCGATTCTTCTGACGATTGATTGAGTAATCGTATAAATTAGACATTTTGCAAGTTATTTAAACTTCACAACTTAAATTGATTGTAAGAACTAGAATTTCTAGCTTTCAGAGCTCTAGAGTGCAGTTTGCCCTGAACGCAGCACTGATGACCCCCCCCCCCATGCTTCTCTGCCAAAAAACTTCATTGTTGCTTCCACATTTGCACATTTAATTCTAAGCTTGGAAACAATTTGCCGTTCATTAGAGGACCTTAATACATATAAAAGTCCACAACACTTTTAGTATAAATATATTAACAAGAAAGGAAGATCAGCACCTGCTGAACCGACTCCCAGCAGTTTAAAAAATCATTTATTTATTTGAAAATTTAAAAAAATAACACTGAGACCCTCTGATAGACTTTTAACCTGGTACCACTGGTAATGTAACGTTTGATGTAGTTCAGCGACTGTTAACCTGCCGGGGTGTTTATTTAACTGTTATGTTCAACAGAAATGTCACTTGCATTAACGTTCAGCCCGGGTTGTGTAACAGGAAAACCATCCGGGCAGTAATCGTTGCAGCCCTTGTGTCAAGCGTGTAGGGCAACTGAGGATCAGTGAAACCCAGGACAGGCGCACGACTGAGCCTTTGAATGATTGTTTGGAAAGCAAGTCCACAGGCAGGAGTCCATCTGTTGCCGAACGGCATTTTGGGGTCATGATTCTGGACTGGCTCAGCTTTGGGCTTTGAACCTTTGTGCAAAGGTGAGTAGCCGGCGGTGAGGTCTGTGAGGGGCTTTACAATGCTGGAATAATCCTGGATAAATCGCCTGTAGTTCCCTGAAAAGCCTAAGAAGGAGGAGCTGTTTGAGATGATGGGGAGCAGGCCAGGTACTCAGGGCTTTCACCTGTTCAGGGTCGGTCTCTACCCCTCTGTGGGACACAATGTGGCAAAGATATCTTACAGAACTTTGAAAAAAATCCATTAACCATGAAATCAAATGTAACAATAGCAAAATCAGAGAGCTCTCTTTGCAAAAAATGAATAAATAAAACTAAATAAAACATACCCGGGTATCGTCCTATTCGTCCTTTCTCACTGTTTGTTAGAGTCTGATTCAATGTTCATCAAATGTTCGTCCAGTGTTTCGTGTGCTGGTAACCAGTCAGCTACAAGCTACCAGTTTGTTCGTTCTTTGGGGCCAGTACTGGAAAAGATTCACTCTCCTGCACGTCTGCAGTTCACAACTCCCATCCAAACGGAAAACCTGACCTAAGAGATAAGGTCAGAATGAAGGAGCTTAAAATGTGTACAACATGACTATAATATCCTTTTGCTCCTGACGAGATTCAATGAAAAAAATAAAACATGTTGTACAAAAATATAGTTTCAAAAGATTTACAATTACAGAATTATATAATAAACCAAATAAAATAGTTGGAATGTGGTAATAAAGTAGTCATACGAGTTAAATTTTTCAAAGTGCATAGTTAATACACCTTTAAAATGTAATATGTTAAAGTGTATTACAAATACACATTGGCTTTTATATTTAATAATCCGTATCAAAGATAACACAGTGTCTTTAAATTTCATTTACAAATACACACTGGCTTCTTAATCTAATAATGTGCACCAAAAATTAAATGAAATATCTTTAAAGTGCATTACAAATAGACATTGCTATTCAGATCTAATAACTTGCTCCAAAAATAACAGATTAGTTACAATGAATTAGACTTGTAGTTATCTATGGAATGCCATTTTATTCATAATTAAATAAATAAATAAATACCAAAATAAATAAGTGTTCCACAATATAAATATATATAAAATGCACAAAATAATTGTTTCCATATTTATTTATTTAGTCAGTTATATGTTTAGTTATATTTTTATTTATTAAGTTATTTATTTATCTATTAGTTTAGTTATTCATTTATTTATTACGTTATTTATTTATTTATTTATTACGTTATTTATTTATTTATTTATAAAGTTATTTATTCAGTCTTATATTTATCTATTTAGTTTTAAGTCATTTATTTATTTATTTAGTTAGTTATTCATTTAGTTATTTATCTATTTATTAAGTTATCTATTTTGATATTTATTAAGTTATTCATTTATTTATTTATTTATAAAGTTATTTATTCAGTCTTATATTTATCTATTTAGTTTTAAGTCATTTATTTATTTATTTAGTTAGTTATTCATTTAGTTATTTATCTATTCATTAAGTTATTTATTTAGTTATTAATCAAGTTATTTATTTAGTTATTCATTTAGTTATTTATCTATTTATTAAGTTATCTATTTTGTTATTCATTAAGTTATTCATTTATTTATATATTAAGTTATTTATATAGTGAAACTTTTATTTTGTGCTCACACGTATTTTGGGAGGCTTTTATTTTGCACCAAGACTTTGTGCTGGTTCTTTTTGCGTTTCTTTATTTCGCATCCTAATATTCAAATTTAGGGGCGGGGTTGTGGAGTGATGCAGCTGACGACCTATGACAGGCTATGGCTACGGCTCCACGCGTCTGTACGCAACACTGGTCGATAGACGGCGGCGCCATTATCAACAGTGATGGGCGGAACTGCCGGTGCTTACAGGAAGTAGCAGTTTAGTCGTGAAAAGGCTGGAACAGATCGCGGAGAATCGTGTTTATGTTTGCATCTGGATAGAGCTAAAGGATAAAGAAACGAGATGTCCTGGAGTTCAGGGGCATCATGTGTCCATGGTTGGACATTCAGATCATGAAGTCCCTCATGGATTTTTTTCTATTACTGGTCGTTACGTAGTTAGCGCCAACGGGACGGGAGCTCTGCAGGGAACACAGGACAGGTCTTCTTCCACAACCTGCCGTACTGCTGTGGAGGTTCTGGGCTCGTTTCACTTTGGCTCTCTGCAGCAACCGGGCTGGAAGAAACAGGTTCTGGTCCTGGAGTCCTGCATCCACCGCAGACAGAACCTGGTCCTGGAGTCCTGCATCCACCGCAGACAGAACCTGGTCCTGATCGGTTTCACCTCTCACTGACGGAGGCTCCGGTTTTCTGACGGGACTTCCATGTGATGCTCCCAGCAATAAATCCATTTTAGTGTTTTTAACAGGTTACAATATTATTATGAACAGCCGGTGTTTCATTCTGCAATAAACTGATGTTCACAACCTGGACAGGCTGATATCTGACTGCTGCTGCAAAGCAACACAAACGTGTTGCAGCCACGAGTTATTCTACTCGGATAAATATGAAGCTCACATGTAGGTTACACCAACACACGGGCAAATATGTCACAAATCATCTTCTTAATTTGGATTCGTTTTATTCAAAGACACTGTACTTACTTTGTATCCATTCCTTTCCTCGTGCCACCTTTTCATTCCCTCATATTAACCACGACCACCCAAACCCTCAATAATAATAATTATGATTAAAACAAAAATAACGATAATAATAACAGCACATTGCATTTATATGTGCCTTTCAGACCCTCAACGCATATACATAATAAGAAGGAATAAAATAATAAAAGGAAGTGAGAATCCCGTGTAGATGTGAATTTAATCAAACAGCTTGTCTATATATTCGCTAATTTATTTTCTTACCATTTTTCAGATTTATTCTTTATAGTTGCATTCCTATCATTACATATACATAAAGCATGATGGTGAGATGGAAGCACACAAAAAACAGGGATGTGAATATCGTTACCGTCTGTCTACCATCTGACTCCTTGATCAGACCAGAGCTGCGCGAGTCATCAGGGACGTCAGAGCAGCAGCTCAGCCGGACACGTTCACCAACGTGATGACTGCAGGGATGGAGGATCTCTGCATTTGTCTTCTTTTGGATAAAAGTTACTGAACACTGTGCAGATCTGATCGAGTCATCTAATTTCAGATGACTGAACAGCATGTTGAAGATGATTTCATAAACTTGTACTGAGCTGGAGTAGAAACGTCTGCTAACATAATGTTATTTACCTGTTCAGGTGTAACATGAAGGTCAGCAATCTGGTAAATGTCCACGCTCACAAATACAAAACTTTAATGCTTTGCCTCGTCAGGAATTTAAAACAAGGGATGGAAAAAATTTTTTTTTTAGATGGTGTAAATTCGTAATACGACTTCAACCTCCCCATCACTGCTGTCCTTCCACAGGAGCTGGTTGATTAAATTCACATCTACACGGGATTCTCACTTCCTTTTATTATTTTATTCCTTCTTATTATGTACATGCGTTGAGGGTCTGAAAGGCACATATAAATGCAATGTACTGTTATTATTATCGTTATTTTTGTTATCATCATAATTATTATTATTGGGGGTTTGGGTGGTCGTGGTTAATATGAGGGAATGAAAATGTGGCACGAGGAAAGGAATGGATACACAGTAAGTCCAGTGTCTTTGAATAAAACTAATCCAAATTAAGAAGATGATTTGTGACATATTTGCCCGTGTGTTGGTGTAACCTACATGTGAGCTTCATATTTATCCGAGTAGAATAACTCGTGGCTGCAACACGTTTGTGTTGCTTTGCAGCAGCAGTCAGATATCAGCCTGTCCAGGTTGTGAACATCAGTTTATTGCAGAATGAAACACCGGCTGTTCATAATAATATTGTAACCTGTTAAAAACACTAAAATGGATTTATTGCTGGGAGCATCACATGGAAGTCCCGTCAGAAAACCGGAGCCTCCGTCAGTGAGAGGTGAAACCGATCAGGACCAGGTTCTGTCTGCGGTGGATGCAGGACTCCAGGACCAGGTTCTGTCTGCGGTGGATGCAGGACTCCAGGACCAGAACCTGTTTCTTCCAGCCCGGTTGCTGCAGAGAGCCAAAGTGAAACGAGCCCAGAACCTCCACAGCAGTACGGCAGGTTGTGGAAGAAGACCTGTCCTGTGTCCCTGCAGAGCTCCCGTCCCGTTGGCGCTAACTACGTAACGACCAGTAATAGAAAAAAATCCATGAGGGACTTCATGATCTGAATGTCCAACCATGGACACATGATGCCCCTGAACTCCAGGACATCTCGTTTCTTTATCCTTTAGCTTTATCCAGATGCAAACGTAAACACGATTCTCCGCGATCTGTTCCAGCCTTTTCACGACTAAACTGCTACTTCCTGTAAGCACCGGCAGTTCCGCCCATCACTGTTGATAATGGCGCCGCCGTCTATCGACCAGTGTTGCGTACAGACGCGTGGAGCCGTAGCCATAGCCTGTCATAGGTCGTCAGCTGCATCACTCCACAACCCCGCCCCTAAATTTGAATATTAGGATGCGAAATAAAGAAACGCAAAAAGAAGCAGCACAAAGTCTTGGTGCAAAAATAAAAGCCTCCCAAAATATGTGAGCACAAAATAAAAGTTTCACTATATAAATAACTTAATATATAAATAAATGAATAACTTAATGAATAACAAAATAGATAACTTAATAAATAGATAAATAACTAAATGAATAACTAAATAAATAACTTGATTAATAACTAAATAAATAACTTAATGAATAGATAAATAACTAAATGAATAACTAACTAAATAAATAAATAAATGACTTAAAACTAAATAGATAAATATAAGACTGAATAAATAACTTTATAAATAAATAAATAAATGAATAACTTAATAAATAACAAAATAGATAACTTAATAAATAGATAAATAACTAAATGAATAACTAACTAAATAAATAAATAAATGACTTAAAACTAAATAGATAAATATAAGACTGAATAAATAACTTTATAAATAAATAAATAACGTAATAAATAAATAAATAAATAACGTAATAAATAAATGAATAACTAAACTAATAGATAAATAAATAACTTAATAAATAAAAATATAACTAAACATATAACTGACTAAATAAATAAATATGGAAACAATTATTTTGTGCATTTTATATATATTTATATTGTGGAACACTTATTTATTTTGGTATTTATTTATTTATTTAATTATGAATAAAATGGCATTCCATAGTTATCTAGTCTTCCTCTGCAGAGCTCAGGAACCAGCTGACTCAGTAGCTTCATAGAAACTGGGTGCTGCTACCAAAAACCAGTAGAAATAAAACACTTTTTACAACCAAAATACAATGTTATACATAGCACCTTCCTGGAGACATGAATGATTGAATAAACCACCCACAGATAATCGTTCTGACCCATAAAAAGGACATTTTTATAGTAAAATAGCTAGCGGACATTAGCATCGGAGCTAGCACAGTACATTGTGTATGGGACTCGCCACTGCTGGGCAGCGCGTGCTAACAGGCTACGGGGTTTCTCAGAGCTTCTGTGGGACTCGAAATTCAGCTCTTCAGTATCTTAACATTTTAACGAAGGATTCACCAACTGAAACGTAATAATTCAGGTATCATTGGTTTGTACTTACCGATCACCAACTGAATATGAATATGAAACTGAATAATAATCGAGCAGGGGGTTCTTTTCTCTGTTCAGCGTCTGATTGGAGACTGAGCAACGGAAGGCTGCGCAGAGGTTCAACCTCGATCTTATTGGCTAAAACCACATCAGACTCAACTGCTATTGGAGGGAGCATGCTGACGCACATCCGGTCGGAAATGACCGGAAACCATACTGCAACGGTGAAAACTTTTTTTTTTTTTTTTAATTAAATCTTTAAAGAATACAATCAGAATGAAGTCACAGGTAAAGTACAAATATAGACTACACAATCTTCAGACAAATTATGCAACGGTGAAAACTAAGGTAAGTCTGTGGTTGGACATGTCGTATTTTTCCTCTCGCATTGGTCGGATTGTCTGACTGTCCGCATCTTTTACCGGCTGATGTTTGAGTGGATGATCAAACAACACGTCCTGATTTGGAATACCCCAAATCTCTTTAACTGTTTGCTGAACTCCCATCTGTGTATAACTGAACTGTATAATAGGCACTTTCCAGATGGAAGTCTAAATCGTTTTCATGTCTTATATTTATAATATTAAATATCTGACATTACATTTCATAATTGGCTGATATATATAGTTCTTCTCATGTGTCTGTATAATAAATGATTGTTATTCCGTTCAGTGTCCACATAAATATTTTGTGGCAGTTAGCTATTTATATTGATGAAATTCCAAAGGAAATATGTACTACAGGATCAATTATTATTATTATTATTATTATTATTATCAAGCAGAGCGACTGACATTGAATGTTAAGCTACAGGTGTTCAAGTAGAGGCACTGCTTCAGCAAGTGATGATCATACATATGGGTTGGTTATTTTATAACATGTATAATTTGATTATTTTTACGTGGAAAATAGTTCTGAAGTATTTGTATCAACATGTTGCCATTATAATCAGCAGAGGGAACTCAGGTGTGGGGAAATTCATCTGCAAACATTGTGGTAACATGTGGCTCACTGTGTACTATTGAAAAATAAAATCTTTATGCCTCAGTCAAGTGAATTTCATTCTTTTTAAAATTTTATTTTGACAAGGTATATATGCACACAAGTAACAATTAAAAAAATACACTTTTTTAACCAACATTATCAACATTACAACAAACAACTGGAAAACTCAAGTGTGAATAATAAACAGTATTTATCAATAAAGGTATTACATAATTACAATTAATAACACATTTTTGGAATCAACATCCATTCAGAAGTATTCCCTGATCTGCAGCAGGTTATATACACAAACGTACAATGATTAATAAACGTTTACATGGCTCCACACACTGCCATCATCTCTGTTCATCTTCCTCACTGATCACGGCGCTCAGCTGACTCGTTACACGCCAGAAACTTGAAGAAAAACAGCTGCCACCTACTTGAAGGCTGTGTGCTGTGCAGAACACTGCAGCACAACTCCTCGTCGTGGTTTACAGCAATTTATCACACACAGCAAAATCCTCAGTGTAAAATTTGAATTGTTAAATCACATTAACCCTTTCAGAGTAATTCCAACACCAGTGAGAGTAAAATGCCCCCTGATGACCAGCAGTGCTGGTGATAATTTTCAGATTTGAAACAAGTTTTTTCTTTTCAGTGTTAAAGAAAAATAACTCTAATCAGAGTTACTCAGGGAGGCTCCGCCCTTTTCAGTTTGAATATTTCCCATCATGCTTTTATTTCATTTCATTTCATTTTGTTTATTTATTTTGCTTATCACCAACTACATGGTATAAAACACAAACTTCATATCATAGCAGAAAAAATATACATTCAACAATGCCAGAACTCATTTAAAGAGAGGAAGACCCATTTCAAAAAAGCGACTTCACTGTGTGACTTCACTGTTCAATCCTGCACCATGAGTGAAGTGTGTATGTGCTCAAGCTTATGATTCCTTGGTGTGAATTCAAATTTCTTAGCAATAGAAATGTTGGAGATGATAGGCACTATCTCACTCCCTTGCTCCTGAGAATTGGTTGCTCAGAGTGTCAATCCAAACACAATGGTATCGTCCTTTTACAATTAACAAACTCTTTCAGTTTTTAAGTAAATACAGTTATTTAAATTAGGGATGAGCATTTTAGGTGATTTTCAAAGTCAACTCGTCAGGCCAATCAAAATCGATTAATCAATAAGTCATGACATCAGCTGATTGGACACAGTGCTATGCATCATCACTCTTTCTTAAAGGGACGGCGCTGTTGTTAAACCAGTGCTGTATACAGCAGCATGTGTCTGCTCAATGAAACATAATTCATAACAAACCACTTTTAAAAAACAAACATTGACTTTTGTGCTGTTGCACATCCCTAATTTAAATAAATAAATTTATGTTTTATATTTAACATTTTATTATTTATTTCATTCAGATTAATATTCATATTGTTTTAACATTTCATATTCAAAAATTTATGAATGCACATTTTGTTATTTATCAATAGTTATTCCCACTGTGATTTTAACCAAGTATTTATAGTAAAAGGGACTAGAGGAAGGAATTGTGAAAGAATAAACAAGCATGTTCAGTTTTTTAGACTAATGGGTGATGAAGCATTGAAAACCAAAAAGAACGTTTCCACCCGCGTCTCTCTCCGTTGCTTGAACAGGCTGCGTGCTGCATAATGCGCTGCAATTCAGTGACTGAATTTCCCGCGCTGTCCTGCGGATGTGACGTCAAATGACGCTGCATCCGCGTCCCCGACAGTTTTGATACAGGAAGAAGACGGTCGCAGTGAAAAGGGGATTATCACGCTTCCGTGTTCCGAACTTCCGGTTTGAAACAGTTGGACGGCCCACCTCCGGCCCAGTTCAATGTCCCTGCTTTACTTCGTAAATAACGTAAATAAACGGCAACCCTACTTAAATTTTCACGGATTCCACACTGAAGTGATACTAAGGAAGAAGTGGATCAAAGCGATTCTCCAGAGTGAAGGGCCGAACTTTATAATAAAACAACGTAGCATGTTTGTTTGCAGCCGGTGGGGCACAACACCGGCATGCTAGCATTAGCCAGCTAGCGTTTACCGACGTGCTTAACTATGTGCATCTTAAAACCCACAAACATCTGAAAATTGGGTCTGTACCCCCCCGTTACCAGTGGAACAACTGGGGACTGCCAAGAAAGGAGACGCTTTCAGATACTTGTGTGTTTTCAGCCGCACAAAGTTAGGCACGTCATCAAGCCGGCTAATGCTAGCCTGCTAACAGTAGTCTGCCGGCTACGCCTCTGTTAAACTTTGTAAATCGGATAATTGGATGATCGGGCCTGCGACTCTGGCCCCTCCGCTGCCCTCGTTCGCTCCCGTCCCTGTCCGCTAGGGTTGCCACCCGTCCCGTCTTTCCCAGAATTGTTCTCTTTTTTCACCAGCTGTCCCGGGAGAAAAATAATCTCTCCCGGGACACAATTTGTCCCGTTTTTTTTAGGGAAAGTGCAAAAACCTAATTTGATTTCCTTCATTCTGTAGTCTAGAAAGGTCCCATGTCCTAAGGTCCTATGTCCATGGTAATTTAAAATGGTCTCAGTTTGCTTCCCATCTATACGTGCGTCACACTCACGAACCCCAGCACTGACAGCGGCTCACGCAAGCCAAGTAGGGAGGGAAACTTGGCCAAAGGGAGACAGAGTAATTGTTTTACAGTTGCATGCTGGCATTCTGACATACCACCATTTAGACATACTGCTATTCCGACACATAAATGCCCACCATTCCCACAAAGCTTTTCAGGTAGGCTAAGGAAACGTGTGTTAAGACTGACTCAGCGCTGTCTCGTGTTGAACTGCAAATGGTGATTAGGAGACCCTGGTTAGGCGTTTTGATTCTGGAAATGAATATGTAGTGATTTACCTCGGTTTGCTTGGGGCACCACTCATTCATAATAACTTAAATATATCTATTTAAGCTCAGGCTTGAATGAGAAAGCCTGAAAATATCTTATCAGAACTAAATCAGTCTATCTGAGAGGAAGTAAATTCTACAGAAGTCAGTTTCATGGATTTTGCGTTCAGAAATCATGAACAACGGTGAGGTGATCACACATATTTATTAACAAGAATGGATAAACCAACAATATCAAATCAGTTGAGCTTGCAGGATGAAAGCACCATGAGGAGAAGATGATTTTACTTGTGATGATGAGGATGATGTGAAAGTAGGATGAGAATAAGAGAGAGAGAAACTTGTAACTTATCGCTATGGAAAACAATGGTTCTGAATACTTAGTTAATGAACTCTCGCATGGAGGAGAAGCGGAGTCCGTCAATCAACCTATAATTTGGAGTGAATATACTAAATTTGGGTTAACATTCAAGTTAAATAATTTGGTTATAATTTAGATGAAACTGTCAGACACCACGTATATGTTCAAGGTGCTGGGTAGATCCTACTGTCTTGGTACGCTGGTCCTCTCTGGAGCAACCCCGGTCCGGTGGCCAATCCGAATCGGTGTGTTCTGAAGGATGTTGGTGCGTGAATCAGTAGGTCTGGAGCTGCCCTGATGTTCTGGAATCTGTCCCGCAGAATTCCAGAAGAAGAGACGTGGTGGTTGACGACAGCTGCTCGAATGGGTCCGAATTTAATAACTAGACTTTACGGGCTACTGCGTTTGGGTCCAGCAGTAATCTTCAGAAAAGTCTATAAGAATCAGAAAGGTCAGTCCTGATGACTGGTGGAGGCTTCAGAGATACTAGGTGACGATTATCAACAAAAAGGGAAAATAACTTTCTTAGTTGGACTATAGTCTATTGTTAAGATCTTTCGCGCGCAGACAAAGGGATTACACGTGGAGATAACAAAAAGGACGATACGAAACGGAACAAAAACAAAGACTTCACAGGACGAAGACTTGGCACAAACTCTTTGCAAAAGCAAGATTGGAGAGCGGTCCTCTGGTTTGAAAGGCCCGCCTCAAAGGGGAACTTAACCAATTGTGACGCGATACATCATTACAGGGAGTGACTAAGCGTCAGCATGGAGCTCATAGAATCACATTACACAGGCATCTGTTTCTCTCTCCTCCATTCTCATTTAGATGTAAGCAATCAATAATTAAGGTTTCTTTGATTACATACAAAATGACATGTAGGAGCTTGAAGTCATCTGTGTGGCTGAAAAGGAAACATCTCAAAACATCACATTCTAAATTGTTGAAAACAGATTAGAAAGTTCAACACAGATTGAATCATGTCAAAAGAGGAATCAAGTTATATGCATATAAATCAGATTATATGGAATTAAACCAAATTAATTCAAAGTAAAAGAATCCAAGTTAAATGTTTAATACAAGAAAGAGGAACACATTCTTGAAATTCTGATGTCCTTTTGAAGCTGAGGGAGAAAGGGAACCTGGTGAGAGGAGAACATTACTTTTGGTCCCACAGTTTGTTGGGAGAGATAAGAAGTGTCAACTTTGATGGAGACCAGCTTGGATGAGACAAAGAGATCTCAGGTCGCTGAAGAGTCGAACAAGCACTTAGAAGAAAGTTCTGCCATTTGAGGGGTTTCTTCCTAACATTTATGGGGAGCATCTGTGTTTCTGTTTATTTAGAGGTGGTCAGAGTTTGGGCAGATGCTCATCTTCGGGGGTAGAGTAGCTGTTTTAGGAGCTATAGTTTGATAAGACTGGTGCCTTTAGCACAGCAGGGGTCGAAGGTCGGTTCCTCTCTTATTGTCCTGAAAAGGAATGTCTGTGCGATGGAGAGAAAAAGGCCATTATTTTATTCAGGTTATGATTGTCATTAATCCTGGAATGTAGGATCACAACAAATAAATATTATATATTATATATTATATTATATATATTATATATATACACAACACAATTTGGTAAAATGTGAAGGAATAGCCTACATTCCTCCCCCCCCCCCCCCCCCCCCAAACCCTGCAAATATAAAACTGCAGACCACATCTGTGACCACCGTATTATGTGACTCGTGAGCCGCTGTCAGTGCTGGGGTTCGTGAGTGTGACGCACGTATAGATGGGAAGCAAACTGAGACCATTTTAAATTACCATGGACATAGGACCTCAGGACATGGGACCTTTCTAGACTACAGAATGAAGGAAATCAAATTAGATTTTTGCCCTTTCCCTAAAAAAAAACGGGACAAATTGTGTCCCGGGGGAGATTATTTTTCTCCCGGGACAGCTGGTGAAAAAAGAGAACAATTCTGGGAAAGACGGGACGGGTGGCAACCCTAGCGGACAGGGACGGGAGCGAACGAGGGCAGCGGAGGGGCCAGAGTCGCAGGCACACCATCCCCTGGCCCTGCAGACCCGCCTTTTTTTTCTCCCTATCAACCCTTTCACCATGCCCCAGATCACCACACAGCTTTCCCCACGTCAACCCCCCCACCCCCCGTTTATTTATTTATTTATTTAATTATTCTTATAGGTTAGTGAGTGCCATTTACGTCCACACTCCTCACCAGTGGGTGGCGGTAATGCACCTTCTCGTTGCGTGCCAACCGCCATTAAATGACAAGAAGAAGAAGAAGAAACTTTGGGAAAATAGGTGATGGATTGGCCAGGGACTGCCTCGTCTATGGCTTGCAGATTTCAGCAGTGTTAGTTTTCCCAGTGGTACCCCCCATGGCTTCTAGTGGGCCCTGCTGTGGACTGGGAGGTCTTGGAGGTCAAAAGGAAGAGTAAGAGGAAAGCTGATCTTGTAGCGGCTTTTAACAGTTATGAGGAGCCAGAGTATTTAGAGTATGGCCTTATTTATACTAGGGATGTAACGATAACTGGTATAATGGTTAACCGTGATAAAATTCCCAACGATTAGTGATACCGTTTCAAATTTTAATTATCGTTAAAACCGTGACTGATTATAGCACTTCGAAAAACTCCTAATGATGATCATTGGCTGAAAGAACAGTAGTAGTTACAGTTTGCAATGTTAAATTGATGAAAACATGGCGTAAGGCAACGAAGGCACCCACATGGACAGTTCTCTTCAGATTTCAGACTTCAGATTCTTTAAGGACAAAGAAGACATTTAGACCCATTTTGGATATTTTTAAAGATGCTGGTGGGTATTTCTATAATACCATGATAAAAATGATAACTGTGATCAATTTGGTCACAATAACCATAATATGAAATTTTCATATCATTACATCTCTAATTTATACAGATGGGACCAGGGACCCGGACACAGGAAGGACAGGGATTGGAGTAGCGGTCCCAGTACGCAGCATACAACTTAACAGGCGCACATCAGATGGGTTGGGAGTGTATATGGTGGAGATGGTGGCGATACTGCGGTGGGCAGAGCTGGTGAAGGAGAACAGAGTGCTGGTGTGTTCAGATTCTGCAGCAGCCCTTTCCAGCATTCAGTCATTTCATTCAAACAGGCGGCAGGATGATTTATATGATGTCCTTCTAACGGTGTCTAGAATGCATCAGCAAGGAAGGCGAGTGCAGTTCTTGTGGGTCCCTGCGCATTCTGGGATAGTTGGTAATGAGGAGGTGGACAGGCTGGCTAAGGGAGTTTTTAATAAGACGAGGGTAGAGATGAGGGTTAATAGCAGTCGGGCTGAAGCAAAAAGTGTGGTGCTGAGACAAGTGATGCAGGAGTGGCAGAGACGGTGGGACACAGGGGCCACAGGGAGGCACCGGTATCAGATACAGAGGGCTGTGGGGGGGTGTAGGAGGCAAGGAGGATACAGAAGGGATGAAATAGTACTAACGAGGCTCAGACTGGGACATTGTGCTCTTAACAAGACATTACATCTTATAGGTAAACATGATTCGTGGCTGTGTGAAGCATGTCAGGAGGAAGAGGAATCTGTGGAGCACGTAGTGCTGCATTGTAGGTGGTATGATGCCTGGCGGGAGGTCCTGAGGGAGAGGGTGAAGAAGTTGGGAGTTGATCTGAAGAGTTTGTTGGGTTTGGGGTGCAGAGCTCGGGTGAGGGCACTACTGGCTTTCTTAAAGGAGACAGGGTTATACAGTAGGATATGATTTTTTTCTTTTCTCTCTCTCTCTCTTTTCTTTTCTTTTCTTTTCTTTTCCCATGTCAGGACCATGGGGTGCCGCAGTGCAGCCCATGGTAGAGGGGGTTAGATTGTGAGCTTGCCTTCTGACCTACACTCCGGAACAGCAGGTGGCGGTAATGCTCCGATATACAGTTGCGATCCGCCGGAAACCCCAAGAAGAAGAAGAAGAAGAAGAAATTCCAGTGATTTTTGATATATAATTATATATACACACACCGGCCACTTTATTAGGTACACCTGTCCAACTGCTCGTTAACGCAAATTTCTCATCAGGCAATCACATGGCAGCAGCTCAATGCATTTAGGCATGTAGATGATCTGCTGCAGTTCAAACCAGCATCAGAACGGGGAAGAAAGGTGATTTACGTGACTTTGAACGTGGCATGGTTGTTGGTCTGAGTATTTCAGAAACTGCTGATCTACTGGGATTTTCCTGCACAACCATCTCTAGGGTTTACAGAGAATGGTCCCAAAAAAGAGAAAATATCCAGTGAGCAGCAGTTCTGTGGGAGCAAAGGCCTTGTTGATGCCAGAGGTCAGAGGAGAATGGCCAGACTGGTTCCAGCTGATAGAAAGGCAACAGTAACTTAAATAAGCACTTGTTCCAACCGAAGTCTGCAGAAGAGCATCTCTGAATGCACAACACATCCAACCTGGAAGCAGATGGGCTACAGCAGCAGAAGACCACACCGGGTGCCACTCCTGTCAGCTAAGAACAGGAAACTGAGGCTACAATCACACAGACTCACCAAGATTGGACAATAGAAGATGGAGAAATGTTGCCTTGTCTGATGAGTCTCCATTTCTGCTCCCAGATTCAGATGGTAGACTCAGAATTTGGTGACAACAACATGAAAGCATGGATCCATCCTGCCTTGTATCAACGGTTCAGCTTGGTGGTGGTGGTATAATGGTGTGGGAGAGATTTTCTTGACACACTTTGGGCCCCTTAGTACCAACGTGGCGGTTTAACCACCACAGCTTACCTGAGTATTGTTGCTGACCATGTCCATCCCTTTATTTGTTTATTTTTTTCTTCTTTTTACTTGTCCTGTCAGGCATCATAGCAAGCGGAATGGTAAACTGGTTGTTTATTGTGTTGAACAGTTTTGCTTTGCAAAGGGAGCTTTATGAACATAAGGCTCCCCTTGATATCATGTTTATTCATTTTATTTCTTTAATTAAACATTTGTCTATATCAATATTCCATTACATACTGCTGGGCCTGACAAGGGAAAAATTAAAGTTAACAGAGGTTCACTAGCAAGGACCATACCACAACAAAAGGAGTGATGATGACGATGAAAATGATGATGAAGGATTGATTGATTGATTGATTGATTGATTGATTGATTGATTGATTGATTGATTGATTGATTGATTGATTGATTGATTGAAAGAAAGAATAAGATGATGATGATCCGGAGGAAGACCTAGGGTGGGGGTGTAGTCTTTCGGTAGTGAGTCCAGCTTAGGGAACCCCCCCTCAGATGGAACCCAAAAGAAGAGAAGGAAGCAGACAAGGAACAAGAATGGAGGAGACGGTCAGATGATGGGAAAGAAGTAGGACAGCAGGAAGGAGAAGGGAGGCAGAGAAGAGGGGGGGCAAAGGCCAGGGAGGGGCAGCAGATGGAGAAAGGCCGAACGAAGCAGGCGGACGAGGCAAAAGGGAAGGTAGAGGAGATGCAACGAGAGGAAAGGGAGGGGAAGGGAGGGTCGTCGAGAGAACGAGAAACTGAGTTGATGAGGTGAGCGAGTATTTAAGGCTGCTTGGTGATTAGTGAGATTGGAGGCAGGTGTGGTTGAGGCGTGGTCCTGCTCCTGAACCTATGTTAATGAATTAACCTCATTTCACTAGCAAGGACCACGCCACAACAAAAGGAGTGATGATGACGATGATGATGAAGGATTGATTGATTGATTGAAAGAAAGAATGAGATATGATGATGAGCCGGAGGAAGACCTAGAGTGGGGGTGTAGTCTTTTGATAGTGAGTCCGGCTTAGGGAACCCCCAAAATGACAGGCCAGAGCCAAGAAGTGAATGAGCTCTACGTATATCTGAAAGGTTATTGCAAACGTTTGAACGATAGGCTTGCTAAGACCAGCGTCTGAGCAACTGAATATTTTTGGTCTGATGCATCAAATCTGGAGGCGGTGGTGGCTGCGCCGATGTGGAATGAATGGATGGAATAGTGTTCTGATTCTAAGCCGGACAGACGGACTTGACAGAAATGGTTGCTGAACCAGAATCTAGTAGCCAATTTCCTTTCTCAGTGAAGAGCGGATCCAGAGGTGAGGCAGCTGATTGCAGTCCAAGTTGATAGTCTAGAACTGGTTCTTAAGGGCTGAGGTGTGAATACAATTCAAACAGATAAATGGAGAAGAGATTCCAAGTTGATCTGTTTTTCTTTTAAGCATGAATAGGAGACAGTCAGGTGAGTAGAAGATGTCTGAGAGGCAGGGGTGAAAAGGAGGTTGAAAATGGACATTGTAGGTGCAAAATTCAGAGGATCATAGGATGCCAAAATGACTGCTTCCAAGGTCTGATCAATGGTAGAACAGTTTCCTGGTCGTAACGTGTTAATGCAGAGGTGGAGAAAGTCCAACGTGAGATAAAGGAGTATCGTTGTCGGAGCTGACTCTCGTTTTCGAAGTCTGTTGAATAGCATGGTGACATGACAGTGAGTGATAGATGGACACGAAGAGCCAAGCAAGAGCCGACAGAAGAATATACCGGAAAGGTAAGTGTGGATAGTGGAACAGAGAATTCTTTGGAAAGAGAAAATACAGGCGATGTAACTGTAAAGTGTGGTAATGTCAAACTGAGGGAAGCGAGTTAATAGACAGAATGATACGTTTTGAAACTGTTCCAGCTGGTGAGGTAGGCTGAGAGTATGCATGGAGCGAGACTGTCAAGGATGGCTTCACTTGAGGCAACAGACAGTGAATTGTGATCTTACTGAAGATGGTTGGTGAATGGAGGGACTGGAGTCTGGTGTTGGTCTGATTCGGAGCGAATACTTGTTAAGAGGCTCGGAATGTAGGCAGCTCTGAGGAGGAACTGATGCTGTGCTGAGATCAAGACGAGTATGCGAATGGGCTGTATGTACCATAAGGGAACAGGAATGGCCTTGTAGGCGACACTGACTGCAGTGGAATCGTCAGAATGAATTAGGATTGACCTACAGGACCATTTATGACCCCAGAGAATGGCGGCTATAATGATGGGGCACTGCAGGTAAAGAGCACGACACCAAAGCTGAATCGAGAAGTTTGAAGTCTGAGCCAATGCGCATGGCATAAGCGAGATGACCCATGAGGGCTGCTATTGTGTGCATTCATCCACCAGCAGGTAGTTGGAGAGGAGACTCGAGATGCGCTTGACCTTTTCCAGAGGCAAGGAGGTCTGAAAGGAAAAGGAGTTAAGGGTGATCCCCAAAAAGAAAAGTAAGATGCCAGGCCACGAAGTCAGGCGATGGTCCCGGGGGTGGCATGCGAGACCCCGACAGCTGAGCAAAAGCGAAAGAAGGGTACAATAACAGCACCAAGTCAACATAGTGACGTGCCAAAACGTAGAGACAGGAGCCACCAGGATGCAGGGCAGAGACGGGCGGCTGGATGGGTGGCATGGCGGTAGCCAGGCTGTGAGACCCAGGACAGTAAGAAGCAATTTGCACAAAAAAAGGGCAGAAGCAGGGAGAGGGGCAGAGAGGGAACAAGGAAGAAATGAGCCAGAACGAAAGGAGGAGAGGGCAGAAAAGCCAGAAAAGGTGGAAAGGGCTGGGGCCCCCGAAGAGGGCAGGAGGGGCACGGCTGTGGCCCCACCAGAACGCAAGGAGCAAAGAAAGAGGCCGCGGCGGAGCCGTCAGCCAAGAAAACATGAGGAACCAGAAGCTGAGAAGAAGCGAGAGTGGCCATCGGCGGTGCCGGGTAGGCCAGAGACGAAAGGGGGAAAGGAAGAGGCCGCGGCAGAGCCAGCAGCCGAGGCAACGGGAGGAATCGGAAGCTGAGAAGAAGCGAGAGCGGCCGTCGGCGGTGCTGGAATGGCCAGAGACGGAACGGGGGAAAGAAAGGAAGAAATGAGCAGAGAAGGCTCCGTGAAAGACTGAGCAGAAGCAGAAGCGACACGTTGGTGTGCGCCAGACGGGCCAGGCAGAGGCTAATTGTGAGAGGGTGCCCAGTGGTCCAGGAGTCCATGGTGGGAGACCGTGCCAAGGGTCGTGCATGGCAGACCATGAGAGACTTTGCCGTGGAGGCGTGCCCTGGCTGGAGCAGGCAACGGCCCAATAGGCCAACAACAGCCACCGAAGAACCGGTGGAGGGCCAGAGGAGACCAGTCAACAGAGGCGCCGCTGACGCAGCGAGTGTGGCCAAAAGGCCATCAGAGAGGGCCGGGAGAACGATGGAGCGAGCAGCCACCAGTCCTGGACTAAAGATGGCAGAGAGATGGCATGGGAGCCAGATAGAATCGGGAAGGTGGTGATCTGAGGGCTGCGCCGGCCGTGTCCGTGGCAGAGGGCAGCACGTTGCCCATTGTGAGAGAACGAGGCGAGAAGCTGAGCGGGCGGATGGAGTGGGTGGAGGCCGTATCCGTGGCGGAGGCCGTGTCCGTGGCAGAGGGCAGCACGTGGCCCATTGTGAGAGAACGCGGCGAGAAGCTGAGCGGCGATTGGAGCGGGTGGAGGCCGTGTCCATGGCAGAGGGCAGCACGTGGCCCAGTGTGAGAGAACGCAGCGAGAAGCTGAGCGGCGGTTGGAGCGGGTGGAGGCCGTGTCCGTGGCAGAGGTGGTGTCCGTGGCAGAGGGCAGCACGTGGCCCAGTGTGAGAGAACGCGGCGAGAAGCTGAGCGGCGATTGGAGCGGGTGGAGGCCGTGTCCATGGCAGAGGGCAGCACGTGGCCCAGTGTGAGAGAACGCAGCGAGAAGCTGAGCGGCGATTGGAGCGGGTGGAGGCCGTGTCCATGGCAGAGGGCAGCACGTGGCCCAGTGTGAGAACGCAGCGAGAAGCTGAGCGGCGGTTGGAGCGGGTGGAGGCCGTGTCCGTGGCAGAGGTGGTGTCCGTGGCAGAGGGCAGCACGTGGCCCAGTGTGAGAGAACGTGGCGAGAAGCCGAGCGGAGGTTGGAGCGGGCGGAGTCCCTGATGGACTGATGAGAGCCACAGCTGAAGCGGCTGTGGGCCGGATGAGACTGGTCCGACAGAGAGACATCACTCGAGTGAAATGTGAGGCTTGCAGAGGACAGAAGATAAAGGAGTGCAGCTTAAGTGGCGATGTGTGAGGGACCAAGAGGGAGGAGGTGATTCCACTTTGAGTCTAGCCCAGCTAAGTACTACGGGCCACAATGACTGTGTGATTCACCTGCGCAGCTGAAAGCCAGCAGCATGACTGGCTAACAGCGGTGGTGAGTGATAAATACCGTGTGTCAAGCCCCACTACATACCGCAACCAATCACGATAATTCGCACGTGCTGTGACTGAAGCCGGGCTAGAAGCGATGCAAGTTACACTACAAGTTAAGAGCCATGCTATCAGGGGCTCACAGGGAGAGGGAGAGCGATCGACCGGAATGTGCCGTTAGCAGAGTATTGCTACCTTAAGCCGATGAGAGATGAGGACGAAGCAGCAGCGACACTGGGAACACTGAGGTGGGAATACTGGGAAGAGAGGAGAATCAGTGGCAAGACACGCAGCAGAAGGAACACGAGGCTGAAAGTGAGGGAATGACCACCGGCAGACAGGGAGCAATGGCAGCAAAGCCGAAGGTCCGATAAAACCGTGGGGAGCCGAGAGCAAAAAGAAGGAGCCGGCAGGTGCACCGGCAACAGGACGGTTCCCAGAAGCCACCAGTGCGGAAGGGAGGCAGAGAGGAACGGAAGAAGTGATAATCCACCAGGGACAGAAAGAAGAGGTAGAAAGGCCAGGAGGGCATGATGCAGGCCGAGGCCCCCGAAGAGGACAGGTGAGGACAGGTGAGGACCGGCTGTGGCTGCGCCTATAGGCTACGTGGGGACGAGAGGAAGAAGCCACGGTGTAACCAGTACCAGAAGAAAGGAAACAAGGCCAGAAGAAGCCGAAGCGGTCCGACAGCGACGGTAGGATGGCAAGAGACGAACGGGAGGAAAGGAGGAGGAAACAAGCCGAGAAAGCTCCAGGACGGGCGGAGCAGGTGCGGGAGAGACAGCCCAGAGCGTTGCAGAAGGAGCAGGCGACAGAGGCGGGGCTGCGACGTTGCGAGAAACCGGCCAGAAGGAAGCCGCCCAGAGGTGCCGAAGACCTGGCACCGTCCGCCGGCGGGAATTGTTAGGGCGGGAGAAGAGAACCCTGGCCTGCCGCGAGTATACCGGAGACAAGCCAGATGATGGAGGCGGCCGCGAGCCGGGAAGCTGGTCCGGTAGAAAGTGGAACAGAGAGAGAGGAGTGAGGAAGAGGGAGAAAGAGAGAGAGGGAATGGATCCACTTATACAGTAGATGGTATCCACTGGTGCATCTGTACAGAAACCCCTAAACAACATTCCAAGGTCTCTGTTGGAAAACAAAACAAGCAATCCCCTACAGGAGGACCTGCAGGTGGTTTAAGTATCGTCAGATCATACAAACACGACCATGTTTGGGCATACATCCCCCCTTTGTATGCTCAGCCCCACCCTTCCCTCTGACCTGACAAACTCACGCCCTTCTTTCTTCAACCCCTCACACCCATCCCTACCCAACACCCACAGGCATACGCCTCCTTCCCCCATCCCCCTTTCCTCCGACCACTTACCCACATCTCCTTCCTCTTTTAGCCCATATTCCTCCCTCCCACATTTCCTCTTTCACACTCTCTTCATTTGCTCTCACACACCCACCTCACTCTTACCCTTGCCTCTGTGCCTCCTGGGTAATAGCCCGGACCGGGGAAGGAGCTGCAAGCTCCAATCCCCCAGCACACTCCATTTATGTGCATCCCTCCCTGTGCACACTCCCTGTGCATCCCTTTATGACCACAGTGTAGCATCCTCTGATGCTACTTCCAGCAGGATAATGCGCCATGTCATAAAGCAGGAATCATCTCAGACTGGTTTCTTGAACATGACGATGAATTCATTGTACTCAAATGTTCTCCACAGTCACCAGATCTCAATCCAACAGAGCAGCTTTGGGATGTGGTGGAACGGGAGGTTCTCATCATGGATGTGGTGGAACGGGAGGTTCTCATCATGGATGTGGTGGGAACGGGAGGTTCTCATCATGGATGTGGTGGAACGGGAGGTTCTCATCATGGATGTGGTGGAACGGGAGGTTCTCATCATGAATGTGGTGGAACGGGAGGTTCTCATCATGGATGTGGTGGAACGGGAGGTTCTCATCATGGATGTGATGGAACGGGAGGTTCTCATCATGGATGTGATGGAACGGGAGGTTCTCATCATGGACGTGGTGGAACAGGAGGTTCTCATCACGCATGCGGTGGAACGGGAGGTTCTCATCATGGACGTGGTGGAACAGGAGGTTCTCATCATGCATGCGGTGGAACGGGAGGTTCTCATCATGAATGTGGTGGAACGGGAAGTTCTCATCATGGATGTGGTGGAACGGGAGGTTCTCATCATGGATGTGGTGGAACGGGAGGTTCTCATCATAGATGTGGTGGAATGGGAGGTTCTCATCATGGATGTGATGGAACGGGAGGTTCTCATCATGGATGTGCAGCTGACAAATCTGCAGCAACTGCGTGATGCTGTCATGTCAATATGGAGCAAAATCTCTGAGGAATGTTTCCGGTACCTTGTTGAATCTATGCCACCAAGGATTAAGGCAGTTCTGAAGGTGAAAGGGGTCCAACCTGGTACTACCAAGGTGTACCTAATGAAGTGGCTGGTGAGTGTATGTGGCTATATAAAGACCAGCAACCCAATGTGTTAAGACGCATCTGCTGGAGGAAATGGCGCATGGAAAGCTCATATCAGCGATGAGAGATGAAATACAAGAGGCAGATCCGATGTATTTATATATTAGTTTTAGTGTAGTGCCCATTTCTGTAAAGAAGATCTTTATTTTTGGCAGCTCCATGGCCTCCATGGCCTTCTGCAGGAGTTCATCTGTGGTTGCTACTAGGCGCACGAGGTGCTGGGGAGTTACTGGTCTCCCCTCCAACTACAGCTGCAGCACCAGCAACCAGCTGGATCATCCAGGAACCAGAAAGAAATATTATTTAACACCAAACAGATGTCAGAACCATCTCAGGAGGGTCGGTGCATGTTGGTTTTATATGTGCAAATCATGCTCAGACCCGCATTTGCTTCTGGTGTGTCTGTGTCCTCCTCTGGTCAGAGCAGAGCTGTCAATCAACCTAATAAATAAAATAAAAACAAAAAACTCTTTTCAAAAGTATTTACCAATCTACCACTTTTACCAAAGGAAAAGTGCAAAGTGTCACCCGGTAAATTATCTCTAATTTGTTGTTGTGAACTGCATTGTGGGAAACTGGCTCCCTCACCATCCTTCTGTTCATTGGTTTATCCATCCGTTCGACTGTCCTTCAGCAACTTTACAGAAAAAGTTCTGGACGGATTGACCTGAAATCTCCACCAGCCGTGTGTCTCAGTTCAAGGATGAACCCATTAAATGTTGGTGGTGATCCGGATCAGCTTCTGGATCCAGGAATGTTCTGAAGGATTCTTTATCATTGTGAGGTCGGCCATGTTGGAAAGGCTGTTGATGAGGCGTGAGCGCCCCCTTGTGACAGAAGTGTGCAGCTGCGACTGAGCACATGATGTCAGGATGCAGAGATGAAACTTGTGAGCAGCAGTGAGCACGAGGAGAGAAGACAGTTGGACAGACTTGTAGCAGGCGAAGATGGTGAACTGTGTGCGTCTGTGAACAACTGGAAGTAACTAGTTGTATTTCTGCCTGAACAGGATGTTTATTTAGCCTTTAATGTTATTTAGCTGATCTGCTTATTCAGAAGTTTCCTCTGCTTCAGAGCCCTGCAGATGTTGTTATCTGTTTCTGAGGAGGAGTGACCTGAGAAGAGCAAAACCTGGAGTAAATTTAGGTGAAGACTTCACTAAATGGACCCACATAAACGGTTTCCACACAGTCAAAACACGGAAATGGCGACTTTCCTCCTGGATCGGTAAGCTAGCTTGTTTGCTAACATGGCTAGCGTTAGCTGTCAGTTATAAACTCCTCTGCGTTACTTGTTGGACATGCTGCAGACTGCTGGTCACTGTCATATCGGCAGTGAGCCTGGCATCCCAGCGGCTGGAGTTGTTTTTCTGCCGTTGCAACTACAACCTAGACACACACGTGATGTCGCTGTTCTGTCCGTGTTCCATATTCAACCTTTAAGCTAGCTGACCTGCTACATGCCAGTTACTGGAACTGTTAGCCTTGAACACATATGCATGTTTAGTCCTAACTGGAAGGATTTATTAGTAATAATTAATACCTTGAATGTGTTTATTTGCTGAACAAATGTTCCTCATGGCTTCTTTGTATTTCTGTGTTTATAGACCACACTCACTTCCATCCACATTCACCTGAACTACCTGAATTCCACCTGAAGCCTGTCGTTTGTTGCATTACTGTGCTGTTGTGATTCAGAGTGACCAGTAAAGACAGTTAACTGTCCAAGCGAGTCCTGTGTGTCTGACCGACACCCCCATGGTGAACATCAGACCTCCTTACCAACGCCTGAACACTCTTACATCATCATCACCCTGATAGGACACATTTCTGGAATTGTTCTATATAACTCCGTACAAATGACCCGAATGTTGGTAAAAATTACAAGAAAGGATCTGAATGAGTTCTAGAATATTTCCAAAGTTGATCCAGATCCAGAGAAAATTCAGGATACTATGATCCAGAACACAAAAATGAGGCAGTCGAACTGCTTAATGGAGGTCTGCGTTCTCCGAGACCTTTTCTATGTTTTAATTACTGATTCCACTTAAAGGGGAAATTCGTTGTTTTAACAATCTGACCTATTTTCTAAAGCATGAAATCCTTTCATTTCCTCACCCAGACAGTTTTTGTGCATTGAATTCCTTCCGGAGATATTTAGATCCACTTGAGATCAGCGTATGCCCAATATAATGGCAGTGATGGGGCAACCGTGCACAGCCTCTACATAAGGCATTATCTGCCACAAACTCCTTCATCTCACCAATGTTTTGTTGTGAAACATTACTTGGACCCCCCCTGTGAGCTTGAAGCGGCTTTTTTTGCAAGAGTACCTAACTGCTGTTACAATGACCGACAAGGGTGCCGCCATACATCCAGTCCATACAGGAAGTCTCATGTGAAAGTTAGTTAAATACTGCCGAGAGTATTGGTAAGTCTGCGGCTTGCAAACAGATGCGTATGGTGTAGTCGGGTGGTTATGTTTAGGAGAAGGGTCAAGGTTAGGGTTAGATTTTAGTAAGTTACATGAAAAAGAAACTTCTGACTGGGACTTCCGGTGTGGACTGGATATATGGCGACGTACCGTGACTGCAGTTGGGTCCCTCTTTTTTTTTTCCTTTCTCTTCCTCCCTCACACTTCTCCTCTTCTCCCTTCTTCCACTCCCGCTCTCTCCTTCTTCCCTTCTTCAACGTCGTAAAACACAAAACTCCCCCCCTTTCCTCTTCTATCCTTAAAATCCCCCTCAAACCACTCTCCTTCTCTTCCTCTCCCCCTACCCTTCATTATCAATCCCCGTAAACTGTCACTCCTCCCTCCTCTTCTTTCACTTAACTCCCCTCTTCACATACCTAACTTACATCCTTCTCTCTCCCTTCCCATCACAAAAAAGTACAGACTCTCCCATTACACATTCCCAAGGTTTGTCCTTATTTACAGACATTTTTTTTTCTTCTTTTTTCTTCTAATTTACAGGCATTTTTACTGCAGCGGTTCTGATGACGTCACCATTATGCGACACCATAACAAGTAAATGTCTGTAAATAAGGACAATTTTTGCAATATTTGGTAAAATTAGGTTCACTACTCCATACACTATGATTAATTAAAAGCTTTAAAGGGACTAGAGGCAAGACTACAAAATGAAACTCGCGACTGGCGCTTCAGGTAACTGCAGCAATGAGCCAAGCCGTCATGGGAGCACAAACTGAAGCTATAATGTTGTTCACTAACCTTTTTCTTCGTAGTTCCACTTTTTAGTGTCTTTGAGTTGATCTGGATTGTTTTCTGACGACAGAAGAATCCATAACTATCACTTACAGTGTTTGAATTTACTGCGACCGTCTTCTTCCTGTATCAAAACAGTGGATGTAGTGTCATTTGACGTCACGTCTGCAGGGCAGCGCGGGAAATTCAGACACTGAATTGCAGCGTTATGCAGCACACAGCCTGTTCAAGGCAACGGAGAGAAACGTAGGTGGAAACGTTCTTTTTGGTATTTAGCGCTTTTCCACCCATTAGTATTAAAAAAAAAATTGGACATGCATGTTTGATTTTTTTAAAATTCCTGCTTCTAGTCCCTTTAAGGCAGTTGTTTTTGCCTTAATATCAATACCACAAGCATGTGTACTCCTGGCAAGTGGGTGAAACAGAACCTGCAGGTCAGCAGGAGAGTGGGAAGCAGCAACTGTTGTCAGTTAACTGCAGCTACGTGCAGGGCCAGCTTTGCCGACAGGCGACACAGGCAACCGCCTGGGGCGCCATCCCCTGGACAGGGCGCAAAAAAATGCAGAATAATTTTTTTTTAAAAAAGAAAAAAGAAAGTTAATTAAAGTTATGTAGCCTTTATATTATGGAATAGATTATACATACTGTAGCTACTCGAAATTTCCCTCCAAAAGACATCAAAGTAAAACCTCAATATTTAATTTCTTTGCAATGATCAGATCTGCAGCTACTGACACTTGCTTTCACCGTGATGACGTACATGACGTGGTTTCTGTGGAAGAATGTAGATCGTGTTGTGTTTCAACTTTTCAATGATTGAATGATGAAAGAACATCTTTCCAAAAG